>JACEGR010000222.1:0-340836 GCA_014170235.1 Listronotus bonariensis | reverse complement strand
GGATGTAGTCACATACATCCATTATTTTGGCCAAAAGCAACTTTGAAATTTTAATGGCTCATGCTGTGTATTTCACAGTAGATACTCCAAACTACATGTACGCAAAATTATAAAAGGATACGACGACTTCTATTGGGGTAATAAGAAACTTGAAAATGTATTTTAAGTAAACATAAATATACAACATTTAATCTACTTAGTTTATTATTAGCCCTTGTTTCACTAAAAAAGTAAAAGAGTTTAAATAATATAAAGCCATTGTTGTGTTTCCGATGCAGTCTTGCGAAGTCTCGCTACTTTTGTCAGAGATTTTTTAAATTTTTTCTTTATCAGTTTTTGTACTTACAATTGCCTTCTACTTTTGCTACTTCTGAGTGAAAGGACAGATACAGGATTTTTTTTTAATTTACAAGGTTTTCCATTTTAAAATTTAATATGTTTTGTCCTACACTGTATATCCTAAAAGATAAAAGCATTCTGATGAAAGATATGGATTCTACAGAATGTACCCAACAAAAACAGTGTTTTTTATTTATTTTATACGTTAAAAAATAAAAAAAGTTGGGAAGATGTATCTCTATTACACTTCTAAGAATAATTTAAAATTATTTTTCATATTTGGATGGTCATATTTCCAAAACTAATTGAGATAGACACATCAAATGTAGTATTTTTTTAAAGCATTTTGAAAGATTTTTTGGTGGTGATATAATATTCAGGGTATTCCATTTTAAAAATCATACCTATTCTCGAAATCTCTGTATATCATATGAGATAATAATCATCGGATTACTAATTAGAATACTACCGAATTAACCAAACAAGCTGACATTTTAGTTTATTTTGTACAATAAAAAATAATAATGTTAAGGGGGGTGTAAATTTATAATAACATATAATAAGTTTTAGGTTTCAAAAAATACATTTATTATAATTTATAATATTTTTCAGTAAAAGCACCCCATTTTGGGTAAGATTGGTAAGTGTCAGAATTTTGACCAAAAATTAATCTCTATCCCATAGTGCGATGACCAGCTGCATCAACCGGCATATCATAAAAGAAATATAGCAAAGGCAGCCGCGAACACAATGAAGGCGATTTATTTGCTTTAAACATTTTTTGTGATTTTTTTTTCTTATCAAAGAGCACCTGAATTTACATTTTTAAACTGTTCCTTCTTATACGTTTAAAATCAAAATTTCGTCTAAACTTTTAAAGAAACAGTTGACGTATCTCCCTTCGCCGTCTTCAAACGCCTAACTCCACAGGAAGTTATCTCTGAAAACAGCTGAACTCGGTTTCTGGTGGTGGGAGTAAGGGGTGGCTCGACATCAGAGGAGGGGACTAACCGCGTCGAGGCCTCAAAACCGCGTCGGATTGGCTATATACCACCTCTCTCTAATACCGACTGGAATTTGTTCGGTTCTCTTTTTCTAACGTTCCGGTTTTTATACAAAGGTTTCTCTCGTAGAGCTTTCTCTCTAACTTGACGGAGTTGCATTTTTCTGTCGCTTTTAAAATTACTTCGTCGCAACAGGGCGGTATTTGTAAAAGTTCTATAATGTTTGATTTTTGAATTTTGGAAAATTATTGGGATTATTTAGAAATATTGTTACGGAGTTTAAAAATCATGTGGGTTTGTTTATAGATTTTTAGAAAGTTAGGATTATTTAATTTACCAAAAAGTACAGTTTGGGTTAGGAAAGTACGTTGTTTTTGGGTTACGAAAATACTTTTTTTTCTTTCGCTGCCTACCAAACACCGTATCATGAAGTGTCTGTAGATAATTGACATTTTTTGCATTTTGTCGTCGAGATGGGTTTAGTGCTGATTTTTTCGTTGCGAGTGAATTTGCGATGGAATATCAAGAGAACCAAATATTCTAAACAAATTATTGACACGGCATCTTATAGAGGAGGAAAAATACTATAAAATTTACCCTATATTGCATTTAGAAAAGTCCCTGGATAACTGAGATTTATGCATTTTTGTCGAGTGATGGGTTTAGTGCTGATTTTTTCGTTGCGAGTGAATTTGCGATGGAATATCAAGAGAACCAAATATTCTAAACAAATAATTAACACAGCATCTTATAGAGGAGGAAAAATACTATAAAATTTACCCTATATTGCATTTAGAAAAATCCCTGGATAACTGAGATTTATGCATTTTTGTCGAGTGATGGGTTTAGTGCTGATTTTTTCGTTGCGAGTGAATTTGCGATGGAATATCAAGAGAACCAAATATTCTAAACAAATTATTGACACGGCATCTTATAGAGGAGGAAAAATACTATAAAATTTACCCTATATTGCATTTAGAAAAATCCCTGGATAACTGAGATTTATGCATTTTTGTCGAGTGATGGGTTTAGTGCTGATTTTTTCGTTGCGAGTGAATTTGCGATGGAATATCAAGAGAACCAAATATTCTAAACAAATTATTGACACAGCATCTTATAGAGGAGGAAAAATACTATAAAATTTACCCTATATTGCATTTAGAAAAATCCCTGGATAACTGAGATTTATGCATTTTTGTCGAGTGATGGGTTTAGTGCTGATTTTTTCGTTGCGAGTGAATTTGCGATGGAATATCAAGAGAACCAAATATTCTAAACAAATTATTGATACAGCATCTTATAGAGGAGGAAAAATACTATAAAATTTACCCTATATTGCATTTAGAAAAGTCCCTGGATAACTGAGATTTATGCATTTTTGTCGAGTGATGGGTTTAGTGCTGATTTTTTCGTTGCGAGTGAATTTGCGATGGAATATCAAGAGAACCAAATATTCTAAACAAATTATTGACACAGCATCTTATAGAGGAGGAAAAATACTATAAAATTTACCCTATATTGCATTTAGAAAAATCCCTGGATAACTGAGATTTATGCATTTTTGTCGAGTGATGGGTTTAGTGCTGATTTTTTCGTTGCGAGTGAATTTGCGATGGAATATCAAGAGAACCAAATATTCTAAACAAATTATTAACACAGCATCTTATAGAGGAGGAAAAATACTATAAAATTTACCCTATATTGCATTTAGAAAAATCCCTGGATAACTGAGATTTATGCATTTTTGTCGAGTGATGGGTTTAGTGCTGATTTTTTCGTTGCGAGTGAATTTGCGATGGAATATTAAGAGAACCAAATATTCTAAACAAATTATTGATACGGCATCTTATAGAGGAGGAAAAATACTATAAAATTTACCCTATATTGCATTTAGAAAAGTCCCTGGATAACTGGAGATTTATGCATTTTTGTCGAGTGATGGGTTTAGTGCTGATTTTTCGTTGCGAGTGAATTTGCGATGGAATATCAAGAGAACCAAATATTCTAAACAAATTATTGACACAGCATCTTATAGAGGAGGAAAAATACTATAAAATTTACCCTATATTGCATTTAGAAAAATCCCTGGATAACTGAGATTTATGCATTTTTGTCGAGTGATGGGTTTAGTGCTGATTTTTTCGTTGCGAGTGAATTTGCGATGGAATATCAAGAGAACCAAATATTCTAAACAAATTATTAATACAGCATCTTATAGAGGAGGAAAAATACTATCAAAATTTACCCTACATTGCATTTAGAAAAGTCCCTGGATAACGGAGATTTATGCATTTTTGTCGAGTGATGGGTTTAGTGCTGATTTTTTCGTTGCGAGTGAATTTGCGATGGAATATCAAGAGAACCAAATATTCTAAACAAATTATTGATACAGCATCTTATAGAGGAGGAAAAATACTATCAAAATTTACCCTATATTGCATTTAGAAAAGTCCCTGGATAACGGAGATTTATGCATTTTTGTCGAGTGATGGGTTTAGTGCTGATTTTTTCGTTGCGAGTGAATTTGCGATGGAATATCAAGAGAACCAAATATTCTAAACAAATTATTAATACAGCATCTTATAGAGGAGGAAAAATACTATCAAAATTTACCCTATATTGCATTTAGAAAAGTCCCTGGATAACGGAGATTTATGCATTTTTGTCGAGTGATGGGTTTAGTGCTGATTTTTTTCGTTGCGAGTGAATTTGCGATGGAATATCAAGAGAACCAAATATTCTAAACAAATTATTGATACGGCATCTTATAGAGGAGGAAAAATACTATAAAATTTACCCTATATTGCATTTAGAAAAATCCCTGGATAACGGAGATTTATGCATTTTTGTCGAGTGATGGGTTTAGTGCTGATTTTTTCGTTGCGAGTGAATTTGCGATGGAGTATCAAGAGAACCAAATATTCTAAACAAATTATTGACACAGCATCTTAAAGAGGAGGAAAAATACTATAAAATTTACCCTATATTGCATTTAGAAAAATCCCTGGATAACTGAGATTTATGCATTTTTGTCGAGTGATGGGTTTAGTGCTAATTTTTTCGTTGCGAGTGAAGTTGCGATGGAATATCAAGAGAACCAGATACCCTAAACAAATTATTGTTAAAGCATCTTATGTAGAAAGAAAATAGTATAAATTTTATCCTTCACTGTATTTATAAAAGTCCCTGGATATCTAAGATTTTATGCATTTTTGTCGGGAGATGGGTTTAGTGCTGATTTTTTGTTGCGAGTGAATTTGCAATAGAATATCAAGAGAATCCAATATCCTAAAGGCGCGAGGTCGAGATAGTCACTGAGGTCTCTGTGGCCTGACGCCTTCACTCTTCGCTGTTGCGAAAAATGTCTGTCATTTCTTCTTTCTAACATAAACAATGTATATAAAGTACCTATTATTAAAAGAAAAACTGTAACTCCATCCCTGTCTGATACATATTTAACTCTACCAAAGAGTACATCTCACTTCAACAAACCATCCGCTTTGCTTTGATCTTCGTCAAATTTAAAACATCCACATGTCTCACTTTCATTCACTACCACCGCCTATTTTTTTCTCTTTTCTTTCTAACAAGGCCCCATTCTCTCTCTGTCCAGCTCTCTTTAACCCCTAACTCCGTCTCTGTTCCCGGCATTATAAAAGTTCGGGATTCCAAAGACTATCCTCGTCCTTTTCTACCATCTATTGTAAGAGGACAAATCGTACTCTACTATTTAAAAACTACCCTCCTTTATAGACACGGAGCGGGGGTGCGAAGCGTTAATATTCGCTTCAAAAAAGTGTGCCGTCAGTCTAAGTTTAGAATTCCAAACTGACACTTGCAAGAAGTTTGGTTTAAGTTTAGTTTGGGCGAAACACGCGCGTCGTACGCTTCGAACTTTTTTCGCTTTTTTTGTATGTTAGGTTTATTTTTTATATAATTTAAAAAGGACATTTATCAAGTAAAAATATTAGTGTAAAGTTTACCCACAAATGCATTTGCCAGGAAATAACAACAACAACAACAATATATTACCAAAAATGGCTGATGTTTATCACAATTATTTGGAAAGCTTGCAGCAATACCATGGGGAGTTAGTGCAAACCGGTAGTCCTGCAGTGCTATGCAGTGCTCTGCCGACCCATTGGAGGTCCAACAAAAGCTTACCTATAGCTTTCAAAGTGGTAGCTCTCGATGACGTCCCAGATGGTACTATAGTTTCTTTAAATGCGGGAAATGACGAAAATTACTGTGCGGAATTAAGGAACTGTACGTCCATAATGAAAAGTCAAGTTGCTAAGTTTAATGATTTGAGGTTCGTGGGGAGGAGCGGAAGAGGGAAGTCCTTCACGCTTACCATTTCAATAAATTGTGCTCCGTACTATCAAGTTGCGACCTACAACAAAGCTATAAAGGTTACTGTTGATGGACCTAGGGAACCTAGAACCAAATCAAGTAAGTATAAGTTTTAGAAAGAAAATCTGGGTGTTACTGGGTTTGATGGGTTTTGAAGATGTGTGTTCTGGGATTGTTGATAAAAACAACTGTTACTTTTGGTGCAAAGTACAACAATACAATTAATTAAAGAAGTTTACAGAAATATCTGCTATATTCTTTTTTGGAAAGGATTTTTTAAAAGGAACAGCTGTATGTTTAGATCTGATTTTAAAATCTTTCGTTTGGTAATGTAAAATTTATGAACTAACTACGCATGACACTAAAGACTTTGATAACGATAAATGTTTTTAAAGGGGTAGCAGGGCTTTAGTTTATATCTAAAAATTACTAAAAATTAAAAATACATATTTTGTTTTACAAATCTCGAAGAAAAAACGCATTTTTGATTTTTAATTCCAATAAAGATGGTATTATTAAAAAACCAAGAACATTTTTTCTAAAAAAAAATGCACTTTATTTTGGCATAGCTTTATAACAAATTTGAAAGTTTATTACAAAAAATTAGTCAGGATTGGTAAAAACCGACGAACTATCCCTTTTTATAGGTATTTTCGGCTTCTGTCCTATAGAATTAGCGAATATAAGGTAATTTTCTAGAAACCTGCGGCAACTCCGATTTTAACAAAATTTGGTATACCGGGGTTTTTGGGGCGCTGATCACGAATCTGAAAGATTTTTTGGCGGAAACGTTTCGTTCTCGAGATATTCATCAATCAAAGTTCAAATTTGAACTAAGCTTATTTTCACTATATTCCCCCTTCTTTTTGCACACAATTCTTGATTTAAAGCTAAAGTGTCACACAATATTTGATTTTCACCTTTTAAAACCCCGTTTTTCTACGTTTTTATCATTATTTTTGCATTAAATTGCGTGGCTTTTCTTTGATAATGCGGCAACCATACATACAGATAGGGCTTCATGGCACACTGGGATTGAAATGATTCAAAGTATAGCTATGCAATTTCATGCAAAAATAATGTAAAATACGTAAAAACGGGGTTTTAGAAGGTGAAAATCAAATATTGTGTGCCACTTCAGCTTTAAATCAAGAATTGTGTGCAAAAAGAAGGGGAATATTGTAAAAATAGGATTAGTTTAAAATTCAAGTCTGATGATGAATATCTCAAGAACAAAACGTTTCCGCCAAAAATTCTTTTAGATTCGTGATCAGCGCCTCAAAAACCCCGTATACCAAATTTCGTCAAAATCGGAGTTGCCGCAGGTTTCTAGAAAATTACCGAATATAATACCTCTTTTAACAGCTCTTTACAGATCAACGCAGTGTTATCTTTCTCACGTATCTTATCTAAAGGACCGAACTTCTTATACAAGATGTCCACTAACTTATGATACACATTTAAACTACATATTCCTCATTTCAACTTATTAAGGTCAACAAACAACTTAAAAGCAAATATCTCGAAAACGATTGCTCTGAACGATTCTTACAAAGTATACCTTTTTTGTGTACACAACATAAAATAATTTGTTGGTTCTGGTTAGTTCTGGTTAGTTCTGGTTAGTTCTAGCTATATACAGGGTAGCACAAAAAGTTGCTTCTTATTTTATTAACTTTTTAATAGTATATTTGAGTAAATCCTAATAATTTGGCATAGGAAATCTGTGGTTTGTCTGTGTACAATTAGGACAGACAGACACCCTGTATTTTTTGGTTGCACTCGACACCTTAGATGCAAATATCTCGAAAACGGTTGCACTCTAACAAGTTATACTTTTTTTTTGTAAAATACGTCAAAATTTATTCAAATTTTTTATTTTTTTTTTTTAAATTTGGACAATTCACGAAGGCTGAAAGCCTAAATATTAACGTACCGTGGGTGTCTTAAGCAAGGTAAGAGGGAGTTTGTTAACACGCGACTTAAAAACTTTTAAGATTTGGGGGAAGGAAAGACCTCCGCTCGCAGTAGGTTCCACAGTCTAGAAACTCTAGGGATAAAAGAACGAACGAAATGGGAAGTTCGGGGCCTGTCCAATTGGACCGTATAGGGATGCATACGCGCGGCACCATGAATTTCTCTATTGGGTACTGCAAGAGGAGGGACTATACTGGATAATTCGTCGGAGCAGAAGCCGTAAAAGTATCTATAGAAGAGCGATAGATCTCCCACAGCTCGACGATGGGCAAGAGAAGGAAGTCTTTGAGTAAGTAAAGGATCATTAATAAGACAAACAGCCCTTCTTTGAATGGCATCAAGAATGCTGAGGGTTGTAGGGGATGCCATTCCCCAGACATGAGAACAATATTCCAGAGAGGGTCGAATTTGGGACACATACAAAGTGTATAAATTGGAAGGAGAAAAATACTTTTGGCTCGGAAAAGAAATCCAAGCTTTTTGAAGCCGCGGTGGCTATAGATACAATGTGTTTATGCCAGTTAAGGATATTAAGGTTATTTGCTGTCAATTTTGGATTATTTTAATAAAACGAACCAGAGCTAATATAAAATTTTAATTATGGATGTAAATTATTTCAGCAAACCGAGAATTGAATAAATTGACAAAGACAAACTATATATATTCGTAATTCAGACTGTGGGAGGGTGTAAACCATTTTAATGTGTGTTATGTTTAATAAACAACCAGAACAATACTATTAAACTGTACATAAACATGCGCCGTTCGGTATAAACAAATAAAACTTTTAATAGTTTGGTGGGTTTTGTCGGCGTATAAAGTTCAGTCAACAAACGTAAAATATTTTAATTGTTTATTTTAATCGAAATAAAACTGTTTAGGAGCATATGCTTGGCATTTTCAGGGGCGGCCCAGGAGGTAATCAAGTTTTTTTAATATAAATAATAAGACATGGCACCCACAGCAAATATACATCTACAGGGTGTTCATTTGAAAACTTTCCACTCAAGTTATCTTCGAAACGAGACAGATTTGAGAAAATCGCCGAAACACGTCAAGATATTTATTGAGGGGGAACGTTTTTACAAAAATTGGACGGCGCCCCTTTAACCCCTTAACCACCAGGGCCACCATCCCAAAATTCTTAAATGAGAAGGCGGGTCGAGTGATACATCATTTTAAAGCTCCTGACGAGTACTTTATAACCCTAGAATATGAAGTCAATATCTTCACCTATTACAAAATGGCGGTACTTTGAAAATTACCTAATTACCTGATTTGGATGGTCATATTTCCGAAACTAATAAAGTTAGTTGTACTTAATGTGGTATTTTCTTAAAGCTCATTTAAAAATCTTTTTAATGGTAAAATAAAATACAGGGTTCTTAAATAAAAAAATATGTACTTTTTCTTCTACCCTGTATATTACTACCAGTATCACCATTAAAAAGACCTTTAAAAGAGCTTTAAGAAAACACCACATTAGGTACATCTAACTTTATTGGTTTCGGAAATATGACCATCCAAATCAGGTATTTAGGTAATTTTTAAAGTATCGCCATTTTGTAATAGGTGATGATATTGACTTCATCATTCTAGGGTTATAAAGTACTCGTCAGGAGCTTCAAAATGATGTATCACTCGACCCGCCTTCTCATTTAAGAATTTTGGGGTGGTGGCCCTGGTCGTTAAGAGGTTAAAGGGGCGCCGTCCAATTTTTTGTAAAAACGTTCCCCTCAATAAATATCTTGACGTGTTTCGGCGATTTTCTCAAATCTGTCTCGTTTCGAAGATAACTTGAGTGGAAAGTTTTTAAATGAACACCCTGTATATAGTTAGAACCATAATTTTTTCATTTTAAAAGCGATGCCGTCAAGTACACAAAAAATGATAAACCAAATAAACCCTTTTGTGAACAATGATTTATTGCAGCAAAAAATATTCAACCCGACGACTACGCCACGCGTTACAGGTTATATGGCAGGCCAGAGACTAAATAAGAGGATGTTTTTCAAGTACGTGATACGTGTTTTCGCAATATTTTTATTTATTTATCTAAAAAATATGTAATCAGGCTTTGTCAGAGGCTATGTGCTTTCGAAAAGGTTTGTTTACTTTATCATTTTTTGTGTACTTGGCGGCATCGCTTTCAAAATGAAATAAATATGGTTCTAACTATACCAGATACTATTAGCCTAAAAGGAACATTTGGTATAAAAAAATATTTTGGAATCTCCGAAAAAAGTTTTGGTCCCCCTCCTCCCCATCCCCACCCCCGATAAAATTTAAGTTTCAAAGATGAATCCTCTATTTGTATTTTTTTTAGTAAATTTGAAAAAATTCTTTTAGGGTCTAAAAATATGCAATTAAGTAGATTTTATTTATATTTTCTTAAACTGCAGATGTTGCGAAAAAAAAAAGACATAAAAGCTGTATTTTTATTGCTTATTCTAAAGAAAGCACAAAAATTTTACACATATTTACCCAGTCAGCGGTGTACCATTTTTTTGTTAGAAATATTCCTTCGGTCGCCTCTCGAGACGCCACTGGACTTATAAACAAGTAATTCGGTAATAAATTACACCCTGGGCGCCATAAATTGCCTAATAAAATTGGTTAAAAGATATTACGCGCTGATCACAAATCTGAAAAAAATATTTAGTCAGAAGCGTTTCGTTTTCGAGATATCCGTCACGAAAGTTGAAAATTGGTCTCATTTTCACTATATTCCCCATTTTTTGCACAAAATGTATGGTACAACAATAAATTAGTACTTAATATTTTATAAACTTCATTTAAACTCCTGCTTTAATTTATTTTACCCCTTTTTGCTTTAAAATAAAAAAAAATACTCCGTATTCCTCGCTAAACGTTCATGGCTGCCTAGATCTAAAGTGATGCTTTTAAAATAATATAAAAAGGCATAAAACCAATAAAAAAATGTTTTTAAAAGGTTTTTTGGTGTACAATGAAATATTGGGTGCTAATTTACTGTTAAATCATAAATTTTGTGCACTAAGAAATGGGGGCTATGTTAAAAATAAAGTTAGTTGAACTTTAATGATGGATATCTAGTTTCCGACTAAAAATTCAGATTCGTGATCAGTGCCCCGAAAATGCCCCTATAATTGGTCAAAATCGAAGTCACTTTTGCGAAAATTACCAAAAGCCTAGAAGAACATATCTCATAGGATTTTTTTGCTTATTTTCGTCCAAGGAACAAGTCCCTGAATTTTGTCACAATATTAAAAAAACACGCTGTAAATATAGCGCGGATCCCATGTCTCAATTTCCGATAATATATTATTTAAAAATTCTATAGGACCGCCACTGGACGTTTGGTCGATTAACTCTTTGATATAAATTGTTATTTTGGAATTCTTGCCTTCAAAACACCGTTTTATCTTTTTATAATCCACGATTATGTTGTTAATCTCCTTGATCCTTTCAAAACGCTCCAACAATTTCGGGGTTATGTTTAGATGGGTTGTTATTAAAATACATTAGGAAAAAATGTTAAACATGTCGAGCTAATTATAGAATTAAAGTTCCAATTTTATTTTTATTCTCTCTCTTTTAAACTCGGATCTGTAAATTCCCAAACAATATCATTAAATTGGAATTTAAACACTTTTTTTAACTGCGTGTTAAGTAAGTAAATTTAAACCCCGATAAATTTTCGAATAAAAAAATTAATAAGCATTAGCTTTGTTCGCAGGTCTAGTAATGAACCGATTCTGAACCAGAACCGAACTGGTTTAGAATTGTTTTAAAGCGCATGTCTAGTTATTTATTAGTTCGGAATTTTTATTTACCGCGAACGATTTTCTATACAGCTGAGGATGTATTCTAACCTAGCCTTTTGGTTAGGATTTTTATGGTTAAATTGGATACTACACAAAAAAATTAAATTCAAACAAAAAGGTAAATTGTTATACTGTCGAAAGCCACTCGAGGTCTCTCGGCGGAAGACGAGGGATTCCCTGCCTCCTCTCGTTTTTAACATAAGTATGTGCATTTAACTAAAGATAAAATTCAAACAACAAGAAATAGTAAAGTCTTGTAATATTGTCTATAATTTTTAATTAAATCTTTATTTATTTTATTGCATACATACATTCATACGGAATACAATTAAAAATCCTTTGTTTATATACGCTCAGAATCACAAAAATATAAAAAAAATATTCAACAGGTAATATTAACCTGCATAAAAGTAGCAGAAACAAATAAACTAATACAACGGTTTATTCTGTACCACAAAAACAGAAAACAGTTGACCATGTCGACAATGCGCATGAAATTCCGAACTGAACTTTAGTTTCAACAAAAATCCCAGGACTGCTAATCAGGTTACGAACCGGTAACGAACTGATTCCATTGTAACCCGCGAACATAGAACTGTCACTAAAAATTCAGGATTTTACTAACCGCGAGTGCTGCTTTTTTCACTGCGCATGCGAATAGTCCCAGAACCGGTTCAGAATCAAACCCGCGAACAAAGCTATTATCTCCAGCCAGTCTCCTATCAATGCCGATTTTTTACACCTAACTTTAATTTAATAAACTATTAAGAAACCTGTTTATTATTTAAATGCGCTAATTTATAACCCTAAAATATCGCCATCTTGAAATTTTTACTCTCAAATATGAAATTTATGCGTTGTAGTTCCTGTATCCCAAAGTTTTCAGGTAGTGTAGATATTTCAGCAAATAAAAATGTTTTTTTTGTTTCAGATTTTCAATTTGGTTACGGTTTACCGGGTGGATTCAACCCATTTTTATTCAACCCAGGATGGTTGGATTCGGTTTATTCATCGTATGGCCTCCCAGACTACATGAGGCAAAGAACCAATCCTATCATGACACTCAATGACGTCCACTCGGGTCTTGGAAAAGGTAATTTTTATTTCTTTAGTTTTTGAATCAGTAATAGTTTTTTTTTATTGAATCTCCTACTCCAATGAAAACTACTCAAAAAACAAAATCTAACGAATCATTTGTGAACTCAATAAAGTTTCGACTGCCGTAACTATAACAACCCCCGCTTTTATTAAAATATCTCTTTTAGTTCTTGTCGATGACCGATTCATTGCAACCTATTCATTCAAATTCAGCTTTCAAATCGACCCTCTTTGATTACAGAGAGATCAAAAGAATATTTAATTCGGGTTCACATATGGCCGGCTACCATTTTAATTACAATATTTTAATTGTGGCTTTGTTTACAGGTCCGGAGTTTTACATGTCAGTGCCTCATCCGCCAGCTGGGTTTCCGACGAATTTTATGCCGGCGGCGTTGCCGGCTCCCTCTCTAAGCGCTGATATCACGAAAATATCGCCTTTGGAGATATTCACAGACCTTTGCTCCTGCTATGCCTATGGAGCAGGTGTCGCTGCGGTTATCTCCGGTGTCGCAAAGTCAGAGTCCTCCTCAGGAGAAGAAAGTTCATTCGACAGTAGATCAGTCATCCACTGACCAATCAGACGACGAAGATATAGATGTTGTACGATCAGCTTTTCTTCCCATCAAGCCAGCTAGTGTCCTCTTGCAAGAGAGTCAGCATCCTGACTCGACAGTGCAAGACAAAGAACCCGCAGGAGTGAAGTGCACGCTTAAAGCTCCCTCTTCAAAAACTACTAAGACGGCGAAAACTGTGTGGCGGCCGTATTAGTAGCATGACCTAAACTCCTTTGATATTTGGGAGCTTGATTTTGTGTGGTGATCGAGATCGGAAGAAACGGGTAGTGCGAAGGAAAGTGTGGCGCTGCATGTATGAGCGAGGCGAATTTAGAAGAATTTTACCAGTACCAAAGAGTGTATATTTTTAGTTGTAATTTTAATTACAGAATATTTGAGTACCAGGTATTGGAATAGAGGGTTTCTCTGTTTAAATATCGCAAAATAAATAAAATATTTTGCTCAAAACATATTTAAGGGCAAACGAGAACGTAGTACGTATACATAAAAAAGCAAATCGATGTGATTTTGGAACATAGCAGAAAACACATTATACCGCTGGCGGTTAATTTAAACTTAAAAACGAGAAATCCCTTATTAATTTACACTTGTAATATTTTTTGTTGTTGTTATTATTGTAAAATTTTATTTATTTGTACATAATTTGTAATTTTATTTGTTTGATGTGTAAATACGCGTACGTGTAGATATCGTGTAAAAAATAATTATAATTATGTTAGTTTATTTAAAGTCTAAAAACAAAACGTAACTGCACTGGCAATTGTGATAGATAAACTGTAAATTATAGAATTATAGATATTTTTGTACTATAACTAAATTATTATGGATGGTAACGCAATTAACTACCTTAATAGTCGAATTAAAAGATTTATTACTAGCTGACTGTGTTTAATTTTTTCTTTCCTTTCCTACAATTGCAGTTCCCAACAAAGAAACTTGTCCCAGCAAACACTATTTGCCGGCAATATACATTTTTCATATTGGCATTGATGGTAAAGCATTGGCAATTGGTGGCAATATTATGCCAACATCTAATACGCATTAAAAAGTTAACCCTAAATAAACACTTAATTGCCAATAAATTTTACATGCAGGCGAATTGCCGGCAAGCATACAAAAATGGCGGCATACCAATCCTGATTAAATAAAGCATGCCTTTTTGTTGCAGGCAAATAAATATTGGATTTTTGAAGGCAAACCTTCAACGCATATTCATACTTTTCAAACCATATTATTAACATTGGTATTTAACTAACATTCGAGCAATTTTTTTGATCTGTTTTATTTATAATGGCGGCTAAACAACATTATTTTATGTTTTTTTACATAATTTAAAGGAAATGGCCTTTTCTAACATTTTATTGATACAAATCATGCAAATAAAAATTAAGTCAAACAAAATGTTTATTATGTATTTTTGAGAGAATAAAAATAAAATGATGGTAAAATTAGCTAGGTTAATTTCGACGATTTCGACCGAAGGTGATAAATTCAAATTTCCCGCTTAGCCGAAATACAAGATTTGACAATTTGACAGATGAGGCAACCTTGCTTTTGTTTGGCCGCTTTGTGCAATTGTTTTCTACGTGGTTTTCTAGCTTTTAGTTTCTTTTTAAAGAAAAGAGTTTTTAGTAGACATAATTAAGTGTATTCATTACCTAATTAGTGTGTGTTGTGTAATTAATTGGTGATGGCTAGTCAAGAAGGCGGGTTATTCAAGTAGACTGTTAGGAGCTGTAAACATTTTGTTTAAAACCTTTAAATTTGTAGTTACCTAAAAAATTATATGAAATCAGGAGTTGCCTTATTAAAAGTTTTAAAGACGTGTTAATAAAAAAATTATATATATTTAATAGTTTTTTTTTGACATTTAACTCCTTTAAAATATTTCTCCTATGTTTTGGATCTGAAAATTGAGTGTAAGTGTCCCTTAAATACTTACTATTTTAAAGTGTTTTCTTTTGATTTACTATCTTTTTTTAATTTTATTACATACTTTTATTTTATTTTTTTGGTTTATTGTTACGGTATAAAAATTTATATTATGTAATTTTTTATTGATAAAGTTTTCCTGCCTTTTTTCTCATTTTTTCGATTACAAAATTCTAAATATGTTATTTAACTTTTGGGACATTCAACTTATAAAACTTGCAATACTTATTTAATGATAAATGCCATTATCCTAAACGCATTTTTTCATCATAAATTATTAATGACGGATGCCATCACATTATCTGCAACACGTGGCCTAATAACGGCCAATTGCCCACTTTCGCGTCTTTTTGATACCTTTTTGCCAATGCCTTGCCATTAAAGAGTGTTGGCAATGCCAGTAAATTAAATGTACAACGCCGGCAAAAAATGTTATATGGGGACTTGTTGGTGTAGCTTCATTAAAAAATAAGCGTACTTATAAAATTTTGGTCGTCATCAGTTTTACTCCCCTAATTAATGCGTTTAAGAACAAATGTTTATAGAAATTTTTATATTTTTACCTCGAAAAAGCTATATGTTTGCTCAGTTGCTCCAATAATATTATATGAAGAAGCCCCACCTGTATACATTTATATTAAAGTGTACACACCCTCTTCTCTCCTTTACGAACTTTAAAATAATATATCTGAAACAGCAATAACTTTCTTTTCAGGTTAGCCATAATTCATAGCTTTACCAATGCATCAAAGTTTTCTACAGTTTGCATACTCACTCACAACATACAGCCCGACTGTAATTTTAATCAGATCATGTCAGATGCTGATAACAACGTCATAAGTCTTTTTGGCAAACAGAAAATACATATGAGAATAAATCAATACACTCTGTGTAAAATCTCAAATCAAACCCCATATTACGCTCTTAGGTTTATTGTACGCGTTTGAGAGAGCGGAGACAGATGCAGTTTTACCCAAGAATTTTTAATAGAAACAGAAAATGATAGTAAACAAAAATACTAGTATTATTGTGAAAATCGTGGGTGCTCTGTGCCAAGTTCTTGTATATCAGAGCAACCCACGCTTTTTCATCACAATACTAGTATTTTTTGTTCACTATCATTTTCTGTTTCTATTAAGAATTCTTAGATTAAAAACATTCAGGAATACTCAAGTGGCAATACGTGTCCCATTGTTGACATTTTTTGCATTTCAGCCTATTTAATAGAATAAGCTATAAGACATTTTACTGATTTTCAATTGTCCATTGCTCCGAAACTTTTAACTTTAGACATGTAACACCCTATATGAAAAAGGTTTAGAATTTTCTAGAGAATCCAAAATCACATAATATACCGGGTGTTCCATTTAAAATAAGGAAGATAACCATATTTTTTTCGTATAAATTTTTTATTAGATGTTCAATTGTTTTCATGGCAAACTGCTCATATTCTCCTCTAAAATTCCTACAACTTTTGTATAAACCGTTTTTCAATATCTTTGAAATAAAGAAATTACGAGGGTGTTTACCCTTCGTTGGACAACCCTGTACTTTAAATACAATAATTTGTATGGTTTCCGACAACCTCGTTTTCTAAATATGTTTTTTTTTAATATTTAACGCACCGTAGTTCAAAAACTGAGACGTTTAGGACATATGTTTATATGAAGCTTTTTCTTATTTTCTGTTGTAGAATCGCCCCGTAAAGTTTGTCGGTTGAGTTACTAGACACCCTGTATGTATGTAGGTAATTTGATTGAAATTGATAAAACTTTGATGTCTATTGGTACCTAAACGGTAAGGTTTATCGACTTTAATAAAGAGTACCTTATTTTTCAAGTTTTAGATTGTCTATAAAATGGCGCCCCCAGCTTTGCGATATCTGTCAAAATAAAAAAGTTATGATGTAAATAAATTTTAAGTTTTAGGTAAAGTGCCCTCTGGCGGTATTTAAAAAAGTACTTTTGTCTTAAAATTTTATAATCTGCAAAGCTCGATTTGTGTGCCAAATATCAACTGGATTGGTTAAAAAATAATTGCAATATGGCGAAAAAACCAAAATAAAAATTGAACTTTGACGGCTTGTAACTCGAAAACGAATAACATTTTGAAAAAAATTATATGAAGCTCTGCCCTTATTTTGTCAAGTAGAATCACTCCCTTAAGTTTCGTGATCGATTTTTGAATCACCCTGTATAATATTTGCAAATGACTATATCTAAAAACTGGGAGACGGAACCCACACCAAATTTATACCAGATGCTAGTGGCCTTCAGAAGAACACTTTGGTAAAGAAAATTGTAATTTTGAAATTTGTGAAAAAGTTGATTTTTAGATTTCCCCCCCCTCTCTCTCTCCCAAAAATAGAAAAAGGGGATTAGCTTTTAAAACTTGATTTTTTTTTTCTGGAGGGAGGGAGAGGTAATCCAAAGAGTCAAATTTTTTCGCAAATTTCAATATTAAAATTTTGGATCCTATGTCCCAGTCGTTAGGTATAATCATTTGAAAATATTATCTACGCCAGTGACGCCAGCTCGATGCTTTAAATTGATTTTCTGTTTTCTTTTCTACGCATTGGCAATTATATGTTCTTTTTTTCAACCGGAATATACAGTGAGGATTTTAAATGTCCTTTCACTCCATTTCTGGCTTAGTCCCAAGAGGTCAGTATCACCTCGTTTTTAAGGCCTTCTGATTCTCTACTCTACACCGCTTTGTTTCTAATGAGCGACCCAGCCGTTCCAGTGTTACAAGTGTTAAAAAATTAGCCCAAATTTGCACGTACACAGTGCAGATTTTAATATACTGCTTGAGCAAGCAGTTTTGGTACATCGGGAGAAATAGAATAACAAAACAAGCAGTATTAGTCACACATGTTTACATGCCGGGATTTAGTTAGATTGTCTCTTTTCCTCACATTTCCTATGTGTTATGTTATTTAGCTTAACCTGTAGGTATAAAACTTGGGTAAAATCAAAGTCGGTTTATATCAGGTCACGACATTCGGCCCTATTGCTTTGACGTGTTATGACGTCACATCTCCCATTTTTCGGCCATGTTGTTCAGTGCCGAAGATATACAGTTTATTGTATTAGTAGAACAACCATTTATACAACAGTTTTTAATTATTATTAAGTTGTAAATTCTTTTACTTTAAATCAAAAACATTGGGAATTACATCTTTCAACAAATATCACTACCAAAACAATGCAAAATGAAATGCGCAAATTCTAGACGCCACTGGATTGATCATCAGCTTTGATTTTACCCAGTCTTGCCAACTTTTCTCCGTGGAGTGCCCTTCCTTGCGTCCCCGACCTGGAACCGCCTAAAAGTTGAGGATATGTCGCAACCTTATAAATATAAACTAACCTTGGGTAAAATAAGTTCTGACAAAAATTAATTGTAATCATGTGGTGTAGTGTCATAATCTTCTTTTATGACAAGCAGAGTTATGTGGCACCTCGAGCCATTCAATTTCTTACTCAACACCACGTTCTAGTAGGAAATGGAACAAAACACTAAATTAAAGTATGACTTTTAACAAACCTTACTTTTTTCGTCATTTTATGCAGTATACTAAAAAGAGTACTTTATCTTTATTACAACGATACAAAAAAACAGCTTTGTATCAACTCTCGCAGTAATAAATAATTATCAACATTCAGATCAAAAAATCGTTTATCTGCATAGTTCCCGCACAACATCCATCCAAAACAAAGCCCCGAAATCCCCTGCACCATGCACGTAACAGCTGTGCAACTGAATCCGCGCCGCGTGATTCGGCCCTACGAACTTCAGAAATGACTCTATTTAGGCCCTTTCGAGTAGTCCGTGTTATGATTAATGTAGGGCCGTCGCCCAGTGTGTGTTTATACCCATCGAGCCCTTTATGCGAGCACGCATCAATGCGTCCGTATCAAAACTTTCCTGGCGGGAGCCCTTTCGGCAATTCCAGACGCGCTAGTTTTGTTCTCAACGGAAAGTTGGGGTGAAAGTTTGGCCAGAGCGCGGTTTGTTGCTTGGGATATGAGAGCTGTTTTAGTTGCGATTGTAAGATCGGCACGGAATTAGAGGTCCATACCCAAGATCGTTTAACTTAGGAAAGGCTGCCTCGCAAGCCTTGCAACATGGCGGACCATACGTCACATATGTATTTTGCTCATTATTTAATGAAGTTTTTAACAGTGTAGTTTGTGTTTTTTTGTCAATATTAAAGAAATACTTTTAAATACTGTTAATTCCAGTTGTTACCGTAATTTCTTTATTTCCTATTAATAAATTATTTAACAATGATTATTCTAGCTGATTTTTAATATTGTATATCGCGCTCTTTCGCCCTCATAGTATAATCCGTCTAGACATCCTTGTTGGCGCCAAGGAACCAGCAGGTGCGGTACATATGTGACGTAATGAGGCAACCTTACCTGAGTCAAACGATACCAGGTAACGACCGGGTTTTTTTCATAAGAAAATTCCACACCACTGTTTTTTGACCAATCAAATGTGTAGTTTTGGTTGCATTACCATGACAACACAAGTATTTATCGGAAATTTTTTTCTCCTGCCTGGGGTACCCTGGAGCGAATTATAGTGGAAATTTTTTGACATAATCATTGAATTTGTTTTAACGTCATGTCTGTCATTCACATACATAATTAAAGAAAATGTTATTTTGTACCAGTTGTAGTATTTCAGACATAACATAATATAAAATAATGTAAGGTTTTAAGACCCTAAATGACAATTTTATACAACTACAGTTAGTAAAATAATATCATAAGACTGAAGTACTAGACATAAGTGAAGAGCAAACGAAAGCAAGGTATGGGTCTAAAAAAATAAAATAAACTATTTTTACCAACTGTAGTAATATAAGGTATATATAATATAAAAGAATAAACAATGATAAGCTCTAAAATTACATATATTTGCAACTACAATTGGTAAAATGGAAAATATTTATTTTATAGTAAAATTTTAAAGCTCGTGTCAAAGTTACAAATATTAATTTAAAAGAATATTATTTAACACAAACTTGGTGTGAAATTTTCTTACCGAATACCACACGTGCTTAAATTATTCCGGGAAATTTTTTTCTCGGCCACGAATATTTTTAAGAAATTCTTCCTCGCATGCGGCTCGGGATAATTTTCAAAATATTCGTGGCCTTGAAAAAATTTCCGGAAATAAATTTAGCACTAGTGGTATTACAAGTAAAAATTAAAGGTTTTTTTGCAAAAGCAACCAATATCATTTTTGATATGGTGCCTATGTCAAATTTTTTACCTAATTTACAAAAATGATTTTATAGAACCTTTCAAATATCCTAAGTTGTAAAAAGTATCACAATTTTTAAATATCTTTGCCACTGCCGAAAAGCTACAAGAAACATCTACCATTCAATGATGAAATACCATATTTATTGTTTTATCGTTTATTCACGTAAAAACTAACAAAATACTTTGAGTAAAATTAACAATGTTGTTACGTTAGATGGCGGCTTGGAAGAGAGAGAGAGCGTGTTCTCAAGCAGCGTTGCCAAGTTATTTTAAAGTAGGCCTATAAATATTTTTGCAAATTAAAATTAAAAATACATTTGCCGAAACATGCCGGCCGCCTTGAAAGGACGCTCTTTCAAAGAAATACAAATTATCCTAATATAATTAACAAAACTTATACATTAAATATGCATAAAACCCTTTAGCTTGATTTCAAGGTAATGATACATAAATTAGGCATGTTATAGTGTCAATACTATTACATATTTCAAAATAAACAAATTGTTAAAGAAAATATCATTTGATTGATACCAATAACACAAAGCAAAATTTGTCTCTTTGTTTATGAATATCTAAACGTCACATAACTAGAAAAACGAATAGTTAAATTAAACGTCACCGTTTTTGTTATCTTTAGCACTCAATTGGGAGAACACAAATTCGGTTAAGTGCTCTTTTTGTCTCATTATCACGGGTTTTAACTGTGACCACTCTTATGATTCCATCTGGACCTGGATGAAGGGCTGATATGCGTCCAAGAGGCCATTGAAGTGGAGGGCATCTATCATTTCTGACCAGCACCAAGGATCCAATTTTCAGCTGTCCCTGACAATTGACCTTCCATTTTTGTCGCATCTGCAGCTCGTTCAGGTATTCTAATTGCCATCGAGCCCATAACTGTTGGACAAGAGATTGAATTCTTTGCCATTTGTTCAAACGATTTTCGGGAATACTGGACAAGTCAAACTCTGGTAGAACGGTCAAGGTTCGTCCAATCAAAAAGTGGGCTGGAGTTAGTGCTGTGTTATCATCAGGATCACTAGACAACGGACTGAGCGGACGGGAATTCAATATACCTTCCACCTGAGTAAGCAATGTACTAAATTCCTCAAAAGTGAAAGATTGACTTCCAGAAACCCTTTTTAAATGTGTTTTTATACTTTTTATACCAGCCTCCCATAAGCCCCCGAATGTTGGCGAATTTGCAGGTATAAAATGCCACTTTATTTTTTCTTTAAGTAAGCCTTGAGAAATAGAGTCTACATTATTTTCCAAAAATGAATAAATTTTACTCAATTCATTATTCGCACCTAAATAGTTAGATCCATTGTCGGAATAAATATTGCACGGTCTTCCCCTTCTACTAATGAATCTTTTAAAGTAGCTAAAAATGCATCAGTAGTAAGTTCGGACACTAACTCGATGTGCACAGCTTTAGTACTCATACAAATAAAAAGGCAAATATAAGATTTTGTTAGCTTAGCACCTCGAGTTTTCCGGTCTTTGATAAGAAAGGGACCACCATAATCAGTACCCACATTTTCAAAAACAGAAAAGCTATTTACCCTAACATCAGGCAAATCACCCATTAAATAGTTTAGCGTTTTGGGTTTGGCTTTATAACAACGAATACATTGATTTATGATATATTTACAACAACTTCTAGCCGAGATAGGCCAATATTTTTGTCTTATTGAAAATATTAATTGCTGTACTCCACAATGAAGTAATCTTTCATGTTCATTTTGTAAAAGTCTTTTAGTTAAGATATGGCTACTTGGTAATATAATTTGATGCTTATTGTTAAAAGGAATATTACTATTATTCAACCGTCCACCAACTCTTAACAAGTTATTAAAAATAAATGGATTTAAAGAAAGAATCTTACTACCCTTCGAAATATTCTTTTTATTTTCAAGACTGTTATATTCACTTGGAAAACATTCGATTTGAACAGATTTAATGGTTACATTTAAGGCATCCTCGAGTTCAGTAGGACTGAGAAATCCACACTTTCTTTGTGTCTTTTCTGCCTTTACATTATACAAAAACCTTAAAATATATGCAAGTATTCTCAAATATTTGTCAAAAGAGGAATAATAATTTAACAAATCGTTTATAAATTTAGTATTTAAATTAACTGAAACACATACTATGCCTTTGTCATCTGGAAGTTTCGAAGGTTGCTCAAAAGTACTTAGGTTCCAATCCTTACGATCCTTGAAAAGCCAAGAAGGCCCAAACCACCATAATTCGTTTGTAAGAAGATTTTTCACACCAACTCCCCTAGATAATAGATCGGCAGGATTCTCCTCGGATGAGATATGATTCCAGCTACTGATTTCTGTCAAATTTTGTATTTCTTGAACCCCTATTGGCCACAAATTGCTTCCATCTGCTGGCATCTTCTCTAATCCAGCATAGGCAGATTGTGGAATCCGTCCAACAAAATATTTGATTGAATCGTATGTTTGAATCATCAATAACTCCTTCATCAGGTTAGCCAGTAGAACTGCTCCGCATAGTTCTAAACGTGGTGATTGACCAGTTTTAGAGGTGCCACCCGCGATTTGGCATAATAAATAAGATGTATAGGCTCCTGATGGTAACAAACATCTTACAAAAATACAAGAACCGTATGCCTTCATGGATGCATCACTGAATCCGTGTAACTCTATACTCACATATTCAGATATGGATGCATGTCTTGGTATTTCTAAATTATTTAAATGAGACATACCCTCATAATAGCTTAACCAATTTTCATTAACATCCTTTGGTAGATCTTGATCCCATTCTAATTTCCTTTTCCAAAGATCTTGCATGATCAGTTTTGCATTAATAACTATCGGTCCAAGAAGTCCTAAAGGATCATAAATCTGACTTATTACAGAGAGAATACTTCGTTTATTCCATTGAAATGTTTGAATATAAGGATCAATATTAATATTGTACTTAATCAAATCATTTTTAGCGTCCCAATAGATACCCAATGTCTTGTTTTGTTCACCTATGGATAGCACTGCCACTTCCAAGGCATTATTAATTTCAAATTTGTTCATAACGTTTTCGTCGTTGCACAGCCACTTGCGCAGCTCAAATACCTGATTTGGCTAAAATTGTCGACAAATTTCTTTGAATTTCAATAATCTCCGATTCTGAATCTGAAGATGTTAAAAGATCATCCATATAAAAGTCGCGACGGATTATATTTGCAATTAAAGGATATTGGGTTTCATTATCCTCGGCTACCTGTAATAAGCATCTTACTGCAAGATATGGCGCCGAAGCAGTACCATATGTTATGGTATTCAATTCATAACATTTTAATTGCTCTGTAGGTTCAGGTCGCCAAAATATCTTTTGAAATTTTCGATGTTCTTTGTCTATTAACACTTGCCGGTACATTTTTGAGATATCAGCACTAAGTACAAATTTATTCATCCGAAATCTTATTAAAATTGAAAATATATCTTGCTGTAGCGAAGGACCCGTGTATTGCACATCATTTATTGACAAACCAGAACTGGATTTGGCTGAACCATCGAAAACTACACGACACTTGGTAGTCAAACTTGATTGTTTTACTATAGCATGATGAGGCAAAAATAGCCATCATCTTCGCTAGCATTAATTTCCGTCATGTGGTTTAAATTTAAATATTCGGACATAAATTCTGAATACTGTAACTTTAGTTCACAATTTTTTCCAATTTTTTTCTCTAACAGGTTAAATCTATGTAACGCCATAGTTTTAGAATCCCCAAGTTTGTTCAGTGAATCTTTAAATGGAATTTTCACTATATATTTCCCGGAATTATCCCTTTTAGATTTTCTCTAAAATATTGTTCACAATATTTATCTTCTTTGGAAAGAATCTTATTTTCAGAGCCTAATTCTTCTATTTTCCAGAATTTCTGAATATTATTATCAATAGACTCAAGACTACTATTTATATTTAAAAAAGTATGAGATTGTTTTGTCCTAGTTTCATCTAAAAGTTTAAATATAAATTTCCCGCTATTATCCAACCAAACTCCGAATTTTGGAGAACAGGCATATTGTCACCAATTTTATGGCTGCCGGGAATTAAAACAGACCAAAATATACTTGAGCCTAACAGTAAATCAATATCATCCGATACATTGTAATTCGGATCTGCTAATCTCATATCTACGGGAATTTTAATAATATTTTTATTAAACGACTTTAGCGGAATTTTTCCTGTAATTTGACAGAGAATAACCAAACCGAAAGTTCATCTGGAGTCTTAAATGGACCATTACATGATTTTAATGTGACTTTAGCTTCATTACTAATTTTTGGACAAAACATCCCCTACACCTTTTACTACATGGTTTACTTTATTAGATTGTAAATTTAGCCTTTTACATAAGCTTTCTGTTACGAAATTACTCTGAGATCCGCTGTCCAATAGAGCGCGACAAACAATAGAATTTTTCCATTTTCTACACGCACAAGTGCAGTTGATAACAAAATTCAACACAACTATTGGCAACGTCGGACACTGCCTCGCGCACGTGACTACTCACCGTCAGCGTGGCTTCGCTTGGTTCACTGTTCCTCTCTGTCGAAGGAGTTATTTACGGCACCATAGCGGTTGAAATGATTATTAACACATTATTAGGTTGGGCTTAAAGGTAAAAGTGACCAAGTCCAAAATTGCCATTTTTCTGATTTTTTGACCAAGTTACTGAAAAATAAACTACCTTTGCTTGGAATAATTGACCAAGTCTCCCAGGTATCAGAAACAGGTGCAATAAAATATGTAATTAGTGACCAAGTTCCCAAAGGTGGAAGTTGGCATCAGCTTAAATTGGCCATCTCTACTTAGTCACTTTTAGTTATAACACATCAGATTTTGATGTGACCAAGTAGACTTGGTCACTTTAACAAGACGAACGTTGAAATTTATAGCACATGTTATTGATATACTTAGTCATTTGCGTACTGTTTGCAGTTCTTGTTTGTTTTGCGCTGTGCCTAAGTTACTGTTTTTTGTGATTTAAAGTAAGCTTATTATAATGAGTGCGAGATCTCGATATATTGCCGATTTGGCATTACAAAAATCAATGAGTGTTGTTCATATTGATGCCGAAGGTAAGTTTTAAATCGGTATAAACAAGTTTTAACATTTTTTAGGTTAGGTCAGTAAACAGTTTTTAAAAATGAAAATTTTAAATAAAATTCTTTAATTCAAGGGCCCGTATATAACAAAATATCAAATATGGATAATGTTTTGCTTCATTCAGAAACAGTTGTTAATCCCAGCCTGACATCAGAGGAAGCATCTGTAAATATAAACATTTTAGCTTCTACCCTAGCAGTATCTGAAGGTAAATAATCTCGTAAATAATTTAATTAAAAAATGTTACTTTTTTAAAATGCTTTTAAAATTAGTTTCTTTTTTATGTACATATAACTAATTAGATTGGTAATTATTATCTTTTCTGTACGTTAAAAATTTATCTATTAAAATTTATGCTGTGCAAATTTGTCGGTAAATGGTGAAAGATTAGGAAATAAAACTATTGTTTTTTGCGAACGTTTCGGAATACTTTAATCCGAGCTTCAATCCATCCTCAGGTCTCTGAAAGTAGAATACAAAAACAAGTCATAAAGCTCATCACAGATTATAAAGGAACAAAAAAATAGTAAAATTGGACAAAACTTAATAAAGTAGAAATACAAAAATAAGTACGTATTTTTTTGGTGGTTAATTTTACATATCATAAAAAAAAGAAAGAAACCAATAAAACAAAAAATATTGACATTAAAAAATTAAATTTTAAAATATTTTTGTTTTAGCTTTTTTCTTTTTTTTGTGACATGTAGAATTAATTAACCACTAATCAATCATATATTTTTTGTAGTTTTACTATTAAATCTTGACCAATTTTACTCAATTTTTTTCTTTTTATAAAATCTACCTATGATGATTTCGATAATCTAAATAACTTCTACTTTCTCCTTTCAGTTATAAAATGTGATCATGTGGCAGAAAAGACAAATGGGCTTTGCAATATTTTTGATAATAATCTACCATCGACGTCAGGCACACAACGTAATCTTCGCCCTAAAAATCTCAATACGAACCTTTATGAGGAACGGCGCTCTCCAGCAAGCGTAGTAGAATTTGAAGGAGGTAGTTCAGATGAGTATAATCCTACTGACGATGCAGATAACAATGATCTTATTACAACTGATGATGAGGACAACAACGCATTTACTACAACTAAACAAAAAGCCAGGTGGAGAAAATCAGACCCCGATCAGTGGAAAACAGCCATAAATAAAAAGAAAAGGTCTTTGGGTGAACCCTATGAAACCCATAAAAAAATGAGACCTGCAAAAATTCCTAAAGATATCGATTGCGAGCACTGCATGTATAAATGTACACACAAATTTAGTTTGGAAGATAGAAGAAAATTATGTGCTAACTACTGGCAATTAAATTATGATAGACAGAAAGATTACATATTAGCTTGTGTGAAATCAGTTAAACCCAAGTGTAGAAAGCCTCGCACTGAAACCAGACCGCCAAAACTAGCCAGTAGATCATATTTTTTAAAAAAGATGCTCAAGAAATCCGTGTCTGCAAAAGTTTTTTTAAATACTCTAAGCATAAGTCACGGACCCGTTGACCATGCCTTTGCTGGAGTAAACGAACATGGTTTATTTAACTTACCAGACCAACGTGGTTCTAAAGCACCAGGTAATAAAACTTCCCAGGATCTAGAAGAAAAGGTTAAAAACCATATCGAAAGTTTCCCTACTCTTGATTCGCATTATTGTAGGAAATCTAACAACCGGAAATACTTAGACCCTTGCTTATCGATCACAAAAATGTATCAACTATACGTAGAAGTATGTGACAGCAAGAATGAACCAAAGGTCTCTGAAGCGACGTATCGACGCATTTTTTGCAGTAAATATAATTTGGCTTTTTCAAGCCTAAAAAGGATCGGTGTTCCACTTGTGAACAATATAAAAATAAACTTATAACCATCGATGATTACCAAGAACACATACGTCGGCGCGATGAAGCAAATGCTGCCAAGATGCAGGACAAGTTACGATCTTCAAATGATAAACATTTTGTAAGCATTACTTTTGATTTGCAAAGCGTTTTGCAGATACCTTTCTCTGATGTATCTCAGTTTTATTATAGTATGAAATTATGCGCATTTAACTTGACTGTGTATGAAGCAGCGACACCAAATAACGCATATTGCTACGCGTGGACGGAAACTAATGGTCAACGAGGGAGTTCTGAAATTGGAACTGCATTATTTGAGTGGGTAAAAACAATTCCAAAGGACGTAACAGAAATAAGTATGTATTCAGATACCTGCAGCGGTCAAAACCGAAACCAGTACATAGCTGCTTTATTTCTATACTTGGTCCAAAATACGCATTTATTAAGCATACAACATAACTTTTTAGAAAAAGGACACTCTTACATGGAAGTAGACTCCATGCACAGTGCCATTGAGTCTGCCAGGAAACATGTTGCTATTTTTACAATGAATGATTTGCTTAATGTGTTCCGATTGGCCCGCTCTAAGCGACTTCGAAATAAAACGAGTGAGCCTTATCAATGTAAGGAGTTAAGGTTTACAGATTTTCTAGATTTAAAATCACTGACAAGTTCCTTCTTCAAGAATAGATTAAAAGACGAAAACGGAGATAAGGTATCATGGATGAAAATAAAAGTTATGCGTTACGAGAAAGAAAATCCGGGCCAAATTCTCTTTAAATATAACTATAGCCAAATAGGATTTAAAAGGATCAACGTTTTTGGAAGAGGTCGTTTAAATGCAATTCCGAAAGATATACCAAAATTGTACAAAGCACAGTTAGGTATTTCCGAAAAGAAAAAAATAGTCTTTTAAAGCTTTGCACACAAAACGATATTCCTCCAGAATATCACTATTGGTACCAGACTCTACCAGTTGAGAAGAAAAAGGGAAATACCGTCCAGGAACCTACTGCAAGTGAAAGTGACACAGAATCAAACTCTGATTAAGTAACTCCTTTGCTCAATAACTTTTTTGTTTGTTAAAATAAATTTAATTTTTCGTTATGTTTAATACAGTTCTTTGTAATAAAATTCTTTGTTTGATTTAAAAACTCCCATAACTAATTAGGAAAAGGATTTTGAGTAGCTGGCCCTCATGGTACCAATGAATTAGGGATTCTATTGTTTGACCAAGTATGTATTTAAAAAGTTTAACAATCAGCAAAAAATGACCAAGTCACAAAGTCACATTTTTTTTTAAGCAGTGGCTGCTTTCTAAATTGATTTAAGGGTACAATAAAAGATCAAACTTTTTTAAAATAAACGTATAAATTAAACTTCTATTAAAAAATCTTTTTAGTAATTATGATAATATAAATTTGAGGTCAAGTTTAAAAGTGCATTTACCGAAAATCCATATTTAAGACTTGGTCACATTTTATGCATTTTTGTAACTTACATTTCCATGTCGGGTGAGAATCTCGGAAACAATTAAGACATAAATTCAAACTTTTACCGACGAAATTCTATCCGGTACATTTAACTTTAAAAATGATTCGCATTTGTAAATGGGGTGTTCTTTTTGACAAAAATAACATTTAACAGTACTACTGTGTCCATCAAGAAGGGCAAAACTTCTACTACCACTATATCGAACTTTCTCTCTACTGAACTCTTTATCAGAACTTATTTGTAATTTTTCCAACATTTCACACTTTTCTTTCAAAAATACATTCAAATCATTGATACTTGGTAATTCTTGCTGACACTTAAAGCATTCCCATTCCCTTTTAGTAGTTTTATCAAATTTAGAAGACATAATATATATGATTATGCAATCCCAACTTTTTGTATCTAAACCTAAACTTGCCAATGAGCGTAAATGTTTAGTAATATTATCAAACAAATTTCTTAATTCTATATAAGATTCTTTTGAAATAGAAGGATGCTCAAAAATGGCCTTTAAATGGTTATGTATAATGAGTTTTTTATTTTCAAAACGCTCTTCGAGCATCTGCCAGGCAATTTTATAGTTATCAGCAGAAACCTCAATAGATTTTATTACTTGCTGAGCGTCTTTTTCAAGAGACGACCTCAAATAATAAAATCGCTGAATATCAGACAATGCAGCATTGTTATGCACCAAAGCCATAAAACAATCTTTAAATTCAAGCCACGTATCATACTGCCCATTAAATGTTGGTAACTTAATTGGTGGTAACTTTACCAAAGACTGAATATCATTACTGATGGGGTTACTGCTAGCTAATGAACCTTGGACATTCCTTTGTTTATTACATAAACATTGCATGGCGCTAACTAATTCAAAATATGAATTCTCAAATAAAAGTGTTTCATCGTCATTTATATTTTCTAATAATTCAATCTCTGCTTGAATATCATTAAATGCATCATATAATGGAATAAGCTTTTCTAAACGTATTTCTAACTCAGAAATTAATTGATCATCGCAATTCTCCTTATTTAAACCCTTGAAATAATTTGAAAACCTCGTTAATTTAGCTTTAACTTGACCCCTTTTAGTCTTTAAATTTCTTAATTGCTCTTCAGCCATTGCTACTCAGGAGGAAAATAAATTGAAATATATTCCACTTACCAATGGTGGTAATTCTCACTCCCGTCCCGACACCGGCCGCGCTACCCGATACACAGCACTGAATGTCGCCGTAACCCAACTTTTAGGCTTTTTTCTTCTTGCCGATTCGAATATCCGCTCAAAAGGACCAAACTTTTATGTAGAAACATCTACCATTCAATGATGAAATACCATATTTATTGTTTTATCGTTTATTCACGTAAAAACTAACAAAATACTTTGAGTAAAATTAACAATGTTGTTACGTTAGATGGCGGCTTGGAAGAGAGAGAGAGCGTGTTCTCAAGCAGCGTTGCCAAGTTATTTTAAAGTAGGCCTATAAATATTTTTGCAAATTAAAATTAAAAATACTAAAAAAATCTGTTTTATTTAAACAAATTGATATACATACATAAAAAGAATAGATTCAGCTTGCTATTTATATTTTTAAGATCAGATTTCTGGTCCACACTTTTTTGTTGCATGGTGTAATTCTTTCTACTAATTTGTTACTTTTTAATAAAATTATAATTTTTTTGCCACGACTTTACTAGGAGGAAAGTAAAAGGTGAGTTACAGGATCGTTTTAAAAGAAATTTTTCAATAAGGTAACTCTCAATGTCTTTGTCGAAAATAAAGGGGTAGTTTGAGATGTGGTGATTCTTAAAGAATCACGGACTTCCATTGTCTTTAATTTTAATTATTCTCACAATGTTTCGGGCAGTTCTTTCTCTGTACGGTTTTTAGTGTCAAGTCCAAAATTCTGGTATCCTTGTTCAAAATCTGTGTCCAACTGAATGACCATGCACCATGAGGTACTACTATATGTGTTAGGAAAGTACAGGACACTTGGTGGTTTGAGCTATTTGCATCAACGTAGTAAGAATTAGACGGGGGGGGTGTTATGCCCCATCGCACTAAGGTAGGGTTAAGGAAATTTCTACTTTTAAGTTACTAAGTAATGTCATATATATAAACTTAGTAAGTTTATTAAAAAACATACAAATTTCATAGTACCAAACTAATTAACTAGGCAACTCACTATTTTGAATTGTCCTTTTTTTTTTACTTTCCATAAACCCAAATAAATAACAATATAAATAAAATGTTCTTTACAAAAAAATTAAGGAATATTATTGTACCATAAATTTTCCATATTAAAATAAGAATTAAACCTTTTTTTGTCATGTGTCTAGTTAGCTTTGAAGTGATGAAAATCTTTTTCATTATTAATTTTACAAAATCCCTATAAAAGTTTTGCATGATCCAAAATTTAAAATAAACTGTTAAATATTTTTTTGTGTTGTACAAAATATATTGAAAAATATAAATTTTGCTTAAATGAAGTACCATTGTTTCGGACAAGATAAAAGATTATTATTAAAAATGGTTGAAATTAAATCCCACTTACAAATTAAAATCTGCGTATTTACTAGAAATCCCTTTTTTATGAAGCATTACGGGTGAAAATTTAACTATTTACATTAGTGCATATTACAGTATTTAGACTAAAGGTATAGGTTTTGTTTATATTTTTATTAAATAAAACAATGCAATCTAATATTGAGATTGTACACTTTGAAACCAGACCACAAATTTCTTTCTTAAAACTTCAGTTTTTAATGCAAAGCTACTAATTAAATTTACTAAAACAACTAAAATAAAATAAAAATATTGTTAAAAATAACATTTACTTAAAGAATATTTTTCATTCAGTCCATCCCAAGAGTCCATTTGCTTTTGTGCAATAACTGGCTGGCGCTGTCTAAATGGACTAGTCAGGTAAGGATATAAAAGTAGATATTTCTCTAGTGAAAACCTAACGAGAAGAGTCTCAAATAAAAAAAGTTAACGGTTAATTGTTGCTCCAATGGCCCTTCAGAGTATATTTGATTTTGGTCATGTGATTTTATACCTAATATATTTTTTTAAGTTTGTTATTTTAAGTTAAAAAATGTATATGATACGCAGGTAAATAGTTATTTTAGGCAAATACGTGCCTTCACTGCCTAAGAAAGTGACTTTATAAAAAAATATTTTTATTTAAAAGCCTAGGTATATGCATTTTTACCGTGGTCACTTGTTAGTCAAATGACTGTGATATATTTGGCAACATATAAGGGGCGTACAGTGTGTTCTGCAGACTACAGTAAAAGCAATAGCACGTATAATTTGATTGGTTTGAAGCGCTATAGACGGTCATGGAAATTTATGCTTATTTTTTTCATAGAATACACTCAACCTCCATCGTTTTCTTTTACCTTGGCTCCTTTTCTGTATTTCTTTATGTGCCCTTTGATATATAATGTACCGACTTACATGTAGCCCTGGAGAACTGTTTTTATATAAGTCGGTCGGAATAGGTTATGACATTTTGCGTCGTAAGGTAAAATATTAGTTAAAAGCCATCCTTAAAGCAATAAGAAAAATGAAAGATGAGAACGAAGCTGTGTTCTGTTTGTAAAATATGTGTGTTTAACTAAAAAAATTTAAAATAAATAAAAAAGAAATGTTTATTAAAGTAAAAACCCGTAAACAGCAGACCTTCCTTATTTTGTAAAGATGAAAGTTTGTCAATGCATATTTCAACGTAGATAAAAGTGATAATAGACTATAGAGTTTACTTACAGTGGGTTTGGCAGGTACCAGGTACCAAAGGTTAATTAATTGAAACTAACTTTGTCATTTTGACAACCTATTAAAATATATTTCCTTAGTCGCCAGACCGTTTTGAGAGTACCAACGTTGGTAGACAAATATTTTAGGGTGGCCCACTGGTCCCAGAAGTCCAATATTTATGTTATTTAACAAGATATGACAAAGTCAGAAACCATTTGATGTATACAGAGTGTCCCAAAAACAATTTATAAAAAAACTTACCTCGCCTCAAAAACTTTTTTGGACACTCTATATACATCGAAAATATTAAAGAGATGCCTATTTTGAAACCTACAACTCTTATTTGGTTTTTGTCATATCTTGTTAAATAACAGAGATATTTTCCTTCTTTGGACCATTGGGACACCCCAAAATATTTGTCTGACAACGGGTTGGAACTGTCAAAACTGTCCGGCAACTGATAAAATATATTTTAATAGATATTTAAGTAACATATTTAAAACTTGGCTTTAACAATGACGAAAGTTAAATTCTAATTCATTAACATTTAATACCTGGTACCTGCCAAAGCCACTATGAAGTCAAACTGCATAGTCTACCATCGCTTCTCTTATACAGCAACAAAGCATAATTATTTGTGATGGACTGAATGTTTAAATGGAAATATTTCTCAAAAAGTAGAAATATTAGGCATAGACAATCCTATACAAAATTGCTTTTAGAATTTTTAATGCTAAATAGGACAAGAATATAAAAATAGGTAGTTTCCATTAAGACAGCATGTTTTTCGCAGTTTTTTAAATTTACATTTTTAAATCTTATTTTTCACGCACCCTGTATTAATGGTTATTTTTGAAGTTGTATAAAATGACGTTATTTGAGTATTTTTGTCTACAACAAAGCTTGCTGAAATGAAACAATAAATGCTTCCAAATGAAGAAATTGGCAGATATTTTACGCCTTGCAAACGTCATTTTCGCATAAAAAAATAAAAAATGTCAAAAAGGTTAGACTTAGGTATAGGCATTATACACAAGATATGTCTAGAATTTGGTGCAGAATTCAAAAATAAAATAATATACCCAGGTGTTCCATTTAAAATAAGAAAATTGATACTCGCCCACGAATCATGAAACACCCTGTATATGCATCATTTAAATAAATTAAAGGTTTGTAACACCTTCATCAACTTTTGTATTTAACTTTTGCCTCCATCTGCTACTTGGTTTCTAAGATAAGATAGTGTCCCAAGATAAACGGCACACCCTGTCAAGAATATTTTTGTTACCTAAATTGTTTAACTTTAAATTTTGACATAATGTTTTATAACAATAACTTTTACAAATTTATCCTATCTTTAAAAATAAAGGTGCTAAGCAGTCATTTTTTATATTTTTATATTTTTAGGTAAAACTCGATTTGTATAATACCAGTAGAAGTAAATTTTGAATTTATTAGTTTGAAGCATACGACCAGTTTTTCCCAAAAAACGTTTTTCTTATTTAGGTTGGCTGCGTAAAAATTCAGGACAATTTTTTAGGAAGTTTAAAATTTTAATATCTTTTTAAAAAAAAAAATGTAGACTTTAGTGACCAAATTATTAATATTTGTTCTTTCTGGATATATATGTGAAAAACTGTTAGGTTATTAAATCATACTATTTTATTAAAATTTAATTTTTACAAAAAATCCATCACTGGGTAAAAAATATAATTTAACTGTTTCTTGGGGCATTCATAGTGACTGGTGGGACATTACCTCTGGGATTTTACTAAATAAAAGCTTTAATTAGCAACATCCATCTGCCAAAAACAATTATTTTCACCACGTATATACAAAATTATCACTTGACTAAGTGCGACTGGTGGTACATCAAAAGACCTTCTACCTTACCGTAGCATACCATAGATAACCTGCACCAAGATCCGCATTGACAAAAGCATTTTTTGTATTTTAACGACTTCCGCGCAGTAAACAAATCGGGGTGAACGAACATGCGCACTTAAAAGCCATGGCAGAATACAGAAACACCGGAATACTGTGCCCCCCCGTTGGGGGTCTGACCCACTGATCTCGATGGATTGCCAATGTTATAATCTGCCAAAAGTTACATTTTATGGGCAGAAAAAAACCGGTTTGTACGCAAGCCAGTTGAGGGTAAACGCACCGGACCCAAACAAACCATTCGCATTATAGAAAAGAATTTGTTGACGGCGTCCTGGGTGCCAATGTTTGTATGTTTGCAACGGCTTTTAAGTGCGCATGTCTCGTCCACCCACTGCGCGCGCGGTCTTAAAAATCCGAGAAATGCTTCTTGCCACTGCGGATCTAAATGTAGGTTATCTATGGTCTGACCGTGTCGGTGATTAGCTACCGTACTTTGAAGGGAAACTCAGACAAGACGGCGTAAACTCTTTCCGGTAATGCGGATAGTCTGTTTGGCGCCTGCGCGTCAAACTTCGGGGATAAGTGGTATTTAAGCGCACAACACATTTTTCGCCCATGAAAAGAAAACTTTTGTTTCTCGCAGGTAATAACATTGACAATCCATCAAGATCACTGTGGCATACCTAAAGTCCGAATATCAGTAAGAATTAGACCAATAATTACCTACGTAGAAGCAACATCTTTATTAATTGTATTTATTTAATAATGATTTAGAACAAATAAGAAATAAAAAAAAACTTTTTTAATAAATACAGGTTGGCAATTAAAAAAACGAAACAGAGCTAATTTATGGGGGCACCCTAGGTTATATAAGAAAAAACGCTCGGACACGTTAATTTTGGATTTTGGGGAGAAACAATTTTTCACAAGTAAATATAATGAAAGTCTAAGAAAGTAGTACTTACCATTAAAATCATAACATTGTCTGCCACCTTTAAAGTTATTTAGCACAACAAGCTAACCTACAGACTATTGCCAAATCTGACTTAAAAAATAATAATTAGAAAATAGTTTTTAAGATACCAAAAAATTAGTTAATTGTTTGACTTCTAACCACCTTTATACTTTTTTAATATTTAAAAAAAAAAGAAAATAAATATTACTTCTAAAACATCTTGGTTAATTTTATGTTTACGTGCTTCTTATAGCTTTATTAAGTTTACAACCATTTTTTTTCGTTTTAGTTAAAAGTAATAAGCAAACATGTAACAAAATACCGTTAAGCTAAGAATAGAAAATAACGTTCTATGTTGTCGTTTTTACTGTCATTATTTGCAAGCCTAATCAATATTATACCTTATTAAAAGGTTTTGTTAAGTTTTCTTTAATATTTAATTTTTTAATAAGTATTAAGTAAATCTCCTAAAAACTAGAGCTTAAATTTTAAAATTTTAGAAGTAAATAATACTTAACTTTAATTTTTTTTTATTCAATGGGGAAACTATGGGTTAAACATCTTATAAACCGACCCCCACGGTATTCTGGTATTTGAGCATAGGCCTTCGTGGGATGTCAAACATATTAAAAAAATCTTGACAACGGTGGCGGACTTGCCATGAACGTCGATTTTTATTTTTCTAGTTACTTATTTTACGTTTTTTGGGTTTTGGGGTTTTTCTTTATTTCTTGTTGGAAGAAACGATTTGATTTGGCGTGTGCCCAAATAAATACTAACAATTAAATAAATCCGTTCAAAAATGGTTTTTATTTGGTAAAGGAAGAACCGTACATAAAATTAAAAAATCTGAAAAACAAAATTTTCAAATTAAGTAAGAATTTTAAAAAATATTTTTTTTGTTTAGATAGTGCTTCAACCACATAGGGTTATTTGCACGTAAACAAAAAATTTAGTCGTCCGTTCACATTACATGTTCGTTATACTATTACTACTTATGATTTATATTCAGTTAATTAGCTCACAGTCTTTTATAAAATTTAATGTATCTCTTAAATTGTTATTAAGAATGTCCTGAAGGGAGTCTTTAAGGTTATTTTTCGGTCTTTCTCGCGCGTGCTTTGGACACTCCACTAAGATGTGTTTAATGGTTAGAGGCACTGTACACAATTCACAGATAGGACGGTTGTCTTTTGTTAGAAGGTAACTATGAGTTAGTTTAGTATGCCCTATCCGCAGTCGATTAATTAACACTTGTTCTTTTCGGTTTAACTTTAAATTGCACTGCCACGGTTTCACGCTTGCTTTACACTCCCGCAAATGTGTTGTTGCACTTTTTCATTCTTCTTGCCAAAAGCAAGTTATTTGATCTTTTATGAATGAAAAAAATATTTTTATTTTAGAAAAATACAGTGGAACTCCATTGCTTTTTAATATTGACCTTAAACCTTCTACGGACTACACCAGTAAAAATTAATTTCTTTGCAGTAAGCCAAAAAATTTTTTTCTGATGCATTGAACATGGTTCCCTAAAATTTTTAAAAATTTCTAAATTGGTATTAAAGTTTTTATAAAAAGAAAATCATTTTTTTTTATTTTTAACACACAATCAAGACATTTAAGACATATGTTTATTAAAAGTTTTCTTCTCTTTAAAGTTTGTAGTTCAAGTTACTGGACCCCCTGTTTTCCGAAAAATAGCAGGTCTCGTTCAGCAACCACCAAAAGTCCGGAAATATGGTTTTCCTACGAGTTTTTCATACTACTACTTTGTCTCCAATCAAGATAATTCTTTAATTTTTTGTTTAGGTATTTATCGTTATATATAATTTTTAAGTGATTTAAATAAAAATATATTTATTATTTGATCTCGGCATAATACATTACTACAGTATCACATTGTCATGTATTGGTAATTTGCTTTGACAAACGTTATTAGTAAATATTTAAAGTATAAGAAAAGTTAGGCGTCCGGAAAAAAAAATTCTCGGCCATGCCCGGAAACGTACGTTGCCAGTAACGCCTTTGACCTAGAGCAATAATGCATTTTGAAGGTAAGGAACTGTGTTGGAAATAAGTAGATTTCCGTTTGATCGGAGAAAAAGCTGATTTCTTTTTATCATATTTATTAACTTCTTATGGCCAAACGTTACGAGATATTTTATTTACATATATTTTTAAAAACAAGTTAGATTGAAGTGACAACCTATATAAAAGTATCTATTTTTTTATAAATGGTGAAAATAAAAATAGAAATTTGATTGCGTTGGCATTTGGTATTTCCGGCGGTGGGTAGACCAGAGGACAAACAGACCACATACATAACATATAGGCAATGTGAGGAAAAAAGATATATATATATATATATATATATATATATATATATATATATATATATATATATATATATATATATATATATATATTTAGTTTTATCAGAATACAAAGAAAAACTCTGTACGTGTAGGTGCTGCGAGAATTAGAGTATCCTGAGTAACTTAACTTATCCCTTTTATTTGCGTTTCTTTAAGAGCTGTAGTTAAAACCTTATTATATGCTGGCTTGAAACTTTAACATGTTCATTATTCTTTACTTTATGACTTGTTAGTGTCAAAGTATAACTGTACTTCAATTTTTGTTGTAATTAAACTTTAATGTTTAAACTAAACTTATTTTTTGTGCACTCAATTAAAGATCATTTATAGCAAAAGTGCCAAAAACTAATATTAAATTGCTATTGCTAGATTATTTTGCAGAGAAGTGGCACATTGTTTTACCGGTTAAACAATCTACCAACAAATATTTAAAAGGGAGTTGTTAGCAAAAAAAATAAGAAAAAACCCTACATTAATATTTTGTCTAAAAAACATTTCGTATAAAACACCAATTGTCGTTTTTAAACATTTTATTAACAATAAAACGTAACTATGGTTACAACTACGACAAAATAATTAGTTGTCAATGTCTTGAAATACATTACTATCTTCTTTAACGTTTCCCATCACCCTTTTATAGTAAGTTAGAAAAGTCCAGGACATTATAAAAAAGTCTTTGGCGGAGAAATTCTTTTAGTATAGGATGAAATAAAAGTTCAAAATTGATAGCTCGAGCATTTTCTGAAACCTTTTAAAGCGATAAGATCTTGAAAAACTAAGGTAATTATTTAGAAAAATTATCAAATTAAAGAAATAATCCTAACTTTATACGTACAATGCTATAAACCCTATACTAAACACCTAAAAGTTCGTAATAATGTTTTTGGCCGTCCCACCTTTGAGAGAGGCCATAGGGTGTTAAAATTTAAAAAACAAAAAAGCGTTTTGTTATAGATTAACTTTTTAAATTAACTAGGATGCTTTTGAAAATTTGGGATAGGTACGTGTCATAAGATTAGGTAACTTGACTGTTTGGTTCAGTTAATGTCGCGTTTACTGTTACATTTGCATAATTTTATATTTAGGTTTATTGTAGTAGGCATGGAAATAAAACACTAATTAAAAGTGTAAAAAAGAAAGCTTTGAAGCGTTAAAGAAGTATTTTTAACACTTTATGTAGTGTACTAAAATAAAGTACTTTGACTTCATGTTAACGAATAAAAAGACATCATTTTTTATCGGTCGTGGAAAAACAATGTACAATACATATAAATAATAAAAAAAAACAATAATAGCTTTACTTTTGTCTCGATAAGTTAAATAAATATTGCACATTTTATATCCACACACATAAAATAAATATTTATAAAATACTTCCGCAGCTACACAACAAATAATAATGCATTTATCTCAAAAGCTGGGCTTTTAGTAAGGGCTTTCTAAATAACAGTGTTTGTAATATATTTTTAAGTAACATTTTATAGGTTAAATACAGAAAAATGTTTGTAATTCTAAATTAGTTGTTTACCCTTAAGTCAAAAGCTTTAACAAAAACAATGGTGAAGTAAACAAGTTATTCTATTAGATCTTTGGATTAATAGTGTTTACAAAAAGAAATGCGGTAAGTATTTGAATACTACACACATACAGTGACCAGCCAAAAGAGTTCGCAACATAAAAGGATTTTTTTAATTAAGGAAAAGTCTGATTTTTTCGGGCAATCGCCTCTGCATAACGGATAACCCAAACATCCATTTTAACATGGGTCATGGGAACAGCGGTATAGCGCTAAATTAAAAAAAAACAAGAGCAAGAGAAATTACAAAAATTAGGGTTAGAGTCTACAAAATATAAAAAAATAATTAGAGCTTAAGTTTTACCCAAATTGCAAAGGAAAATTTAAAGCATGTATTTGTGAGAAACGCTGAATCTGCCATTCCTTTAAAATATTTTTCTTTTAAGTACAAATTCAGTTTATTTTAATATAAAGGGTATCCCGATAACTAGTTTAAAATTTGTCTTCTAAAGAATGTTTAATAAGAAAAAATGCCTATAATAACAAAAACAGATAAATTAAAGTTGTGCATTTATTTAAAAATTATGTAAGCAAATGACATCCTAAGCTGGTTATATTCTCTTAGCTAAAAATTTTAAATGCTATTTGGATCACATATGTAGATAATATTCGCTATTGCAGCATACTAGTTAACTTTGATTTGTCCAGATTTTTAAATTTTTATATTTCTTATGTTTTTTTTTTTGTTATATTTGTTTATTTTAAATAATAGATAAATGCTCGCCTAATTGCAATCTACACTAAGCAGAGCACTTTAAACAGTTTTAACGCTAAAACCAGAAAAAATCCACATTAGGTAAGTCTTATTCACAAATGATTTATACCTACAAAACCAGGATCAAAAGCCATGGTCCCTACCAACAGAGCTAACATATTATCATATCCCAAGGACTAATAAAGTGTCCCACTGACAAGCAATTAGTTATCCGAGTAACTGCTTTTCCAAGAGACTGGAATTTTGACGTGTTAACGTCTGATAATTCGATGGAGCTGGCTGCACGCACCAAAAACATGACGCATGCGGCGTTACCTCGCTTTGAGGCGTTCCATTTATGGCTTGAAGTGCAAGCGAGAGCGCTTTCGGCCTTTGCGTTCGGTAGCGATCGACATCTGTTTCTCTCCCTACTTGAGTGAGCGGGTCCGCGTGGACAGCTGCTATACAATAATACATTTACATGTTTTCGTCAAGTATAAAGTGCAGTGAAAAGCGAATGTGGTGTCAATTGTTTATAGCAACGATAATTGCGAACCATTCCATCAGTATTTTCTTATGACGTTGTCACGTTCAACTATTGTCAGTAAACCGACTTTGCAGACAACCGATTTTTTTATCTTATTAGACTGTCCTAAAACGTATTTTAAGTTTGTTTTTCTTTTAAGCTTACAGTAAAATTTAAATTAAATACGATCTTAAACACCATAATTTATTAAAAATAATGATTGCTTATTTTTGCTGGTTGTCCAACCGACACACATTAAAGCCAACTTTTCGAAAGTTGGTTGGCTACGTCCGTTGCTATAATAAAAAAATGACGATTGATTGCAATTATTTATTAATAATATCGACTTAGCGACGGTCTACACACTACCTACCCAATTTATATTTTGATTTGAAAAACTATTACGACTAGCGTAAGTACATTTTTACACAAACATGTGTCCCTCTATGAAAGAAAAAAATTGCGTATTTTGGGTTTTTTGAAATGTGTACCAATAACAGAATTATAAGAAATGGCCTAATCAAAATGCATTCTATAAAAATTATATTTTACATTTAAGATAGAAATTACATTCCTTTAAATAATACCCTGTGTGAAAATCTAGCCTGTGCCCTAACTTTATTTAAAAGAATATCTCTTTATATATCCACTTAAAAAATATAAAAATAATCATTGACTCAATGTGCCTTTTAATCTTCTTTAAAAATGTTAAGCACATTCCTGAAAACACAAGGATTTCGAAAATTTACACGTATAAAAAGAATTGAAAGGGAAAGCTTTTCACGCAATATGAATTTAAAATATATTGTTAACTTTTTAAAACGAAAGCTGGTAAATCCAAATTTTATTTTACGTTGAATTGATACGTATAAATTGGCTTTTACGCTTGAGTAAGACAAAAGTTTTTTTTATTGTTGTTTTTTTTTATCCTGGGGAACATAGGAGCTTTAAAGTAATTTATTTTTAATAAAATTATTGATGTTTTATTAAATAAACGTTTAAATTGGATTTAAATATTTTGTTTAAACAAGAATAATTTAACTATTACACTCACAGCGCCTTTTTGTTGACTTTGTGGGGTAAAGCGAAAACTAAAAACGATAAAATAAATCCGATTGCATAATCTCTGTTTAGATTTTTTAAAACAAATTAAGTATGTTAAAAGTAATTTAAGGCTTTCTTGATTCAGGGTGTAATTCAAATTTTTATTTCATTGCCATTGTTTTACAGTTACAACAGAAATTTTGGGTTTGTTTAAATAAAACACTATTTGTATTTCTTGTACCAATAGAAAGTTCTCCTTAAAAGCCGTAAAAAAATATCACCTTTGATATGTTTGATTCGTCATAGTTTTAAAAATATAGCCACTCATCCAAAGGCTGATAATAAAGTCGCCTTTTTAAATAAAATCCATTTTAATGATTTTTAAAAAAATGTCACATTTATATTATTTTTTAGAATAGTAACAAAAATACTTTTAAAACTTATACCGGGTGCCCACGAAATTACTAGAAAATGTGTTATTTTATTATTTTTTTTTTGAAGTTCAGGACGACCTTTACCTTAACACTGCCTTTGTGGTACCAACTTATTTTTGTAGGGGGAACTCACGGTAACAAGAAATAAAATGTTATACTTAGAATGTATACTTTTAATCGGTGGAAAAAGCACTACCGATTTTTAAATATGTCAAAATAATGAAATTTTGGGTTTGTTTAAATAAAACACTATTTGTATTTTTGTACCAATAGAAAGTTCTCCTTAAAAGCCGTAAAAAAATATCACCTTTGATATGTTTGATTCGTCATAGTTTTAAAAATATAGCCATCATCCAAAGGCTGATAATAAAGTCGCCTTTTTAAATAAAATCCATTTTAAAGATTTTTAAAAAATGTCACATTTATATTATTTTTTAGAATAGTAACAAAAATACTTTTAAAACTTATACCGGGTGCCCACGAAATTACTAGAAAATGTGTTATTTTATTATTTTTTTTTTGAAGTTCAGGACGACCTTACCTTAACACTGCCTTTGTGGTACCAACTTATTTTTGTAGGGGAACTCACGGTAACAAGAAATAAATGTTATACTTAGAATGTATACTTTTAATCGGTGGGAAAAGCACTACCGATTTTTAAATATGTCAAAATAATATTGTTATTATTTCAACTTGTAGAAATTGCTGGGACAAATCGGATTATATATTTTTCGTTATCCTTAAATTATTTTTCTGGTTAAAAAATAGCCTTGCTCAAAAAGTCTAAATGACGTTTTTTTACAAATTTGCTGCCCTTCGCTTTCTTTACGTCACTTTTAAATTGCCAAAATAATAGAATATATACTGAATTAAAGATATGCTCTATATTTGTTAGGCGGATTCATTTATTGGATGGTCTATCATTGGGTACACGCCTGGAAAGAATGGGACTGCTTTGGTCCTGGTACCGGGGTATACGAGCTGACCCTGTTAAGCCTTATTGGCCCCTATAAACTGGCCGGTCGCCTGAAACAAAATAAAGAAAAACTATCTAAACTAATTAAAAACGACGTTTTGGTGGCAAGTGTGCCACCGTTGTCAAATTAAAATTAGGTTCAAAAATAAAATTTAAAATTAACTAATATTTAAATTGAAAATTAATAATATTTAAGGATTTTTTAGTATTGCAAACAAATGTCAAACTATTTTAAGTTTGGAATACTAAAAGAGCCTAAAATTTTAATAATTTTAATTTTAATTTTATTTTTTAACTTAATTTTAACTTGATAACGGTGGCAGACTTGTCACCGACACGTCGTTTTTAAAAAGATTTTTTGGGTTTTGGGGGTATTTATTTATTTTGTTTTAGGCGACCGGCCAGTTCATAGGGGTCAATAGGGCTGAACAGGGTTAGCTCGTGTAACCCGGGACCAGGACCGAACGGTCCCGTTTTTCCAGGCGTGTACCCAATAAAAGACCATCCAAGAATATATACTGCTAAGCATGTAATTAACTTACCCTATCTTAATCTGACGCGCCTAAAAATTATTTCTCGTTGTTTTTTACGATCGGCTCTGTGGACGGGCCTCATATAAAAAAACACAGATTTAATAACTTTCTAAATTCATCCTATTGGTTATAGAAAATTAGCTATACAGCGTGTCTACCTAGGTTCGCACCATATAAAAACTTTTTATTATTAATTTTACGAAAAAAGTTATTTTCATAAAAAGTTTTGGATGGCCTAATACCCAAAATGCAATCATTAGATAATAATTTTTTGCAGTGGTATCCAAGCTATGTCAAAAAATATAAATTTTGCTTAAAAGGAAATTTCCCTATTTTTTATAATATCAAAAAATTTATAAGGAAAAGATATTTAGGATTTCTAATAATTAGATAGCAGCATTCCTAAGCATAAACTAAATTTTTATAAATTTGTTGTGGTTTTTTAAAGTCTCTTGGATGAATAACAATAGACACAAATATCAAACAAAACAATATTTTAACAATTAATCCTTTTTATTTATCAGTTATCTTTAAGACAGTTTAAGTAATGACGTTGGTACGGGTACACGTAACTTGGATGTAGCTTGGCTTGCGCACAAACCGGTTTTTTCGCCCATGAAATGTAACTTTTGTTTTGCGCAGGTTATAACATTGGCAATCATGATATAAAGATAAAGAAGATATGATTTATAGCGAGCTTAAATTTGTCTGGTTCGCGCAGTGACGTCATGTGGTGAAGAATTTTTATTTACGCAACAGTAATACATATCTTTCGTCGGTGATGTTCGATTCTAACACTGTTTAATTTATTTTTAGTTGGTATCTTATAGAGATTAGTTATTTCTTTTTTCTTTATAGATTAAAGTCGTTAATGTGTACTTCTAATTTCTCGTTTCTGTTTAAAATGTTTTTGTTGAATGTTAAATTATATTTACATTCTTAGGAGAAAAATGTTTACCGACTGTTGGATGGAACATTAATCAAACTATCAGTCTATTAACTATTATACAATAAATAAATATTGGGAAAAAACTGAAGGAAAGTATAGAAAATTAATAATTCTAATATACAGTGTGTCCGCGCCTAAGTTGTGTACATACGTATGGACACCTTTTTTATTATTAATTTTACGAAAAAAATTATTCCCCATAAAAGTTCTGCAAACCTAAAATGCAAGCAACAATTATGATTTTTTTGAGTGGTATACAAGGTATCTCAAAAATATGAATTTTCTTCAGGAGAAAAGTACTGATATTTTTGACAATATTGAAAAATATTTTAAAGAAAAAATATTTAGTACTAAAAATAATATTCAAATATGCAAACTCGTTCATTGACAAGAAAAAACTTTTTCTTTAAATTTTTATGTTATATGATATAACGAGTGATTCTGTTTGCTATTGAGTTGTAAAAATTTACCATATTTTTTATTTTTGAATTCTTAAAAATATAAGCTACACTAAAGAAGGCTTTCAAAAATTTAAAAAATATATATACAATCAACTAAACACATAACATTATGACTCTACAATTACTTTATAGTAATTCATTGGAAATAACCATAAAATCAAATTGTAAGTCTACAGTACATACGTACACGGATGGACTTTACAATGGGACAAATGGAACAAAAATTTAAATGCTCAAGAAAGTCGTATACACAACTGCTCTTGCTTCTTAAAAAAAAAAGATTCACATTGAGAAGTTCGTTTTGCTTTGTAGAGGGCCTCCAAAAACTACAAAAATTTGAAAAGGGATCAAGAAAGCGGCCTTTAGTTTCTTTTTTAGATTTGAATAAGAATTCCATATCTAAAATGTAATATAAAATGAACTTAATTTTTATTTAAGCATCATATTTTTTCGTGTTTTACACCTTTTTACGTGATTTACCTGGTTTTACGTTTTTTATTTAAATATATGTGTACCTAAAAATGTGTAAAACATTAATAAAAAAATATGATAATAAATAAAAATTTTGCTAATTTTATGTAAACATTCAGATAACGGACCCTCATTTAATTCTTTTTTTTATTTAAAATTTTGCTAAATTATTAAAAATAAAGTTAGTTCTGGTTAGTGAATCTTGTTTTTTTAAGAAGCAAAAGTCTATGTTTTTTTGTTGAAATACCCAGTAATTCAGCCTTTAAGTCCATTTTATAAGAATCCTCTGGAAAATGTTCAGAACAAACGCGTGCATATTTAACATTTATATTGTCTTTTCGTTTGCAAACGTTCACCCACATTTTCTGAAGACTTTCTTCTTTTGGAAATCTAAAGAACATTATGTCCTTGTAACTTTTGTTTTGATTATTTGTATTACACATCGCCACTGAACAACGCATTTTGGAAAAAATATTTATAAAACCAGATTAAACCGTTTGAAATACACAAATCTCTCAACAAATCGCACTTTCATCCGCACGTTTAACCTAAATTCGTCACCAGATGACGTAGCAAAAGCACAGCGAAGCTCCGGCCACCTGCGCAAGTACATATCTTCTTATTTCTGTGTATCCTGATTGGCAATCCATCGAGATCAGTGGAGAAACCACCATTGCGAAATACCCAGCAGCACTCCAAACGCTTCATGCTAATGCATGAAATGGTCCAGAACACTCACAGGTAGAGATTCAATAAAAATGTCGACGTATAAACATTCGCGTAATCGCCGTGTTTATTTTTTTATCTAAAATTATCGGCACAAATCAGAATAAATCAAAGTATAAATATTGATTAAGTAAAAAAGTCAGGAGTAGACGGTTATGTAAATTTAATTAAATGTCATTTCAATCAATTCAGGATAGTAATCATTCTAATTTACACTCATTCTATAGTAGGCACAAATCACCCAATTAATAATGTAGAAGTTCAGCATTGATTTGTCTATTAAAACCCCGTATTGACCGGCTTTATCACCCCACAACAAAAGGTGTTAATTTAATCCTTTGAGGGGTGTTAATTGCACAATTAAATGGCGAACGGCACAAAAGCGAAATTTCTCGTTAAAAGTACCCAGCAGTTTACACGTTATTTAAATATTTGCTGATGCTACGAGGCGCTGCTGGAATTGCTTGTTTGTAAAACTTGGGCATTAGCTACAATTGTTACTCTGAGTTGTTTGGGTCTTTTCAGTACATAAATTGTTTAATTCTCAATAATAGAACACATTGTACGCAATATTATGCAGTGCTAGCTTTTGTACCCTTAACTTTTTTTCATAAAATTTGCAAATAAAAATGCAATTTTTCTATCCCTTAGGTATTTAAAGTTGGACTTTTTCTGTAGAACACATAAAAAAATGTATAATGTGGTTATAAATCAATATTATCATTTAGTATTACGATTAGTCTAGAATTATTTTATAATATATGCTTCTTGGATACAAACCTTTTTTAAAACACCGCCTATGTGGTACCAAATTATTCAGAATAAAATAATTTTTTAGGGTATGCTAACAAGCCATCCTCGTTTCATTAGAAAAAAGATGGTATTACCATTAATGGGATTTTGCAAACTTTGAAGCGCCCTAAAAAAACGTAAAAAACAAAAGACGATTAAATTCATATTTCCTTCGCTACTTGACCTAAAATAAACCGTTTAAGCTTAATCATGGTACTTTAGAATAAAATATAAAAAAAAATTTGACTGTAGCAATGTAAAAAAATGACATGTGAGATGTCATTGTATTCAGAATGTCATATACATCTAACGAAATAAAATAAAATATACCGATGGTGCCATTTAAAACCTTAAAGCAGCAGTTATTTTCGGCTAAACCGGACGTAAAAGAAAACAGGTAAATAGATTAATCAATCTACAATTATTGTAAAAAACGATATTCAAATTTCATTTTTTTACCTAAAGTTATAATAATATTAATAAATAATAATAATAATATCCTTTATTTTCACAAATCATTGTTACAATGACATAGAAACGTCACTACAGAATAAATAAAAATTAGTTTAAATTTACATTTATTTAAAATAATTTTATTTGTTAAGAACAGTTAAAATAAAACCAAAATACAGGTGGTGATAAAATCATTAACAGACATCACAATTAAAATATCAAGTAATAGTTGAACAGACTATAATCAATAATTAAGAAATTTAGTTAAATAGTTAAACTGTAAAAAACACCCTGTATTATAGGACGAACACAAAATACTTAGGAGACTAAGTATTCCGTGCGAGTTGCATATCATTTTTACGATCATTTAAAACAACATAAATTTGATGTTCCCGATTTGTGACAGATTATTTGTCAGCCATGTAATTCATTTCATCACTAGAAAATTTTACATATGTGACCAAAATGTAATGACTTTGGCTAAAGAGACATATTTAGAAAACAAGGTTATCGAAAACATATACAAATTATCGTATTTATATGCATCTAAAGCACTATATGACAGCCGTGGGTAATGGATGTGGGTAATGAGCGCAGGTAATGGCCGCGGGTAATGGGCCATATAAACTGTTTTAAATCACACCAATATTGTATATATTTTTAAGAGCCGTAGAAAAAGATTAAGCACATTTTTTGAACATTTAAGTACAAAGTGCCAAAAGCAAACAAAAACCAACAAATAGAAAACATTAGAATGGGTTTAAAAGGTTTTGCCTGTCTACAAACACGATTTATAGGGTTAAAGGGAAACAATATAGTATGCCTGCTGGCTTTCGCATAAACATATGTAGATATCAATCATAATTTGTTTTTTGCACCGTTATAAATTTGTTTTTGTACTTTATTACAAAACGGTTTTAAATTATTAAAGTTTTTACTTATATTTCGTGATTTATGTGTATTATTTTGCTTTTATATCGGTATATCGCGGGCCTGGCGTAGATTTATTGCGAAAATTTATAATCTATTTTTACATTAATATCCGTTTTCGAATAAAAATAAGGTTTAAAATTTTAATGTTACTGCGCCTAAATTATAGCAATAAGTTACATAAACAAATAACAAAACTTTTGTTTTAAATTAGCATATAACTAAAGTGCTCGCCAAAAAAATCGGGACAAGCAATTTTTAGCACCATATTTAACTTGTAGTAACTTTTAAAATAAAAAATATTTTTAGCTGCGGATTTCGGTTTGCTAAAGCCCATTTCGTCTAGATGACATGGCGCAAAATGATTTTTGAAAAATATTTAAATGTTCATGGTATACAGGGTGGTCAATGAACAGACGCAAAATTACAAAAAGTTTAGAGGTGTGTGATTCCGGTAATATTTTTTTTCGCATTTAATTATAGGTCATTAGTAAAGTAATATCAATATCTCTAGACGTTTTTGCCAGTTTTTTGATTACAGCCATTTAGCCCCAGAGACACTACTAAACAAAAAATGTGTCAAAACTTTGCTACCAATATCTTTAAAACGCTGTAACTTAAAAACGGCTTTACCGATTTCCACCAGGTTTTCACATTTTGAAAGCTTATTTTCTAGTTCTTTTTTATTACCTAACCACTTTATTGGTAAATGGCAATTTCTATAAAATACAGGGGTCAAACAAAAGTAAAGATAAAATTGCACAAAATATGGCTATTGTTCGTTTTAAGCTATGACAATTGGGCTGTACGTTGTTGTTTGGTTTGAAATTTGGCCAATATGCAGCTTCGGTCAATACCTCTGGACGGTTTTTTACTTTTTCGATTAATGCCTTTTGCCACAGATACGCTACCAGGCAGATCCATTGTCCTAAAATGTGTCTTTTGTGGATTTTTGATGTGATCTGGAAATTTTAAATTAATTACTACCTAATGATATTTTTTTTTGTACAGGGTAATCAAACAAAACTGACTCTTTCATTATAAAGGGTGTTTTAGATTTTAATAGGAAAAATTTAATAGACGATAGAACATGAAAAAGTAAAAAAAAGTCTATATAAACATGTTTGTTTTGAAGCTTCGTTCTCGAGATACAGGAGTTTTGGAAAAAAAAGGTTTTTTATTCATAGCTCAAAAATCCCTTAGCTGATTTTCCTTAAACTTGACAGGTTCATTCACACACAAATCCCTGTACCTATTCGCATTTATAGTCTCACCTATCAAAATACCCATTTCCGTTCTTCCATTACTCATGATACCACCCCATACAGTAACACCACCCCCAGCAAACGCAACCCTTGCTTCCATATTCTCCTCACGGTACCTTTCATTCCTCTCCCTCCAAACTAACATTCGTCCATCAGATGCATGCAAATTAAATTTACTTTCATCCATTTGTATGTGTAAAGCAACAATTATTATTAAAAAAAAATGAAAACATTAAATGTATGTTTTAGGAGGCCACTAAAGAACAGGATTTTTTTATTATTTTGTGTTCTCGAAAACGAAGCAAAATACGAAAAAACATTTAAAAACAAAAGTTGTATTTTTCTTAATTTTTTTCTATAGGGCCAAGTAATAAAGTATTAGTTTTTATTTTTTTCTCGAAAACAAAGCAAGATACGAAAAATTAACAAGAAAAAAAAGTTGTATTTTTAAATGCTTAATCTAAAAAAAATACAAAATTTAAAAAAGCAGTGGCGTACCATTATTTTTCCATCTTTACTAACTAGATTGCCCTCTGGGACGCCACTGCAATAATTACGGTAAATCTTATTACATCAAATGATACCTCTTATCATGAGAAACAAACCTGTTAAGTTTAAGGAAAATCGGCCAAGGGATTTTTAAGCTAAGAATAAAAAACAATTTTTTTCCAAAACTTTAACACCTTGTATCTCGAGAATGAAGCTTTAAAACATACATGTTTATATAGACTTCTTTAATTTTTTCATGTTTTATCGTCTATTAAATTTTCCCGATAAAAATCTGAAACACCCTGTATAATGAAAGAGTCAGTTTTTTTGATTACCCTGTACGAAAAAGAAATCATTAAGTAGTAATTAATTTAAAATTTCCAGATCACATCAAAAAATCCACAAAAGACACATTTTAGGACAATGGATCTGCCTAGTAGCGTATATGTGGCCAAAAGGCACTAATCGAAAAAGTAAAAACCGTCAAGAGGTATTGACCAAAGCTGCATATTGACCAAATTTCAAACCAAACAACAACGTACAGCCCAATTGTCATAGCTTAAAACGAACAATAGCCATATTTTCTGCAATTTTATCTTTACTTTTTGTTTGACCCCTGTATTTTATAGAAATGGCCATGTACCAATACAGTGGTTAGGTAAAAAAAAGAACCAGAAAATAAGCTTTCAGAATGTGAAAACCTGGTCGAAATCGGTAAAGCCGTTTTTAAGTTACAGCGTTTTAAAGATATTGGTAGCAAAGTTTTAACACATTTTTTGTTTAGTAGTGTCTCTGGGGCTAAAGGGCTGTAATCAAAAACTGGCAAAAACGTCTGGAGATTTTGATGTTACTTTACTAATGACCTATAAATAAATGCGAAAAAAATTATTACCGGAATCACACACCTCTAAACTTTTGTAATTTTGCATCTGTTCATTGACCACCCTGTATACCATGAACATTTGATTATTTTTCAAAAATCATTTTGCGCCATGTCATCTAGACGAAATGGGCATTAACATACCGAAATCCGCAGCAAAAATATTTTTATTTCCAAAGTTACTACAAGTTAAATATGGTGCTAAAAATTGCTTGTCCCGATTTTTTGGCGAGCACTTTATATCAAACGTTTTTTCCATCAAATAAACCAAAAAAACACAAGAATATAGGGTGTTTAGTAACTTTATTAATAAACTTTAAAAAGGCTATTAGGTGAATATTATGTCTTAGATTTCTTACTTTTAAATAATAGGATAGCAAAATTAAATTAAAATAATTGTTGTGACCATAATTTTAACCTAGATATTAGAAAAAAAATACAAAATGTTTTTACGGACAAGATAAATATAAATTTTCACCAGTGTCGTCCGTAAGAGATTTGTTGTGGATATTTTGTATGTATAGTAACACTATCGACAAACTTTAAGGGGTGATTTTACAATAAAAAATAAGAAACAAATGTTTTATGAACATATGTCCTAAACTTGTGCCCTATACAAATTTGTTGGTGAGGATTTCAAAATTTCAAGTTGTTTGGATTTTTTCTACCACTCTTTATGCATTTTTTGCGAACAGACCAATGTAGATTTTTAAATTTAACTAAACATTTTTATTTAGTAATATTTGCAATACTTAAAATGAATTGAAAGCATTAGTTATAAATATAAAAGCTTAATTCGTATTACATAAGATGCACTTTAAAATAACAAACGCTTTAAATTAGGTTTTCCACTATATTTGTCCTAAAACCGCATTAAGTAAATAACTTTCAGAATATTTACATATATAAATATTTTTGGTAAACTTACCAGTATATTTATGCGCATTTGTTGATATAGTCCTTAGAATTGTATTAAATAATTTTCTTTATTTATTGTAAGCTAACCATAGAAATAAATATATTTTAAAGAGCCAATTAAAATCTTTTCTATACTGTATATGTTGTAATTTAAGATTGAAATTTAAATAATTTTAGTTTTTGTGTGTAGTGCGTATCTGAGTTTCTGCAATTTTGTTATGCTTTAAAAAATAAACAAAATAATTTGTGTCCATGGTTTTATTTTCTGTCACTATATTTATTTATTATAAATAATTAAATGAGTTATATTTTGAAACATATAGTAATGTAACAAATTTAAGCTCCTTTATTGATACGTCGGGGTGGCTTACTTTATCAAGCAAGATTAACTGAAAGGTTTGATAGCAATTTATCTTCTGCCCTGCATTTAGGTTTGATATTAATCTAGCATGTTTTATTATTTACGCTTCGCAGATGTGGTGATAATTTACGAAGGAATTTATTGATATTTAGTTTTGGGAAGTTTACCTACCAAGAGTTTTATTAATTCAATAATGAAACTGTGTACAAGATCCTATAGTGATAAAGTGGTATACGGTTTGGACCTTAACTACACATACCGGTTGTCAACGAATTTAGACAAGTCATAACCCGTAGAGGCTTAGGCATATTAATCGACACTTGGTATAGGTATGTGGTGTAAAAAAACAATAGTTCTAAATTTTCACTTCTCGGCTACTTTCAATTTAGCCGAAAATAACTTTACTTCTAGATTTTTTAAATAAAATTCCTGTATTATTTAGAACTTTTAATTTTCCTAAATAAATATAAATTAAAGCATGACATTTAAAGAAACAAAAAAAATATGGGCGTACAAGCAAATATAGTAACTTTATTTAAAAAAAAAGGTAAAACTGAATAGGTTAATATGAAGTAGAAAAATGGTAATATTATAATAATATGTCAAAATTTGAAGTTAAAGTATACATAATAAATGGTAAATAAATAGAGGTTTTAGTTAGTGCTTCTTACTATGGATTGACAATTTTTTAAATAATTGGTATTTTGTAATGAATTTAAAAAAATATATATTTCCATCCATAGGACACGCTGTATATCTACATATAATATCTTTTATATTTTATTATCTAATGCAACATTTTAAATTCGAATAATTTACTTTGTTATAAAAGTGTAATCATATTTAAGATCGTTATAAATAAATTGTTTTAAAACCACAAATCTGTCGATTTTTTAGTAGAGTAGGCATATACAAAATAAAGAGTGTGTACTAAAATACAAATTGACATAATACTTACAAAAACTTGTACGTATAGGTTCGAATACGTGAATAATACCGACTTTTCACAAAATAATTTTATTACACAAAACCATTACTAACCTTTCGTACTAAAAAAATCATTTGTGCTATTAGGCGAATAAAAAATGTAATTAAAAAATAGTTATTTTTTTAAGAAGATTAATTTGAAATAAATCAGTTAAATAAAACTTTTAATTTTGTAATATAATCATTTATTATAATATTACCTGTTCATCTAAAAATATGATTAGCTGGGTAGTTACTTGCCAAAAAATATGTTGCAATAATAAACGACGACATATTCTTAAAAATGTAACACCGAAAAATACTTTAACACAATTCGGGCCATATAAATAAACAGAAGCAAATGCTTTTACTTACAAAATTTATAGTAAATGCTTTAGGGAGTATGAATAAAACTGTACGTAAATGCTCTTGCCTAAAAGTATAAGCAAATGCTTATGATATAGGATTTACTAAATTGAAGATATGTTCTGTAGTTCGGCGGAATCATTTAATGGATGGATGGTATTTATTTGGGTACAAATAAATACCATCCATTAGAAGGATTTACTTTAAACGTATTAATAAAGTCAAGCATTTGCTTACAAGTTGCGAGTATTTATACCCCGCAAAGGGCTGACTTTAAAAGTTTGTTCCAGTTTGAAGAGAAAAATATGGAGTGGTTAGCTTAGAACCACATACTATTGGATAGGCGGTAATCTGAATAAGATTTTTCTATATAGCACATAATGAATTAGTATTTATTAATGATTGTTTATATTAAATAAAGCAATTCCTTTAACTTTTACATTTTGCTCTAAGCACTTGCTTTTGCTTGTACCCTATGCTAAGTATTTACTTATTTTAATTCATATGGTGAATTTTATTTTGTTTGTATTATTAGCATAAGATTAGAGTAGATTGGCTTGGAGGTGGATTGCAATCCTCTAACACTGCAACCACCTCAAGTTTATTGTGTATCCTCCGTCCATATGTTAGAGCTCGCTATCCAAGCCGGTCTCTTTAATGAGACTCCATAATCTTGAAACTGGCTCCGTGGTAAATGTTGCTGCTTAAGGTTTTCCTCACCCATCCTTGCAAACCGCAGACGACAAAGGGCTTCGCAATAGCACTATATGTGTTCTGCGGTTTCTTCTTCTTCCTGGCAGAACCTGCATAGGTTTTCTTCTACCAGGCCTATTTTTCCAGGTATTTATTCAGTCTGCAGTGACCTGTTAGTTGACCCACTATAATTCTTACCACCTTTCGGTTGTAATTCAGAAGGTCTTTCGTAAATTCCGGCAAGTATGCCTTTATAATTTTTTCGCCCGACGTTATCCTGGTGTTCTTCTCCACCCGTCTTGGGACTCCCTCGTGATCCATGATTAAATTATATATATAATTATTAGCATAGGTTGATATGTTTAAATATTAATAAATTGCTAACCGTCGTACCTATTTAACTGATTATAAATTAACCTTATTTTATTAATTTTATAAATTAAAATTGTTTTTATAGGGTTAACTGGTAAATAATACAGATTTTATAAATTTAAATTGTAATAATAGGTATTATTAAGGTTAAAAAGATGGCGCCCTTATTTAAAGATCAGTATTTTGGCTTTAAATCCGTAAATACGAAACTATAACAATAAATTTAAAGCCCCTTTGCCGATACGTCATCAGGGCTTAGTTTGTCAAGCGGGATTAATCGTTATGTATATTTGACTTTGGCTCCAAAATCAGTATTAAAGCAACAGGTTTCACTATCATATTATTATAAATGCCAATTTTGTTTAAAGTAAAATCAAGTAATATTTAAAACGTTATATTTTATTTTTAGTGTATTAAATTTAATTTTTAAAACTTTAATCTGATAATTACCTCCTAGTATGGTAATGGCACTAAACCCATATTATACATGGTCTACAAAATACCAACAATTTTTGTTTAAGGGGCTGTATCTACTTGCGACTTAAAAAAAAAAACAATTTTTTAGCATACTTCGATTTCATGTATATTCAAGTATAACGGTTGACAACGAGATCACTTTCCAACTGACGTTTTTTTATTTCTTTATCAATACTGACGAAACTTGGTAAGGTTGTTAAACTAACGAAAAGTAATCTTTGGGTGTATATGATAGACTTTTACGACTTCCAGTTTTACTGGAAATAAATGAACCCTGTAAATTTTTGGATTTTTAAAATAAACCAAATTATTTTTAGTTAAAATTCAATATTTTAAAACAAATTTGGGTAAAATTTAATTTTAAAATAAAATTTTTATTTATTATCTAGAATGCTATGATCATTCTAAAATTACTTCTCGTACTTTATTTACTTCCAGAAAAATACAAGATCGACTTTATCATTTTAATTTTTTTTTACTAAAGGGCTCTAAGCTTCATTTTTTAGTTTTTTACCTTAGCCCAAAAACCAATATAGGGCCATATAAAGTCAAAATTTTTCTAAATGCAGTATTTTAAAGCAAATTCAACGATGTAAAACACTACGACTATTTTACTCAATTTTTTCTTAAACAGACATTTACTATATAGGTAAATGATTTTTTTGATACTGAATATCGCAATTCACCGTAGTTGCCATGAAAACAGAAACCAATAGAATATGTTGTAAAAACAATTGCTTGTGTTCCGTTAAATGTTTAAAAGATTAATTTTTTTCTGTTTATGGCTGCGGTCCGAATATGCTTACAGCGCTCATGCGTACCAACACGCGGTCCGATTCGTGCTTTTCACGCTTACCATTAGCGTTGTGGAAGCTATGACGTTACATGTGACGTCACACCCTAGTGCTGACAGTACTTACGAGTCGGATCCTTAGCACCGTGGGCATCGACGATTATTAGCGCCATTTATTTGAATCAATGTATGGTGTCCATTATTTCAAGCATCCAAAATAAAATGTATTTATCGTCACTTTCCTCAATTGCGAAAATTGCCTAAAAACAAGCATTTTCTTATCTTCATTAGTATTACCACATATGCCACTAATGTTTATATCAAATAATGCTTTTTTACTTTATGTTAAATTTGTTGAATTTTTAAGCACATTCAAATTTGGTCCTAATTAATAATACTGCAAACAGACGTTGGCGCGCTCACTTAACGGACCGCTTCGCTTGTTGGAAGTCTATACGTCGTTATTAGTGTGAGCACATTTCGGACCGCCGTCTATGTATGTCCTACGATGTAAAAATAATTTTAGGTTAAATTTTGTATTATGTTAAGATAATTTTATGTTAAATTTGGTGTTTTGTTTATACCAAATTTAACCTAAAATTATTTCAACATCGTACATAAACACAGACTAACGGTTTTTTTTTAAACTTTTAAGGGAATACAAGCAATTGTTTTTACAACATATTTTATTAGTATCTGTTTTTATGGCAACTATGATGAATTGCGATGTAGGCCATTTAGTATCAAAAAATCATATACCTACAAAATAAATGTTTTTTAAATGAAAATAAAGTAAAAGTGTCATAGTGTTCTACATCGTTCGATTTTTCCGGTCATTTCCGGTAAATCCGCAAGTCGTAAAAGCCTACTATATACACCCAATAATTATTTTTCGTTACTTTAACAACCTTTGCACAAGTTTTGTCAGTATCAAAAAGAAATAAAAAAGTTAAAATTTGTCGGATAAATAGTTTCGGCGAGATGTGCGTATTTGAAAAAAATAAATAATTTAGTTTATAGGTTTGTTAAAGCTTAGGACGCGCTTTTTTCAAAACAGTATTATCGAAGACGGTTACCACGATTTCTTTAAAACTGCTAAACCGACCACTCTTAAATTTTGACACAAAAAGCTTATATATATTTTTAGAAATAAATCGAAGTTTTTTCTTTTGCGATAAATATTTGTTGTTAATTAAATAATTTAAGGACTAAATTTAGGGCCCAAAATCAATTTTTGTGTTTGAGAAACCGCCATTTTGTCAAAAAAAAGTTTTGCCTATTCCTTTAATTAATTTATAGATTATAAAGGGTGTCTCTAAAAGGTCTGTTCAAAATACTATCATCGACTCCTTGGGCCAAAATATAACAATCTAACGCAACTTACCTTAGTCGAAAACTTAATTGTTTGCGAAACAAAGGGTGGCAAAGTTTTTATTTTTCTTTAGTTATTTTTAAATATTTTTTTTTATTATAAAAATTATTGGTTTGGTTTTTTAATTTTAGATGATTAAGTTTAAAGACATAGCGGTCACCGCAAAACGCCTTTTTATAGTAGCACCTGAACATTGGCTACAAAAGCCTAAAAATATTTTTTCTAACAAATTTAATATAACAAGATATTGTCAAAAGTATATAGATTATTTTCAAAAAAAAAAAAATAACAAATAATGAAAAATCGGTCTGCTAACTGGATACCTATAGCCCATTAAGATATTATTTTTGATTTTTACCTTTTTTAAATTGTTTGTCTCTTTTTTTTACCATACAAAAACTTACTTAGTTTTTATCGAATTTTTAAATAAAACCAGAAATGAAAATCGAATAAAACTTAGATAAACGTGTATTAACTAAATCTACCGTTTGGCAAAACAATTTCTATGGTCATGTGACTATCAAGAGGGCACTATAAACTGTGACGAAGTTTTGTTTAATATTGTTAAGAATATTTTAATGTAATTTTAAAATGCAAAAAATTATTAAAATAGAAAAAATATTTTTTACGAAAAGAAGAGTCACGTAGCACGTTTTTCAAGAGCCTTTAAATCTTTACCTAGAGTTCCCTTGTTTTAAAAAATCGGCCCAACCAATATACGTATAAAATAATTTTTAGCAGAGACACAAAATTAAAACCACAAGCATAAAGAAATATTTTGGATAATTTTGTACAATAAAAACAAAATAATTTGGTTTAAAATTAAGAACTTTGTCATCCAGTAAATGATACATTATACAGGTATGGAAACGATACGGCCGACCACAGGAAATTACACAGTATGTTAAAGCAGTGATAATATTCAAGGTTAAGTGTGCTTAAGCCGTGTCGCCGTCCGACGAAAGGTGCAAGCGGTGTGCCGGCAGCTCCTAGTCTCGTTTGCCGCCAATCGAAGCGCTCGATGTAAAGGTGAATTATTGAGAAGTACATTGTGGATAAGTGAAAAGGGTTAAATGAATGCATTTCCTCTGGTCGGCAGTTATGTTTCCCTACCCGTATACTACCCCAATGTTTTGGAAAAATCATTTAGCTGTAGTTAAATTGGGCGTTGTAAGAACGCAAAAAATAGCGTTAATGTTGTTCTTTAAGTTATTACTTCGTCAGTGTTTTTTTTTGTTAAATTAAATATTTTACGTTTAGATACAAGTCGTATTTTAATTTAGTTAAAAGTGTTTAATATAAAACTGTGTAGTTTGTATGGTAGTAAATTACAAATATACACAGTTGTGACAAGCGTAGTGTAGCGACTAAAATATTACTGCAGAGAATCTAGACATCTAACATCGGCATTTTTAATCGCTCGTAACCTCACAGTTAGTAAGTATGTGAAACCACTGTGTATTATTCTGCTTATTCTAGATACATAGTAGTTATTTAAGAATAACGTCTGTGGGGCACTACCACTTTGTCGAAAAGGTGTTGTGAAATGCAAATACTGCATGTTTTAGTGCTTGGACAACGTCGAGGGAGCAGGAGAAAGATGGGTAAAAGAATTAATAACCCGACACCCACGGTACCTGATACTTAGGCATAAGCCTTTATGGGCTGTCACAAAGATAAAAAAATACAGGAAAGTTCGTTGCAAAGACAGATATTGAAAAAAAATAGTAACTGGCCTTGTAAGTCGGTTTAGTCGAGTCAGATGGTTTGGATGTAGACACCAAGAAATAATGTTAAATATAGGCTGGGCCCCGAGGTATTCGAGATGCTTTGGATATTAATTTTATTACTTATTTTAAGCAAAAATAAAATAATTTATTATTTTCGAACTCCTAGCGGTTCTTGAATTATTTGGGAGTGAATTTGCCAATGGTATGTAAACACATTGTTGCATAGGTAATTTAATAATTAGTACCTTGAGTTGTTATAGTTATTGTTTGTTCGTAAATTGTCATTATTGAAATCTGTAGGTTATTTTATTTTTCGCAAAACTTGTATTAAAATATTGCCTATATTTTACTCCCATGACTTTAACACAAGTTATGCTAAAAATAAAATTACCAACAGCAGTCAATGATGACAAGTTACGAACAAACGATCATTTTTATAATTCAAAGTGCTAATTATTTGTGACGAGCATGGTGTAGAGGTTAACGTATCAGCCTCTCACCGCAGCGATCCGGGTTCGAATCTCGGTTCCTTCCACGGATTTTTAATAGCTCGTCACCTCACAGATGGTAATGGCAAAGCCTCTATGTAGTATTATGGAGTCTTATAAGACCTTTCACACGCAGGGCCGACTTTCCGCGTTCTCAACGTGCGAAAGGTCTCATAAGACTCCATACACTTTGATAGCGTCGGTGCGTCTCCTGACTTTCCGTCTTCCGCTAGTGTGAAAAGTGAATTAAAAAAATGAATTGATTTTTAAATTTATCATAGAAATTATATCCGAGTTATCTCGAATACCTCGGGAGCCACCGTGTATAAGGTAAAAAGTTTTAGACCAGGTTTAAAGGCAGTAGAAAAAAAATACGCATTTAAAAAGACAAATGTTTATAAGTAAATTAAAAAATAATAATAATAAGTAAGGAAAGTCGCCCCTGACATAGAACATCGTCTTGATGATAGTGCTAATCTCAGGTTTTGGAATTCAAACGGTGAAAAGTTTAATTTGTAATAAAGGCCCAAACTTGAACCAGCAGCTGACTTAAGAAAATTGCTTTTAGGAATCTTCGTCACGTCTGGGTTGCGGCCTGTTGTTACATAAACTAAACACTTTGAGCTAGGAAGTGGCGATTGGCTTGATGTAATTTGTTTCTAAATTGAAGAAACCAATTTAATTGTCGGTCTAAATACGGATTTTATGGCTTCTTGGTTGCTTACATTGTTTTGGTATTTTTCGATATAATACTGTGTACTTTAATAAATGCGAGCAACCTCGTACAATTTCGATGTTTGTATGCTTTCAACAAAATTTTAAAATATTTTAAGAAACGTTAATCTTTAATCGGTTAAATATTTTAAAAGGACAGGTATGGATATTATATTTTTTTTTTTAAATAGAAAGGAGAGTCGCGTGGCATCTTATTTTCAATTTCATTTATTCCTCTACTTAACTTTGCTTTGTTTTTAAAATCGGCTAGATGGGGGAGAAACGTTTTAAATTTGAACATTATACAAAGCTACACGTGTAAACGTCATGCCAGTTTGATACGTTTAAGTTGACTTTTGGTATGTTGAATACTAGCCCAAATAATATCCCCGAATCCGGGCCAATGGTTGCGTCTCAAAAATGTGGTAAATAGTTTACCAAAAATGTCTGGCGTCTTGTTAAGATTTTATTTTATTGCATAAAAATGATTTCAACCGAGTGCCAATGAACCTTTGTTTATAGATTGAAAGCTTTGTATTGTAAGTAACTTAATATTGAATATTTCATTATTTTATTTCTTTTAAAGCAATAATAACTTTTATTATATTATTGAAGAGCAGAATTGTTCTTCATAATGTATAAAAGTTTTAATTTTCTTAAAATGTTAAATAAACTTTTAAATTTAATTCTGGAGAAAAGCCAAATAATATTTTGTTTAAATTTAATCTCCCAGAAAACAAATAAAACATAAAATAAACTTTATTTGTTAAAGTCAAAATAAAATGGATTTTTTTGCCAACCAGAAACAGTTATTTAAAAAATAGGTTTGCGCCAGTACACCCGATATTGCAATGGTTTAATTCTAAAAATCCCTTTATTATTTTACAAAACCAAAAGCGTTAAAGATTTAAAAATGGTAAAAATTACAGATTTTAATAATAGCTGTAGTCGAGTTTTTATATTTTGTGCATAAACTTAAAAATAACCCCTTAATTTAATTATTTATTTTACTGTCATTGACATTTACTAGTTTATAAGTAAAGCGATAAAAATAGGCAGTTTACTAGGTAGTATTTATTTAAAAATAACGTCCGTGGTGGCACTACTGCGTTTCCCAAAAGGTGCTGGGAAATGCAAAACTGCACCCACGGTACACTGCGATTTAGGTATAAGCCTTCGTTAGATGTCATAAAAAAATACGTTTTACAAAAATAAAGTTAATATTAACTACTACTACCAGAGCATCCATTTTAATTTCTAGCTGGTATTTTGATTGTTGTTAAGGTAATTCGCTTATTACTGATGGTAAAAATTGTCCATATTTTTGTAAAATTGAAATAAAAAAATAGTAAGTTATTTATTTTACTTGTTGAAATAATAAAATTTTGGATGTAAATGACCTGAAAATAAATCGATAAATTAGGGAGTAACTTTAAAATTTAAGCACAAAATGTAAAAACTCGTTTTTAGTTATAAGTAGAAAATGATAAGGATATTAAGTTTTATATTTTACAGCTTTTCTCCACACTTGCATACTACGGGATGAATGCAAATCAATTGACGACTAGTTTTTAAACAAAACTTAGGCCTTTTGAATTTTAGTTTTATTTTTATATTTATTAACTAAATTTAAATGAGCAGTGTGTTCTTAGTAGTAGTAGCGTAGTCTGTTTTTAATGATACTTTTAAATATTTGGATATTATGAGCTTCTAAGATGCAATTTATCTCAGGTGTGTGGGGATCTATCGCTTTTTTATAGATACTTCCATTGCTTCTGCTCTGCAAAATTGTCCAGTATAGTTTCTCCACTCACGGTTCCCAACAGAGAAACTCGTGGTTCCGCGCGTATGCATCCCTATACGGTCCAACTGGACAGGCCCCAAACTTCCCATTTTGTTCGTTCTTTTATCCCTAGAGTTTCTAGAATGTGGAACCTGCTGCCTGCGGAGGTCTTGCCTTCCCCCAAATCTTCAAGTATTAAAGTCCTGTGGCAACAAACTCCCCTTACGGTACGTTAGTATTTAGGCTTTTAGTCTTCGTGGTTTGTCCAAAGATAAAAAAAGGTGCCGTAATTTCTGAGTTGCGTCGAACTTGAATGCTTTTCGGACACATTATCGTGCTCGCGATAATAAGCCCACAAACGCAAAATATACAGTGCCTGTCTAAAGTTAAGACCCCCACTCTCAACTATTGAATGGTTTACTATTTTTTCATGAAAATTTAGGGACTTTAGTAAGACGACATAAAACAGATTTTAAGCAGGAAATAACAGATTTAAATGTCAAATTTAGAGAGAGGCGCCGTTTTAAAGAAAATGAAAAAGAAGGTCTTATGGCCCATCATTTTAAAGCTGCTAACGAGTACTTTATAACCTTAAAATTTAAAGTCAATATTTTTACCTACTACAAAATGGCGGACCTTTGACAATTACCTAAATACCTGATTTGGATGGCCATGTTTCCAAAACTTATAAAGCTTGATATACATGTAGTATTGGCTGAAAGCTCCTTTAAGTATCTTTTAATGGCGATATAACATTAAATAGATCTTTAAAGGAGGTTTAAGAAAATACCAAATTTGGTTATCTAACCTAATTAGTTTAGGAAATATGGGTATTCAAATCAGGTATTCAGGTATTTTTTAAGTACCGCCATTTTGTAGTAAGTAAAGGTATTAACTTTATGTTTTGGGGTTATAAAGTACTCATCAAAAGCTTTAAAATAATGTGATACAAAACTCTCGTAAAAATATATATTAGAAATATGTATTATATTGGGTTGTTTGGAAGACTTTTGCAACCTTAAGCTGACAGGGTCCATTTTTGTAAATGCCTGAACCTTGTTATATCTTATAGCAGATAATGACTGACCACGAGAAATAACATTTTAAAGCTTTTATCTGTTAGAAACACAAAACTTAAAAAGCTTGATATACATAATGTAGTCTTGTCTGAAAGCTCATTTAAGTATGTATTTAATGGCGATATAACATACAAGGTGCGTCATTATAAAAATATATGCTTTTTGCCCTACCCTGTATATTATCGCCAATATCATCATAAAATAGATCTTTAAAGGAGGTTTCAGAAAATACCAAATTTGGTTATCTAACCTAATTAGTTTAGGAAATATGGCTATTCAAATCAGGTATTTAGGTAATTTTTAAGTACCGCCATTTTGTAGTAGGTAAAGGTATTGACTTTATGTTTTGGGTTATGATAGGGTCCATTTTTGTAAATGCCTAAACCTCGTTATTTCTTAAAGCAGATAATGACTGACCACGAGAAATAACATTTTGAAACTTTTATCTGTTAGAAACACATTAGAAAAATGTGTCTGTTAAATACAAAACTAACCAAACCTTTTACTATTTACGAAAAACGTTAAAAATTACCCATTTAATATATAAAAATTTAGCGAAACAGCTAAACCTTTAAAAATATTTTGTTGTCATAAATTTACAAAAATACAAAAATAGTTTCCTTCAGCAAGTGCAACTTTGAATTAATCCTGCAGTTAACACTTCTATCGCAGTTACAATTCTGGCTTTAAAGTTTTAAAGTAAATTTTAAGAAAACCATTAGGAAACTTATTTGGTTCAAGGATAAACAATTAATTTTAGTAAGTTTAATGGGATTTTTAAAATATTCTTTTATAACCAGGACCTGCAGGTCGCATTTTAAGTTTATTTTAAATTTTTAAAGCAATGCATTTTTACTTTTCTATCTTAAACTATATTATTTATAAAACTGTATTTTAGGTGTTTCTCCAAGATTTTTCAGAAAAAAAAGATATTTTATTTTGCTACATTACAGAAACAAAATTATATACCAGAATGAGCTAATAGGGCTTTTGTTTTATTAAAAATAATAATTTGTAAGAGAAGCTGTAAAAACAGTCCCACCAAAAAGGTGATCAAAAGTGGCCCCAAATGTTTTGTGTAATTAGAGTAGTATAGTGGAATGAGGGCAGGCAAATAAAAACTATTGTATTTATTTCTTTTTTTTGGAACGTTGTTTGGTGTTGTAAAATTTAACGAATATAACCTTGTAATGTGTTTTTCTTAATTATAGGCCCTTGATAAAGTGACAATCCTGTCACGAAACGTTGGGATAAATACAATAGTGGTTTTTATTTGCCTGCCCCATCCCCGCTTTACTTCTTCAATTTGTTTTTGAAAAGGGTGCTACAAACTAAATTAAGTTTTGTGTAATATTACTTGGCTTGACACGCTGCCAAGTGTCTACAAATCTTTTATCTTTCTGAGATTACAAGTTATTTGTCATCAAAAGGACCCATCTTATATATAAAAACAGTTAAATCTATAGAAATATTGGGTCGTTTATAGTTTACAAAGAATCCAAAATCTTTCTCTGAGTAAAACTTTTAAACAATCCTGCAGTTAACAGATTCAACACTTGTATCAAAGTTACAACGCTGAGTTAAACAATTCTGGTTTTAAAGTTTAAAAGTAAATTTTAAGGAAACCATTAGGAAACTTATTTAGTTCAAGGATTAACAATAACTTTCAGTAAGTTTAATGAAAATTCTAAAATATTCTTTTATAACCAAGACCTGCGGGTCGCATTTTAATTTTATTTTTTACTTTCGAAGCAATAAATCTTAATAATTAATCTGAGTTTAAAATTTTACATTATTTATAGAGCTGTATATAAAATGGTTTTTTTAAGTTATTTTATTTTGCCACAATACTAAACAAAATGCTTTACTAGAATGAGGTGATAAGACTCTTGTTTTTATAAAAATAGTTTGATAACAGAAACTGTAAAAAAGACGTAAATTTGTTTTACTTTAAATTAACTCCTTTAGTCCACTTTATTTGAAATTTTAAAAAATATATATGTATTATCAGAAAAAGTGTATAATAATTAGATTAGGGGCATCATTGTATCTAAAATATAAATATATTGTATACAAAAAGGAAAAAATATATCTGAATTCAAGGTATCTAGAGACAAGGAGGCCAAACTTTTTATTTGACAGCCGATAGATGTGACATTAAGGGTATCCCATTTTACAAAAATGTCGTTATTTCTTAATTGTTTTGTAAAAATCGTATTAATCGTCTGTATATTTGTTAGTAAATAGTGGATTAAAAAGACTTAAACAATTGTGTAAATTTTATTGTTAATTTTAAATTGGTTAAAAGAGGAGTCCCATGACGTCACAATATCAGCTGTTTACAGTAATATCGAAGTTGGGTCACCTTCTCTTTAAATACCTTGACCTGAATTCACTTTAAAAATTAAAACTGTCAAACAAAAATCATATATAAATATTAGGAAAGAAGAAAATAGTTTAAGTTTTAGTTTTTTTTTTAAACATATTGTATGAGAAGGCTCACATTATACACGTGTATAAACAAAGTTAAAAAAATATCCCAAATATGCAAGATAGGTTTTTTCGATGTTAATTACAGGGATCTCGAAGGCCGCTGGAGCTATAGAGATTGGTAAATAGAAAAAATTGTACTTTTTAAAGCATAGTTTGAATCACTTTTTGTTTTCCCCAAAAATCGTGACTTACAAGATATTTTGAAGAACCCGTTTTTCTTTTTTTTCTCTGTAGCTCAGTAAATTTTTGGAGTACAAAAAAATAGAAAACTTGTAGATAATTATCTTTTAAATAAAAAGAAAAAAATCCGATAATAAACATTGTTTTAAAACTTATAAAAAAAAAGCGTTTTTAAAGAATGCCATACCCAACTTCGATTTTCATTAAAAAAATGCTAGTTTATGTCGTAACTTAAAGATCACTACTGCATTAAATATCGGATTACACCTTTTCATTAAAAATATAATTATCTACAAATTTCTAATTTACATTTTTTATTCCAAATATTAACTGCCCCCAAAAAATGTCCAGCCATGATTTTGTTTGGCGGCAAATCAAAAATTGAATAAAAGTATGTTTTAAAATCTTAATTCTTTTCCCATTTAACCATATCTGTACCTGCAACACTTTCTGAGATCTCTGTACTAAACATCCTGTATAAAAAAATTTATGGTGTTTTATCACAAAAATTGGTTAATTTTGGTAGAGCAAGTATAATTAACATTCTGTATATAAACGAAAAAAATCCTTAAATAAACTTTTTTAAACAATATCTCTAACTTTTATTGTTTATGCCCCTAACCACCTACAGAGAACAGGTCATTTTTTACCTTTTGCTTACCGATTGTCAAGATCATTGCATCCTCATCAATTGCACTTATATGTCTATGTACTGTACCTGTCTAGCACTTAGTTTAACTCTTCGGTTTTATGTTATGATTCAAATCGTAAAAAGTGTAAAAAGGCCCAAAGTAAGCAAAACTACTAAAGTTTAAAGTACGAGACCGGTCAAATTACCACGTTAGTAGTAACGTACCAATTTAAAATGTACAATTTCTTTATACCTGACGATTTTATATTTATAAATTGCCTATGAATAAAAATCTTTCTCTTTTAAAAGGGGAAAATATTAGAATTACCATCTTGAGGATACTTCCTAAAATGGGCAAAAAGAAGTGGATTCCATATATTACAGGCTGTTACAAATTGATGAACACCATTAGGATCTCGGAAACGGTAAGAGATACAGGGTTGATTTAATTGGAGAAAGTTGCGCATTTTTATGCTTAACAATATTCCGTTTTAAAAATTTAAAAATTTGCAGCCGTTTCTGAAATTATCCGGCAAAACCAAAATATTTGCAAAATAGTTTTCATTTTTTCCTTGGTTTGTTTAAAGAGATATTTTAAAACTAACGACACATTAACATTGCCACTTTTAATAAAAATGGTTTCAATTAAATTTAAGATCCGACGTTTCGTCTTTAAGTCACCATCATTAACTCAGTTTTTTTTTAAATGGGCGAAATATTTCGTTTTAAACTTTAGTACACTCGTATTTATTATTATTATTTACTAATATTATTAATGTTATTCTTTTAATAATTTATTTTTTTGCACTTAACTAACAAGATACAAAAATTAGGGTAATTTACATACATTTACTTATACGTAATAAAATAAAGCATTTAAGTCAAACGCCCTATTACCTTTATTACAACCTTTTATATAAAAATGGATACATACTTACCTTCGAATGGAAATTTTCAAAATCGTTTGGATAAAAACGTTATTTTTAATGGAAAAAAATAGTGGATTGTAGTTTCTTGGTTCGAAAAGCCGCATATTATATTTATCGAGGAATTGCCTGAATTTTTGTTTGGTGTCAGGTGTATTTATCTATATACCCAATTTATACGTATTTGCCAACAGTTTACGTAAGAGAAAAAGGTACTACGTATGTACAAGAATTTTTTAGTGTACGGCCACCGATTAAGTAATAATAAACTAAAAAGAGAAAAATAAACCTTGAAAAAAACTAAATCGTCATTAAAATAAAGAAAGTAACTAAAAATTTTTAATTAATGATTAGAAAAACCTAAAACATGAAGTCGGGTAATACCATATGGTACTAGAGTATAAAAGAATGTGTTTGTTTAGTTGTTAACACTTCAGCACTTTTTAGATTACAAGAAATAGTCGGCAGTCTTCGCATGGCCAAGAGCCAGACAAAGCCTGGATCGCCCCCAAATCGAGCTGGCAGCAACGCCATACTTCAGCAAGCAAGCAAGAAACATTTAGTTCCTTAGAGCACATGTTACCCGACTTAATGTTATTAAATTTTTTTCTTATTATTATTTTTAAATGTATAGTAACTTTTTTTATTTTAAAGTCGGTTTAGTTTTTTTTTATAGTTTATATTTCCTATGTTATTTAAGTTTCCTTTTACGATTTTCTAAACCAATTTTATTTACAATAAAAAGTACAACGGGACAATCACTAAATTCAAATAAGGAAGCTTTGTACTTGTTTGCTAAGTTAAATTAAAACTGCCGCATTTAATCTAAACACAAGCCTATAACGCAACAAAGGAATAAAACATGTGGCAAAAGCGAATTTGAGAAAATAGCCTTTTCCAGTTATTGTCATTTATGTATATAGGTAGCATCGTTAATTGTTATTTCTATTTACTTAAAAGAATGCTTTTACCTTTGTTGCTGGTGTTGATACTTTCTAGCTAATAAAGACATTTTTCCGTGACGGATCTCTGTTAACAGGTACTAAAATTTGACTTTTTCTAAATTACTGAAAATTGAGTACTTTTTTCTCGGACATGTACACGTAAGTAAAGGTAAATATATTTTTAAATATATTATGGAATAATATATTATGAGTCCAGTCAGATATTTAAATTTTAATACGTTAAATTACAAAATTACATGGACAGATACTAAATAATTTCCTTATGGATTTCCATAGTAATTTAAAATCTAATTGTTATTTAAATATACCAGTCGACCAGTTTAAAACTTTAAATTTTACATAATTAATTTTCCGACATTAATATTATATTTTTGTTTATAATAAGGCGTCGTTTTTCCACTGACAGGGAAAAATAGTGTATTATACACGGGAAAATTTTTAAAATTTTGCCTCTTGGTTTATTATTTCCGCTTCGTGTCGGGAGTCAACAAGTCCTCGAGCCAAAATCTAGAACTTTTTTATCTTGTATAATAGAAAACTATTTTTCTCGACTGTTAAGTAAAGTAATCCATTTCAGTACACTACATAAAGTGTTAAAAGAGATTTTTTATTGTAACACTTTTTTTACGCTTTAAAAAAGTGTTTTGTTTCCATGCCTACTACAATTTATTTAATTATTAATTTATGCAATATAACAGTAAACGCGACATCAAATAAATTAAAGGTCCAGTTACCCTAAATTTCGCCAATATTTATTTTACTTCATGCTTCACCAAATTTAAAGTTTTACAGTTTAAATTTAATACAATATATCAAAATTACCATTAAAAATTAATTTGGTTGACTCAAAAATGTAAAAGAAATTTATACTGTTTTGGTATAATTTCTGCATAAATGCATAAATATGAAAAAGATAATTGTCTGGCCAAGTCAAATCTAACCTAATTTAAGATCTCATACATATTTGGATTTTGAGAACTTGGCACTCATTTTGATCTATGTTCTTTTTGCGACGAAGCCCACAGTCAATCATAATTTTTGTATTAAACTTGACTTGCCTGTTTTACATTTATGATTTTGGTGGGAATATTACACTTAGAAACGAACTGAGCTAGTACTGCCTGAAACGTTGTGAATAATAGTAATATAGATGGGTCCACATTTAATTTATTCTGATAGCAATACCGCTAAATGCACAATAATAATAAAGTAAACAAACCTTTTCGAAGGCACATACCCTCTGACAGAGCCTGATTACATATTTTTCAGATAAATAAAAAACATTGCTTAAACACGTATGTCGTACTTAATAAACATCCTTATATTTCGCCTCTGGCTTGCTATAAAACCGATTGCATGTGGCGTGGAACTAGGAACTCGTCGGGTTGAACATTTTTTGCTGCAATAAACCATTATACAGAAAGGGTTTATTACCTTACTCATTTTTTGTGTACTTTGCGGTACTGCTTTCAGAATGAATAAAATGTGGACCCATCTATAACTTTGTTAATAAATTAATTTTTAATTTCCTTGTAACATTAGCTGTACGAACAGCTTCTTGGGATAGTTGTCACGTTTCTCGTTTGGCTGGCTACCTTTAACCATAAGCTTTAATCTCTGAGGCGGCAGCCTGCATAAAATCTGATTAAAACTAAATCTAATAAGTCAATAAACCTTGGGTAAAGTCAAGAAATATTACTGAAATTGCAAATGTTTCGGGACTTTGCCCGGAGTAAACTTCACGTTCTGTCCACTTTCGTGTGTGGGTAATGTCAAAATAACGCCATGAAATGTTTTAAAGCACATTTTATTGAAAGAATAGATTTTAAACATCAAAGGTTACACTGAAGAGCTGTATCCTAACACAGGTACGGAGATACTGTACTTCATATTTGTTTAAACAAGGTCAAAGCTGTTCCCTTGAGCCATTTTGCGGAGTTACTAAGGACCTTTCCAGCATCAGCGCTTACGTTTGCACTTTATTGGTGATGCATTCAGTTTTTACCGGTTCGCGTCGTTTGTATGACCTCGACCTACCTAAGGAGATTCGTTCCAGTTGCAAGTTGATCGTAATGACTTTCTCTTCTCTGGTGATACACTTTCCATATCAACAAGTTTCTCATTACACACGAGATAATCGGTTCCTGGATAACATCTCCTCGATAGTTCCTCTCTTGTTTGCTAACTTATAAAAATCGTCGTCCACTTTTTCGATTACTGTCATGAGAATATTTCTAAAATCACCTCCCTCTATCAACATCTGGAATTTTCACTCTCACTGTATCTCCAACAGAACATGCGGAAACTTTGAATTAGACAAAGCTTTCATTTTCTTTGCTTGATTTTCTAAATTTCGTTTGCCTCTAATCTGTTTGACCGTATGTTTTTTTAGCTCATAAACAAAGTTCCCTGATGTACTTGGTTTGTCACACTCTAAACATTTCCCCTGATTATCTGAAGTTTCCACATTACATGCGTTTTCTCTATATAATTATTATTGTTGATATTTTGCATATTTCCATCTTCAGTAATATTTTCTTGCATGTTGTCTGTTTCTGGGTTGCACAGTCCATGCATGATTGGTCTTCATTTTGTTCTTCTTGGGAGAAGCTCTTCACCTACACCAAATTCATCTGGCACTCTCGAGCTCTTCTTCGGTTCGTAGATTTTCAATAGCATCTTCTTTTGGAAACGCTGATGTGGATAGGCCGACTTCAATATCATGCCCAAACATGGCAGCGCTGTAGGAGCTTATACATCCCGTCATGGTATGCCTATTTTTCATTAACTGGACAAATCTTATACCTTCTGACCATCGCCTGCAGTTTTCATCATCCATCCACGTCATAAGCATATTTTGTATATCTTGATTTGCTCTTTTCACGCTGCCTTGTGACTGAACCTTTGGGATAATTAAAAATTGTACATTTAAAAAATTATATACGTTATACGTCTTCGCCTTAGGCTTTTTGATATGTTTGTGTTTTTTAAATTACCAATTACCTTAGTTTAGCCCGGTACTTTTGAGATAATTTCAAGCTGTGCCTTTAACAAATCGTTAATTAACTTTAAAATATATTTAACTTACTTTAATCTTCCATATTTGCCTATTTAAACCTTTAAGTTGGATTTACAAAATAAAAAGCCCTTTGAGACAAATAATAAAATCTTTTTATAATAGCTTAGCGCTCTGCTAGTTGGCAAAGCCCAACAGAAACTTTCGTATCTGATCCAAACAAAGTTCAATCGGCAACAAAGGAGCAAACTTGTGCCGGCGGCTGTCCGAGGAGAATAGCCTTTTGGAATCTTTGCACGTCTGTGTTGCGGCTGGCTGCTGTTTCCTCAAACTATGCATTTTAATCTGGAAAATGGCAATTCACGTAATCTGGTTTACGACTGGATCGAACAAGCCAATATAACTGTCAGTACCGGTGTAGATTTTAAACTATAATTGCAAAGAAAAAAATTATTTTTGTAAAAACTTTTTTTTACGACCGTACTGTCTTTTTAATTGTTAACATGGAAATAAAGGTATTTTATTTAAGTGCATTACATAAGGTGTTTAAAAAATTCAAATTTTTAACAGTTGTTTTACCCTTTTTTAAAACTTTAAATTAGTGTTTTGTTTTAACCCTTAACTTGTTACATCTAAATTTTTGCCGCTGAAGATGACATAAAGTTTGACAACCTATGGTAATTCACGTATTATAAAATATTTTTTTATTTGGGCATTTTTAATCAAAAGGTGTATACAAAGTTATTTTTTAATTGTCATTTTCTGTTTCACACTGTGTAAAATGCAAGAAATAAAAAAAAAACTAAAGGTATATCGAAAAATGCTTTTATTTCGAGGTACAAGATGTTAACGTTTTAAAAAATGCATTTTTATCATTACTTTTCTATCACTTCAGATATTGGCATAAAATTTGGTACACTTTTTTTTAACCCTTACATTACATATTCTGCTGTAAAAAAATTAAAAAAATTGTGGTTAATACAAGACATTTTATTTTTTAAAACTGACATGACAATGAAAATATTGTTTTTGCGACACCTTGCATATTTGTCAATATTGTCACTAAGCTAAGTGTTTCTAGGAACAATTTTTAATTTAAACTTACTTTTTGTATCCTGTACATACCCAGTGGATTTTTTTGTTGAAAACAATCACATAAGTTATTGGTGACATTTACTTAAGTTAAGAACTTTTTAAATTTATTGGAAACAGTGACGATTTAAGCGGCACTTTATCAAATATTTTTATAAGAAAAAATGTGTTTATTTTTATTTAAACCAGAAAAATAGCAGACCACCCTAAGCAACCCAAAAAACATTCAGTTAAAGCAGAAATGGTCCTTAGAATTACATTGTGTAAAGCAGTTTATTATTAATACTTAAAAACAAGATAAAATGGTTATACTAGTATTTTAGACTAAGAAAAATCAAATGAGTTTTTGTTTAAGTTTTTTTAATGTAACTCTGACGTGACTTTGGTTTAAATAAAGAACCCAAGTAGTTTAACCAAAATGAAATTATTGGGGACCTAAGCAAAGATTTCGTATAAAAACGGCATTAATTAGCATTTTAACTTTGCCGCTGATAATATAAAGTTTAAAGAAAAATAGGTTTCTTTTGTAGAAAAAATCCAAAGAATATTTTTAAAAACAAAAGAAAAATAGTTTATAAAATATTATTACTTCATTTTTAACAAGAGGAAGAAATTCAAATATCATTGCAGCGGATAGAAGCTTCTTTATCAAATCCATTTAATATTAAGTTAATTAATAAAACGTATATCTACTTTAACGCTTTAACAGTCCAGTTTTAAACTGAATCTTTAAATGCTAAAATAATTAAATCAGGCCTTTAACTTTAAACTAAATAACCTTCACTCTGCAAATTCAGCCCCGTTTATACTTATTACTTCTAGCTTAACAGAACTATAAAGGTCCAATCTGCAATCTTGATGAGTTTCAGTGGTTGGTGTATAGTTAGTTGCATAACAAAAGATGCAATCAGGGCGCTAAAATTACCTCTGGTTTATAATAATTTTAGTGAATTATTTTAAAATTAAAACCCAAAATTGGTTTTACCAAAAAATGTGTTTTTCTTGATTCAGAAGTAATTAAAAAGTAGTTTAAGTTTACGGTAAAAGGCTTAAGATAAAAAAATTTCTACGACCGTTATTTTTGTTTTTGGATTGTTATTATAAAAATAAAGTCATAAATAGTAGTATTCACCCAACGTTTCGGGCAGTCCTATCTCTGTCCGTTTTTAAATTCCTATCGCTACTTAGGGTTATATAGTCTGGTAGAGCTGACGGAGTTGGGTGTAGTCAAGCATGACGTTGCTTACTCAGGACGACAGCATTGGTTAGTGGGTATTTCTATTCTTGGTTTACTAAAAATATTTTTGTTATTTTAAGACAGATGACATAAAGTGTTACAAAGTATTTTTTAACAGTTTGCCAATATCTAAATGTAATAACAATAATTTTACAATATTATTAGTTTAAATTAAATTAATAAGCATAGGCATATTTTAATACGCTCAAAATGAAAATACTTAAAGTTGTATACGGTCTTATAAAAATATAGTATTCAACACATACAAAAGTGTTTTTACTGATGGGATTGCTGCAATTGCCTAACGGCTTGTGATGTTAAACTACCATTGGTAAAAAGTGTACTTGTTACATTTCTTGGTCATCCAAATTTATTATTATTACTAGAATTTTTATTTTTTTTAAATTTATTGTCAAAATTTAAAATAGGGCATACCTAGTATGATTTTGGTTTTTGAATATCAAATTGCTTAAAATTTTCTAGGAGTGAAGGGTAATACCTACGCACTTTACACCTATTATTTTTACTAAATAAAACATTTTTCTGCTAATTATACTTAAATAGAAAAATTGGACTTACATACAATTGTATTGCCAAAAAAAGGAAATTCTAATAATAAAATGAAAAAAAATGTCTTTTATTTAAATTTAAAAACTTTAAATTGATTTGATACACCGTATAATTAAAAGTAAAACTCCCTTATTATACCGAACTTGCATAGCAAACTTAATGGCATAAGTTTATAAAAATTTAAAAATATTTTATACTTTTCCAAGTCCAATTTAAATTTATAATTTTAAAATGTAATAATTTATAAATATACTTTAAAAATTTTATTATTTGCTTTATAAACGCAGAAGATTTTTTATCGCTGTGGTGTTACTTAATTCTATTTGTTGTGCGAAATATTTGCATCCATTTTATTAAGAACATTATAATATTATGTATTTACTATTATACAGCACTTCATAAAAGTTTACAAAGTTAAGCTATAAAAGTATTTATTTAAATATTTAAAAAAGGTTAATTATCAATTTTATAATTGGGTAAAAAAACATTTCTTGTTACTTATACTGGCAAATTTCTCTCAGTGTGTATGAAAGAAAAAAAGCTGATAGACTGAGACCTGGGGATGATAACATTCAACGTCACACAGTACACCCTTTTCATACTTACATAACAAAGGTATAGGTTTCTTTATTGTTAAGCCATGTTTCTTGAAAAATAGAATATATTTTATTGTGATAAAGCTTTTTCTTATATCGTACGGGGATCGTGACTATAAAATCCGACATTGCTGAATTTTTTGATAGTGAACATTTTGGACATATTTCATCTAAAACCAGAAAGATATTTTTATTTTTAAAAACATATTTGCTTTATTGTAAACGTCACATTTTTAATAAACAAAAAACTGAAATTATTTATTATTTGAATATGGAGAATATATTTTGCGCATTATTGCGATGATAGACCTATTTTTATTTGTCTTCCTCTAAAAAGGCATATGTTCTTGCTAACTGTATTTGTCGGAGTAGTTTACATCAAATTCAAACATGACGATACAAACATGAGAATTAAGAAGGTCTGAGTTTTCAAACCGTTCTCTCAAAGCTTAATAGGTTTTAGGTTATGATTATGATTTTTAGTTTTAGGGTTATTATAAACTTCAATAAATCCCAAATATAAATACAAAAATAGGACCGAAGCAAAGTGCTTTCGTCCGACAGAGATAAACCATTGTCCGCAACGTATTTAAAAACGGTTAAATACGTGACGTATGTGACGTACAGCAAGTAAAGGTAATGTTTTTAAAATGTTTTGAATGGTAATAACAACAAAAAATGGCTTTAATTGCCGACACCGGTAAACTTGATGTCGAATTAACTGAATGCAATTTAAGTTGGGCATCGGCGGTAGGATTTATAACTTACTGCAAAACAATAATATTTTTTAGGTAAGAAGACTTTAAGTTTTCGTGGTAATTACCATGGACCTAATACAACCACTACTATTAGTTTCTGTAAAGCAGAAAACGAGTCAGTAAAGAGGGTCTGGTGAATAATCTCAAAAGCAGGAGATATTTTGTATTTTATTAACCGTCCTAAGACGGGTAAAACAGTTTGGCATATTATTGTGACAGTAAGAAATTATTTACATTTTCCATACATACTACCCTTATACGTATATAATAAAAAAAAATTACAAAAGTGTTTAAAAAGTTCTAACGAATATATATGTTTTTAATTTACGTTTTGTCAACAGAAGTAAGACTAGTGTAATGAAAATGAAAATTTTAAACGGCTATTGTTTTTAATCTATTTAAGATACTAGGTGTTATTTATTTGGGTACACGTTAAGTCAAATTAAAAAAAACTAAAAGGAAAAAAACAGGTAACTAAAAAACTTAATATCGACGTTTCGGTAACAAGTCTAAAGCTAAAATTTTTAAAGTTTTACCAATTTCTTATAGGTAACTCTTTTTTAAATTTTTTAATTTTATTCAATTTTAGGTTGACGACGGTAGTAGACTTGCTACTAAAACGTCGATTTTTAGTTTTTAAGTTACCTATTTTATATTTTTTTGGGGTGTTTGATTTTTTGATTTGACTTGGCGTGTACCCAAAAAAATAACATCTATTAAATAAATTCGCAAAAACCAATACATAACATATTTTCAAACAAAAATACTTATCACTTACAGAAAGGCTTCCCTCTCTTGCCCATCGTCGGGCTGTGGGAATTTATCGCTTTTATAGGTACTTCCATGGCTTCTGCTCTGAAGAATTGTCCAGTATAGTTCCTCCACTCACGGTTCCCAACAGAGAAACTCGTGGTTCCGCGCGTATGCATCCTATACGGTCCAACTGGACAGGCCCCGAACTTCCCACTTGTTTGTATTTAAGTCCCGTGTCAACCAACTCCCTCTTACCTCGCTTAAGACACCCACGGTACGTTGGTATTTAGGCTTTTAGCCTTCGTGGTTTGTCTAAAGATAAAAAAATAATGCTATTAATTATAGATAGTAGTGGTGTCCATGGAAACCAGGGAAGTAGTGCTTTCCCTAGAATAAAAAAACATCATTCTATAAAATAAATTTTCAGGTAGATAAAATATATTAGAAAATTAATTAATAACAAGGTTACGTCACTGAAATATTTGCAAAAGGTAATTAAATAATCGAATTACATTACAAATAGGTAATTTTTAAAAATTGCTTTTATAACTAAAAACATTCCATCGCACGCCCATGATGGTATATTAAATATGTTTATTTAAGCTCTTTATACTTAATAATTTTGATATAATACAGACAATTTTGCTTTTTTTTTCTTATTTTTTTACTTAGCTCACCATCTTGGTTTAAATATCTAAAAACACTTTATTCTGGCATTAATGGTATTAAAAGCCATTTGCATTTGAAATGCCTTAGTATTCTATAATTTTTAAACAAAATATTCATAAAGGAATAATCGATGCATTGGAATAATTTAATCTGGACATAATTAGCTTAATTAACAAAACTTAATAAATGTTATGCAAATGGCTCTAAACATTAGTTGATTAAATGGTAATTATCTAAAAATGTAACAGATATTTAATCGAAAAGGAGACAAAACCAAACACATTAAAATTTAAAATTGGAATAATATAATACTATACCGGGTGTTTTTAACTAGTGGTTTCTTATCTTATACGATAGAAAGATAAATTTGGTATATCGTTATACGACATAATTGTTAATTAAATAGTATATTTACTTGTTTTTCATTACTTTCTCTTTAACCGGAAATGACTGCTACTTTCAAATTTTAATTAAAACCACCGGTAAATTGTAATTTATTTCGATAGAATATGGCATTTTGAATAGGCAAACAATTTAAAAAAAGGGAGTATTATAAGAAATATATTGGCGCGCTTGTGGCTGCTCCGGTGGGATCGGCAGCGTCGATCACCGGAGTTAAGCAGTGAAGTGCGCGGATTGGTGACCGGGCCGTTGTCGGTTTTGAGCAACGGCACCCGGTGTTCTGCTCGGTGATGAACGAACGGACCGAGCATCAACCATCCAAGTAATGGAATGGATGGTGGGTGAATGGGAAGGAGTAGGGGTCAAGATAAAATAAGCCTTTAGGCTGCAGTACCACACCTAGAAAGGCGGTCATCGGACCTAGGTGGGATGACCCCGAAAAGGCGAAAAAAATAACAAAAAGAAATATAGGTATCGATATTTTTTTTTCCAAATATTGATATATAGCTCCTTGATATATCAAACAACCGATATTAGGCAAAATGATATTTATCGATATCGATGTTTTTTTAACATCCCTAATTCTGAATACAATGACACCTCACATGTCATTTTTTGACATTTCTGGTGTCAAAAATTATTATTTTTTTTTAATTTCACTTCACCACAGGATGCCATAATAAAGCAAAAACGGTTTTATGTAGCCATAAAAAAATTTAATTATTCGTCTTTTATTTTTACGACTTCTCAGGGCAAAGTAAAAGTTTGCAAAACCCTTTTTATTGTCATAACTAATTTTTTGGCTTATCCTAAAGAGCATTTTATGTCGAATAATTTCGTACCACATGTGGCGACAGGTGTGTTGAGTAAGACTATTTTTACAGAACACGTAATAAATTCATAATATTGCCAAAATTCGATATTATTTTTTTAGTATAATGGTTAGTTACTAATTATTTTATTACATGTTTTTTGGATTCAAACCTTTTTTAAAATACCGCCCATGTGGTACCAAACTATTTAAATTAAAATGCTATTTAAGGATATGCTAACAAACCATTTTCGTTTCATATGAAAAAATAAGTTATGACCATAAATAGGATTTTGCAAACTTTGACTCTACCCTAAGAAGTCTTAAAAAACAAAAAAAACGGCCAATTTTATTTTTTTATGGTTACTTGCCTTAAAATAAACTGTTTAAGCTTAATTATGACTAACTAATTAAAAAGTTAAAAGATTAATTTTTGACAGCCGAAATATCAAAGAAATAACATGTGATATGTCATTCTGTTTAGGATGACATATTTTATCGAAATAAAATTAAATATATCGGTAGTGCCATTTAAAGTTTCAAAATAGCAGTCTTTCGGTTAAATCGAAAGTTGGGAATAAAGTATATTGGTCAATATATCCAGAATTATATTAAATAATTGTATACAAAATTTCATTTTTCTTTCTAAAAGATAAAAAAGGTATAAGGGAAAACACCCGCTAAAGTCAAAATTTCTAAAGAGGGCCACTAAAAATCGACTATTTCGTTTTATTGTATCTAATGACATTTTTGGTAGCTTTATAGATTAAAAGTAATACCACGAAATAGCTTTTAAATATTTTAATTTTTTTAAATATTTGAGTGAATAAAAATTTTTTTTTTTTGTAAAATCCAATATATCAACGAACAATTACTGGATTTCGATGAAAATTGATTTGTGGGCTGAGAAGTAGTAGAGAAAATAAATACGTTTAAATAATAATTGCCTATAAATAATTAGTTTATTATAATAAAATATGGAAATTTAGCTAGCTTCTCGGTGTTGGTAAAGTATTTTGTTTATATAAAAATATTCAATATTCTATTAAATAAATGATGGTACAAGAAAATATTAGTGCTCTCTCACAAGAAAAAAATAATTATGCGCTAGATACTGGGGAGATAGCCTAAAAGACCGCAGAAGGTAGAATTATATTCGGAATCTCGGCGTAAAACACAGCTGGCCGCTGTGTAGTACATTCAGACGCTAAATCGGCCGTGCTAGATGAAAATTTACTCGAGCTTCATAGATACTTATTTGGCTGCAAAGTTTAGATGATAAAAATAAAAAATGTTATATAATGTATAATTTTTCATTGTTTGGAGAAGCAGCTATAGATTTTTCAATATTTCAAAGAAATTTTGTTGTTGTTTCGGTTTGTGACATCAGAATATATATTTTTCGTTATTTTTAAACTATCTTTATTTTTTCAGAATAAAAAAAGCTACGCTGAATATAACAACATTTTTCTCATTAGTTAAATTGCGTAAAATCAAACACGAGAATATGCATACATACGGTCGAAAAGTTGTCGAATCTTGTCCTCGTTGCTTGTACACCGACTCATGTGCGGAGAGCCTAATCCTTCGGAATTTAAGTGGCTTATTCATATGCGATTTTGTATGGCGGATTTGTCTGGCAAGCATGTCAGAAAGACGAATCCACTTATGTGTACCCACGTGCTCGCCGGATATGTCCTGCCGAGGCCCACGGCATCTAACCGGCCTCCGCGCTGAATTTTGATTTTTGACCTTTTATGATATTTTGTCTGCACATATCTTATAAGTTCTGACGTCCTACATTTTAAGGATCTTCTTTCAGTTAAACCGAAATTAGTTTTTAAAAATGTCATAAGTCGTTAAATCTATATAATTTTAAAATTTTCGCAAACATTTTAAACAAGAATATTATGGAAATATTCTATTTTAGAGGCATGCAATATATCTGGAGAAATATATCTAATTTTGCATCTGAAACTTTTAATTTGATTTTAAACCAGCTGGCTAATAAAATATAAATAATAACACTGCGTCCGAATGGCTTTTTTTTATTTTTAGACAATCCACAAAGGCGGAAAGCCTAAATACTAACGTACTGTGGCTGCCTTAAGCAGATTAAGGAAAAGTTTGTTAACACGGAACTTAAAAAGTTAAAGATTTAGGGGAAAAGAAAAGACCTCCGCTGGCAGCAGGTTCCACATTCTAGAAACTCTAGGGATAAAAGAAAAAACGAAATGGCAAGAGAAGGAAGTCTTTGGGTAAGTAAAGAATCATTAATTAGACGAACAGCTCGTTTTTAAATGACATCAAGAATGCTGAAGGTTGTGGGGGACGCCACTCCCCAGGCATGAGAACAATATTCTCGGCCTGCGAATAAAGCCGGCGTATCCCGAACTGGTTGGTCGGATTTTAAATGTTGTATGGCGGATCTGATCTGTCTATCTCACAAAAGGTTTGGCACACATAACCGCACCTACTCCATTTAAGGCCCGGATTAACAAACATTAAGGAAAGTGAGGCAGATTGATTCGGAAAATTTAAAAGTTTGTTATGTCCTCAAAATATTAAATAAATTTTTAAGGCTTAATCTTTTACATTATGTAATAATAATATAACTAGGGCTCTTTGTTTACCTAAAGATAAATTTTTCTCGTTACATCTGTTACTTGTTAGCTCCGTTACGTTTATTATACGATCAGCTATCATTTTACGTAGTATTACACATTTATAGTATAGTAATAACCTATTTGATTATATTCAAACTTAAAAAACTAAAATAATTAAAAGCACAAATTATTAAAAACGTTAGCATAACAATATGACTCTGCGGCTAGTAATAAATTTCTAACAAGCTATATTAAACAAATCAGGTACTGCCATTTTATTAAATGCATTTTTTCTTGGTCTATGTTTCTCGAGACTATAAAAATTACTGAATATTCTTTTGAAATTCTCCACTAAAGCTTTCCAGAACCTTTATTTTTTATCAGTGACCCTGAATATATTTATGTTTTAACGAAATTTATAATTCAACAGAAGGAGTTCCTGCAAGGTCAGCTCATATAGCATTTTACACTTTTTCAAATAATATATTAAAATCTTATTTTGTTGATTAAACTTTAGCAGCGGTGTCCTTAGACCTAAAAATTAGGAACAAATATTTTTGGAACTTTTTATTACGTAATGGAGAAATTGTAAGTTTAATGTTAAATTGCTTTGCCTCCTTCTACATTTCACAAGCGAGACGCATGGCTGAGCTACACTGCGGGCTCGTTGTGGTTATGTGTGGTCAGACCTAAATCTGCGTGAAAAAATCCTATGGTAGTAGGCCGCTTAATATGGTAGACATGCCATGGCAATTAGTTTGCGTTTGCTTTAGCAATAATTACAAAAAAGTGATTAAACCATTTAGTATAAAAAGGTATTTTTTTGTTAAAACACATTAAATTTACGGTATATATGTAATATAATAGTAACGTATTATAGCAATATCAAATAAATAAATAATAGGCCTTTATTTTATAAACTAAAAAAATTAACGACAGTTTGATGAATGCTGTTTTCTTTTTTAATTGTTAATTATTGATAAAAAAACACAATAATATTATGGCATTGCATTTAGAATTTTGCATTTTTTTTTGGTTTATTACTTTTTCTTGTAGGGCGTAACATAAGGGTTAAAGAAAAGTTTGATTCCTAATGTCCTATGATAATTACGTCCTAAGATATGTTATCTCTCTACCCTTAATGAAATACCCTGTATATAATTATTTGGTAAAGTTTTTGTACATGCGTTTAAAATAAAAAAAAATCACTTTAAGTTTGCTTTACGAGTATAAAATAAAATATGTATGTATAGAGTAAAATTAAAAACTGATAAGATAATGGGAATATTTAAAACAAGTTTAGATAGACATTTTAACACCAGGATTTCGTATTTGTGTAATTGTTACTATATGTTTTTATTGAAAGATTTATTTAACAATTATCAAACCAACGACGTATTTATAGGGACCAAGTTGGTATAATTAAAGTGTAATTTACCGCATCGTTGAGTTTTACGATCACGGATTTTATAGGGCAGTTATTTATAACTAAACATAATGGACATTCCCGTAATATTGATTTGGCCACAGTAAATTTTACTATTTAATGTTGTAACATTTTTTATTTCTCGTAAAATATATATTGCTAATAAAATGTATCTTTTATTTAGTCAGGTTACGAGACGAGGCAAAGTGCTGACTAAAAAGTATTAGATGCTGATAGCATGAAACCCAAGAAATTGATGGGGCACCTAGTAATATTGCGCGAGGAATATATCAGTAAACCGCGTAAATTTTGCAATAAAAACTAAGTTTATTTAAAAAATCAAAGACAAATTTTTAGCAAGACATAGTAGAAACATTAATTGTTGAAGGCTATGCTTAACGACTTGACAATATTCTTTTGTCAAATGATATAATCTGTCAAAGAGTTTCGGATATATCTGATAATACTGAGGAGCAACTTGAATCTTAGCTAATTGAAAAAATATTTGCTCTTTAACTTGATAAAGCAACTTAATTCAATAATGAATCCCATTTCATTTTTTACATCAGATTCTGTAAAAGTATTACAATATGTGAGGAATTGCTGTTTAGCACACTTATTAAAGAAAGAACTACAAACAAAAAATGATTTAGGATCATAAATATTGCTAATGTTGCGGCGAATTTGAAATGGAAAAATTGTGTTGGGATTTGCACTGATGTAGGTTGAAATACAATAGTTTGCAAGCGCTTGCAAGAAAGAAATCCTTAAATATGATTTAGACACATTGCAAGGATTCTTTGGGAAGCTTTAGAGTCCAAGTCTCTAAGCCTTGGTGTAAATATTGTTTTGAAAGTAGTAATTAAATAAGTTAACTCCATAAACACTAAGCGATTAAAATAAAAAAATGTGCTTTTTACCGGTATGGGAGCTGAGAATAAATCTTTATTGTTTTATTCTTTATTATTTGTCCAAATTCTGCGATTAGTTATTTTTAACAAAGGTTTCTTATTTGGTATACATCTTTAAAAAAATTAACACTCTTATACTTCAACTCCAGAAAAAAAAACTTATTGTATTTGATTTGATTGAAAAGATTGAATCTTTGTGTGAACAAATGCATTTATGAAAAACCAGGTTAGAATAAAACTGCTTTTATAGGTTTTTCACATTGCGTAGAAGTATTTGGGATTTTCCACTAGAAGAAAATCATATAATTGTAATGTTTGTGATATTTTTTTAAAGAAAAAGATATCAATTTGTCCAATTGGAATTGGGTTTGTTATTCATTTCATAGTAAACCTAATGGACTATAACCTAACTTAGGCTTAAAGATTATAATAATATTGCCCAAATTGAGAAATGTAACATTAGCCATGGATTTAGAAAAAAATGAAAAACATATAAAACAATTGTATACCATTTTAAAAAATTATTATAACCTTTCTATTTTGTTTAAAATTGGTTAATTTTTAATAAAATATGTTTAAGGTAACTAAAATAGTTAGCCAAACCATATGTTTAACATTTTTTCAAAAATGTCTGGTTTTGGTAACATAAGTAGGTTGTAGATTGTAGATGTATTTATTTTAAGTATTTAATAATTTTATATAACAACATATTTTTATAAAACATGGTTTAAATATATATTTTTTTAAGTATATTTTACAAAACAACTTAAATTTAATAAAATTTATTTACTTAAAAAGTAACCTAGTTTTGAGTTTAAAGAGAAAATTGTTTTACCAATTATTTGAAGCACCCATTATAACTCGACGTTTTAAAGTACTCTGCAGCTACAGGAATAATCTGACTTTAATATGAACTTTCCATTTTATTAAGTAAGATAGAATTTTATACAGGCAAAGCATTTATTATATTTGTTTATTTGGATAATTTAAATATGCTCCTTTAATATTTGTTGTAATTATTTTCACATTGTATTTAAATTTTTGGCTGGTGAGTAATTAAATATCTAATGACAAAATGTATCTAGTTTAATTAATTGTGCCCCGGCTATTTCCTAAATTCATTGATATATTTTTAGAGTGTTTATGCTGATTTTATGGGTTACAATATTTATTACGACAAAGATTATGTTGTTAATAAAAAAAATGTTTAAATAATCATCAATAGTCATTTCAAAAAATCCCAATTAACAAAATAATAAACTTATTTATTTTCCATAACTTTATTAGGTATCTAAATAAGAAAAGCTCAAAACTTTCATATCGCCTTTTACGACAACCTCAACCCAAAAAAATAATTAAAAAATTTTGAAAAAGGTTATTGCAGCTTTTATTATCGCGGAATCATATTCTTTGAAGTGTCTAGACAACACTAGATTTTTTAAAGTTTTTTAATTAGTATGCAATTGCAAAAACATTTAAAACCTATGCTTACTACTGTGGCGGATCGCTCATGCTGAAAACGCACCGCGAAAGCTCATTTTCAATGTTAAAATATAAATTATAAATATTTGAGCCAAAATTTGAAAAATAAAAACTTCTGCACAAAAAGTTCTGCTTTTTTAAAAAATTTAATAATATTTAGGCCATAACTTCTACTTTTTGAGATTTTGCAAGAAGCTGGGCGGCTATTTTTTTAGTTTTTTGGTAACAACTATTGTAGGTAATTTGTTTTTGCAAAAAAATCCAAAATACGTCTTTTTCTAGATGTCATTTCGGATCGTTTATGCCATCAACCATATTTTAAGGAGACTAGTAACCATTTTTCGCAGAAAATCAACTTCTCCATTCCATCTAATATTCTACATTTAAATAAAAACTTCAGTATCTCTTGTACCACTCATAGTAGAAAGTAAGACCTGTTTTTATTAGTAAATAAGATTTTATAGTTATGTTGTCTTAAATCCGACATAAAACCAAGGCTGCCAGGGGAAAAATTCCTTAACGTCGAAATTTGTACAACCAGAAACATTTGAAACTGCTTCGGACGTGCCAACAACTGTCTTAGTTTAAAATACCTAAAGGGACAGTTATGTAACTTAGACTTATTGGGTTATATAAGAAAATTACTAAAAATGCGATAACAAGTGCCCCTTCGCGTCCGCCAGAAGGTTAATGTGTGTCCCTATTACAACCATCACAAATACCCAAGTAATCAATATTTTTTTATAAACATTTGTGTTAAAAATCGTAGTTAATTTATATATTTTCCTGTAGCATCAACAAAAACCAAGGTTTTTCCTTAAATTTTATTTTCGTTAAAATATGGTAATATACCTTTATAATTTAAAGGAGAGTTAGCTCTGTTGAAAGTGACTCTGCTTTCTGATTCTGGTGCTGTATGTTTAAATTATGTTTAGAGACGTACCAAATGTTTTTGTAGTTTTAACGTTAAAACTACCAGTTGCCAAGTTACTGTTTAATGTGCTTTGCTCATTGCAGAATTAGTGGCGTTGCCAAAATGAGGAGTGGGCGAAGTCGTATCCGCGAGGCCTCCTTTGTCGACAGTGATGGTTAAAACAAATTTTGACGAGGAAAAAAATGGCCCCTAACTTTCCTTTCTTTCTTTTCCTTTCCTTTATATCACCCAAAACATTAAAAAAATTACGTTCCTAACCCCTTTAATATAAAATTATGACAATCAAGGCCCCTGTTATGATACATTACAATTTCGAGTGTAACAAAAAAACGAACTTTTTATTCTTATCTTATTTTCGTATGTCACATTTCATACCTTTACCTTGCCGCAAGGCTCCCCAAGGCGTGAGGCCGGAGGCGACCGCCTACGCCCAGCTACGCTACTGATAAAAATGAAAAAAAAACAAAACCCGAAAAAGAAATTTGATTGACTTATACAGGATGTGGGCAATCTCTCGAATTTATATAGAACACAAGTTCTCATAGTTTTTTTTTGTCCAAAGCCCCTCGTTACAGAGATATGTGCCCTTAAAAGGACGTCACCAAAAATTTTTTTTTTTTTTAATAACCTTATAGCACCCAGTATATTAAAATGTTTTAATATAATAAAAACAAATAAAGACTCTTAAAATGGCATCTTTGTAAAACATATGCCTTTATTAGTTCGCCAGGGGCGGACTAGCCCTTACTTTAATAAAGAAAGAAAATACGGATTTCAGGGTAGCTTTAACCCTTACTTAGAAAAAAAGGTACCTTTGTTCAATGTCGATCAATCAAAGCGTTTCTAAAAAATTAAGTTATTGATTAGTGGGGACATCTAAAAACATAAGGTTATTTTGTTGCAAATGGTACTAAAAAAAACTTATCAGAAAGGATTTTTATTATTTTCACCACACTAAAAATATTGTTGCAGCATTGTAAAAGTTTCCATATTCTTTAATGGTTTAAGCTCGAGAATGTATTAAATAAGAGGAAGCCTATGTACGAACCGCCAAACAAAATTATTAAATACATCCCCATTTAACCAAAAAGCTGTTTTTCTCGAAAACGCTTCACTTTTTCAATTTCGGAAAGTATCTTTTTAGGCTAAGGGTTTAAGCTATTTAAAAATTATTTTTTTATTTCTTTATTATACAGGGTAAAAAATAATCCGAAATTGTGTATGGGTTAGTCCGCCTCTGGCGAACTAATAAAAGCAAGGGTTTTACAAGGATACCAGTTTAAGAAGTCCTAACGGGTATTTATTGAATTAAGAAATAAATTTATTATACTAAGGACTATAAAACTTATTAAGGAAAACCCGATTTTCAGTGGCGTACTTTAAGGGCACATGTCTCTAAAAAACAAAAGTATTTTTATAGGAACGTGCCACAATATTTTAATGTGTTCTATATGAATTCGAGAGATTGCCCACAAGTTCTTGAACACCCTGTATATATTATTTAAATTATTTGCTTATGTGCGTAAAGTTTATATTCTTATTTATAAGATAAATAAAGTTTTCTGCAAGACATAATAATACATTGAAAATTTCTTTACAGAAAACTTAAAAAGCACTCAAACGTCAGTCTTATTTTAGTACCTTTGTCACGTTTTCTCACAAGACGTCTGTAAATATAGCACACCATTACAACACGTTTTATATTTTATATATTATGTTCACAAAGAGTTATGCATCTAAAAATAAAATATTATCTTTTATATAGGTAAAGCTGAACTTTTAGGATTAAAAAATCTCATTTTATAAAGCTTTGTAATAAAAAGGTTTATTTTAAATTTAAAATATGTTTTTTTTATTATAATTTTTAAACAATAGCACTAAATGTTTATTTTTAAATACATAAAATAGTTTGTAAATGGTTTGTATTTATAAAAACCATTTTCTGTTTAAGTTCCACAGACGGTCCACAAATGGGGTAAACGTCATTTAAAAAGAAAATTGGTTGTAAAAAATTATTTCTTCAGATAATATGTTACTTTTGTATACAGGGTACGCATTTGCAATTCCTCATGTTTCGTCAATGAGAAGATATACGATCGATCACTTGGCAGCAGACTGCTCAGTATACAGCAGGCCTTAGACATTAACCTACCATTTGCCACTTGGAAGGTGAGGAATGCTAAGTGAATAGACGAATATACGATTGGGTGCACAGCGTGCAAACAAAACATTACGCACGAGAGGCGTATTTACATTCTATACCATTATACAGATGAGTGCCATTCTATAACGTAGTATAATAGGGGAAGTCCGGGTAAAGTGAATACCTTAAGATGTTTGAGACTTTATCAAGAAGACTTTATAAGAGATAGCAACAAAATAAATACTACAAATCAATCTTTATTAATTGCGTCTACATATTTCGTACTCAATTAAGTTCACAAGTAAAACAATAAGTAACTAAAAATAAAATTAAAAAATGTGTCATATTATTCACTTTGCCCAGACTCCTGGGTAAAGTGGATATGGTGCCCGGGTAAAGTGAATTATCTTCTAATTACACAAATCTAAAAATTATATTTTAAAACAAAACTTAATATAGTAAAAGAACTTAAATTCACGTTTAAAGGTCATATCTTAAAAATTAAGAATGGCGGTTATCACAGATAGGTATAGTCTTCATTGCCTTCCAAAGCGGAGCATTGTTCATGACACCGTTTTAGACATGTACGACGACAAATCCAATCTTCAATTGGATTATCTTCTTTAATATATATTCTTCTTTAGCAATTAGTCTAGGAATGTTTTTTGATTCTACATTTAGTTTTTTTTTAATAATATTTCTTACTTTATTTTTCTTAAACTTTTGCTTTTTCTCTTCTTTCATATATAGAAGTCCATGATTTTGAGATTGACCTTTAGCTTCGTTTTTTAATCTTTATTGAAAATAGTACGGAATTAGCCAAATTTTGGAGTAACGACACTACTCTTGACTAGTCTGTATAGAGTTGAATCAGCCATCCCATACTTTTTATCAGTACCCTTCATTAACTCTACAGATTGACCCAAATTAATGGTCTTAATTAGTTTTGTTTTTGTATTTATTCACCATCTTCAACAAAATATGAGTTTTATAATCTGCAGTTAAATATTCTCAAACCCGGGTAAAGTGGATACCATATCCACTTTGCCCTATTCACTTTGCCCAACACTGCCATTTTTGAGGTTAGGCCAAATCTTACAAAAACTGTTGATTTTGATTTTATAATTAGTATATTATAAGAAGCCACTTTTTTATACAATAAAACTATAGCACGCCCAAGGATGACAAACAAATAATATAGGAGATAACATCAAAGCACATGCCTCGAAATATTGAAAATTATTTATCGAAAACACAATTTGCCGTCGTCAAGACGCTGCGCAACTCGGCCTCTCGCTTAAGTGTTTGCCGTTTATTGAGACATGATGGCCATACGTTTCTCTGACTGCGAGGTTCATGTCAAACGAATATGTTGGGTATAATGGGGACTTTTCGATTTGCCCGGGGTGTTCACTTTACCCGGGTTTCCCTATGTATATTTAAAACGAGCATATGGTTTCTCCAAATCATACTGCGATACAGATAAGCGTCAATCTATAACATAGTAGGATATGAAGTTATATTACGCTCCTAGTTCAACTCCGAATTATATACTGCGGTACAAAAAAACAAAATTTATTTTTTAAAGTTACCTTTATTTTAATGGCCTATTTCTAAGCTAACAAAGTAAACATATTTCAAAAAACAAAACTTACACGTAATATAAAAATTAATGCGATTTCTGGTTAGTTTGATTTAAATTTCTCAAACACTTCGGTTTTTTAACGATACTGCCTTCGAGTTTTGCTGGCCTACCAGCCTAGATTCTGTTTGAACCTGCAGTTAGCCCTGTTCTTTGTCTTCTGCGACTAGTTAATATTGGTTGTACACCTATAATTTTACCACGTCTAACTTTTCTGATTTGATGTAAAACATTACAAGTTGTTTTTAATTTATGCATAGCCATTTTTACTTTATTTATGGCATTAGAGGTTTCTATGGAATCATTTCTCTTTTGAAATTCGACAACTTTTTCAAAATTTTGAGAGAGGCGGTTCAGTGCAGTATCAGTAACACTACTTAGATAGTTAACAGATGATGTTTCTTATACTTAAATAATTAATTAATTAATTAAGTATTATCTCCTACCGTAAGGACAATGTTATGTGCGCCTTTTAAATGCGGGTCATTTTTTATAGTACTTGGTTTCACTTTTTGAAAAGAAATACGATTTTAGCACCGCATTCTTTATTTCTTATTCAAGTGGGACATTTTTTAAGTTTTGTAACTTTGTTAAATTCATTATGATGACACTTAAACAGCGGTATAATTTGGAGTGGAAATAGGAGCGTATTGTAAGTTCATATTCTACTATGTTATAGATCGATGCTTATCTGTATCGCGGTATGATTTGGAGAAATCATATGCGCGTTTTAAATATTCATATTATACTACGCTATAGAATGGCACTCATCTGTATAATGGTTTAGAATGTAAATACGCGTCTGGGAGCCGGAATGGCTTGTTTCACCACTGACGGTGGAGACCGAAGCTCATCCTCGGCTGCTTTCGTTACTGGCTGCGACTTATCAAATCGACTTCCGTGGAATTCACTCTGCTCGGACAAACACATCCAACATCACTTTATGATCAACCAAGTACCCTTGTCTGGTACGGATGAAGCTCTTGTGTGACCAATGTAATTTAATACCCGTCGCGGCATCCAGCCAGGGGAGTAGTTGTTTTTGGTTCCTATGATCGTTCTCCAGAGGAGCCACTAGCAATAGTGGTCTCTGGTACTTGGGTCAGATCTTAGGCTCTTATTTCAGCTTAACGATAGTCGCTTATTGCAATAAAAAATATCGTAAAATTTAAATTAAAAGAAAATGGTAAATAAGATATTTACCAAATATATTTTTATTAAACTTTACACCTTCTATCTTAAAAAACTTAAAATTTGCTTAATAAAATAAAACAAAATATATACTTTGTTCATAGTCACTTTAATTGAATATTTAGCCGTGACAGCTGTTTCGTAGTACAACTACATTTTCACACGTACTGACAAACTAAAATTATGTTACTTATATATAAACAGTAATATCTAATAAAAAAACATATTTTTTAAAAAAGATTTTAAAATCAATATGGTACCGTTGTAAAATTTAAAGATTTTATTGCTATATTTTATAAAAGTTTTACAAGGGGTAGATTTCCTAGGTCAATCTGTGTGTTAAGCAGATGTACATTCTGTTTTTTATGTTTATAGATTTCAATATTTTCCTAATATATCTAGTTTTCGCCCTTTTTGTTCTACATGTAATATTTTTAGGTTATTGATTTCTGGAAATTTGTGTCCGGTTTCCAGAAAATGGTTTGCGAAATTTGATGTTGTTTTCCCTAACCTGTAACATGAGTTATGTTCTTTAAACCTAGTTTCGAAATTTCTTCCCGTTTGTCCAATGTAACAGCTATTACACTCTTCACAAGTAAGCTTATAAACTCCTGATTTTTAAATTAATTTTGTTTATCTTTCACATTAAATATCATGTTTGATAATCGATTTGATGGTTTATGTGCTATTTTCTGGTTTTGTTTATACAGGGTGTTCGAAATTTTTTGTGATATTTGGCCAAAATAAGTTAGGGTTTTAAATGGTTGGTTTTGTTTTTCAGGTATTTTTGGGTAAATTTGGTTGAGGGTGAGTTGTTTACGTTTCTTATTAATTATAGAATTTATTAAGGGTGGTGGATAACCATTGTTTTGAGCGATGTTTTTTATAGTGTTTAATTCTTTTTCTAAATTTCCTTTGGAAAGTGGAATGGAAAATGCGCGATGTATCATTGATCTGTATGCTGACATTTTGTGGGTAATTGGATGTAAAGAATCATTAGGTATTGTAATATCAGTAAAAGTTGGTTTTCTATAGATATCAAAATTTATGGTTCCGTAGTTAGTTTTTGTTATTTTAAGATCTAAAAAGTTAATGGAGTTTTGTTGTTCTATTTCCAAAGTAAATTTAATCTTAGGGTGTATAGAGTTAATATAATTAAGAATATTTTTTAGCTCTGTCTCGTTTCCTGAAAAGCCGACAAGTATGTCATCCACATATCGGTACCAAAATATAACCTTATCTGAATGTTTGGAGTACCCACAGATCAATGATACATCGCGCATTTTCCATTCCACTTTCCAAAGAAAATTTAGAAAAAGAATTAAACACTATAAAAACATCGCTCAAAACAATGGTTATCCACCACCCTTAATAAATTCTATAATTAATAAGAAACGTAAACAACTCACCCTCAACCAAATTTACCCAAAAATACCTGAAAAACAAAACCAACCATTTAAAACCCTAACTTATTTTGGCCAAATATCACAAAAATTTCGAACACCCTGTCTAAACAAAACCAGAAAATAGCACATAAACCATCAAATCGATTATCAAACATGATATTTAATGTGAAAGATAAACAAAATTAATTTAAAAAATCAGGAGTTTATAAGCTTACTTGTGAAGAGTGTAATAGCTGTTACATTGGACAAACGGGAAGAAATTTCGAAACTAGGTTTAAAGAACATAACTCATGTTACTGGTTAGGGAAAACAACATCAAATTTCGCAAACCATTTTCTGAAACCGGACACAAATTTCCAGAAATCAATAACCTAAAAATATTACATGTAGAACAAAAAGGGCGAAAACTAGATATATTAGAAAATATTGAAATCTATAAACATAAAAAACAGAATGTACATCTGCTTAACACACAGATTGACCTAGGAAATCTACCCCTTGTAAAACTTTTATAAAATATAGCAATAAAATCTTTAAATTTTACAACGGTACCATATTGATTTTAAAATCTTTTTAAAAATATGTTTTTTATTAGGTATTACTGTTTATATATAAGTAACATAATTTTAGTTTGTCAGTACGTTTGAAAATGTAGTTGTACTACGAAACAGCTGTCACGGCTAAATATTCAATTAAAGTGACTATAAACAAAGTATATATTTTGTTTTATTTTATTAATTTAAAATGTACGGTCACAAAGTAACGGACGAAACCATAAATTCTTTAAAATTTGCTGACCCATGTTTGAATTAACTTTGTGTCTTTAAATTTGTTATAAGAAGCGTCTTTTAAATTTACTAATAACACCCTGTGTATTCCTTATTTATGACTTGGTTTATAAAAGTCCAAGAAAGACGTAAAAAATCTTCAGACGCAATAAAAATGGATTATAAAAGAAATATGAACGTCTATCCTCGTCTTATATTTCTCTGGGGCATACTTTCTAAGACTTTAATACTACTTAAAAAATTAAAACACTTTTCTTCAAACTTTTGTTAAAGGTAAATAATTAATAAAAAAGAGTAATTAAGTAGCGGTAATATATAAGGTTTATAAGCGTAGGAAATTATTGTCTTATCTTAAGCAGTCCAATTTAACACGTACTTTACTTTTTTTATTATTCTTAATACATTTTTTTGTAAATAAAATAGAAAATGAAGGAGGACTAGATGTTTAAATTAAAAAAGATTTTAGGGTATTGTGCTTTTTTAACAAAGGTATTTCAACTTTGCACAGATAGTAGCAAACTAATATGTTTGAAATATTTTATAGCTTATAGTTATACCGGGTGTTTCCCTCCTATATTTTTTTGTACCTTTTACGAAAGAAAACTAAAATTTAATATATTGTTATTTGACATAATTGTGAACTGTTCCTTAAAACTTCTATTTTAAATGACTGCTTTTTTAAATTTTAAATAGCACCGCCTGTATATTAGTTTTTTTAATAGAACATGACATTCTGAATACAATTACACCTCACGTGTCACGTTTTGACAATTCTGCTGTCATTTTTTTTAATTCCAATCTAGAGTGCTATGAATAAGTTAACCGGTTTATTTTAGGTCAAGTAGCTATAAAAAAATACGAAATTATTAGCCTTTTGTTTCTTCCGACCGTGTATGGCAAAGATAAATTTTACAAATTCTTATTTATGATTATAACTCCTTTTTTTAAAATGAAGCGAGGGTGGCTCTAAAGCATATCCTTAAGGAGGATTTTATTCTAAATGATTTGGTACCACACACAAGGTATTTTGAGTAAGACTTTTTACAAAACACACTAAAAATTCAGAATTTTATCATAAATTGATATTATTGTTTAGTATACTGGTTGGTTTGGAATTATATTATTACATTTTTTTCTGAATACAAACCTTTTCCAAAATACCGCCTATGTGGTAAATTATTTGGAATAAATAGCTTTTTAGGATATGCTAACACGCCACTCTTATTTATCCCATTTGAAAAAAAAATAGTTATTGCCATTATTAGGATTTTGCGAACTTTAACTTCACCGTGAGAAATCATAAAAAACAAAAAAAGTAGTTTAATTTTTTTATGGCTACTTGACTTAAAATAAATCGTTTTAAGTTTGTCATTGCACTCTAGATTGAAATTTTAAAAATTACATTTTTGACAGCAGTTTCAAAAAGTAACATGTAAGGTATCATTGTATTCACAATTCTGTACTCTTTCGAAACACAATAATATATACGGGTGATGCCATTTAAAATATAAAAGTAGCAGTCATTTTTGGTTAAACCGGAAGTTATAAAAAATAAGCGAATACATCAATCAATTAAGAAATACGTCAAATATCAATATACCTATTTGTATTTTTTTATCTCAAAAGGTAAACAAGTTATAGGGGGAACCACCTGTGAAAAACACTCGGTATAATAATGGCAAGAGTGGTCGTAGAATACTGGTTAAGAAACATTTAAAACCAGGAGGTTTACTAGGGATGTATCAATATTAATTTAGTTAGTTATGATTGCATTCCAATAAACTTTTTGTTTTTTTTTAACACGCTTTTATTAACTTGGGCTGTAACTATCTATCTATCTATCTATCTATCTATCTATCTATCTATCTATCTATCTATTTATTTATCTATCCATCTATCTATCTATCTATGTAACGGAATCTTTGAGCCTAATTTTTACCAACTTCCAGCTATTCAATTTCTTTGAAACTTTGCACACGTATCAAGGACCGATGACAATGCAATAATTTAAAAACAGTATCCCGTTAAGTTCCAGCATTTTCCAGGAAAACCGGAAAAGTGAAAAATCGTACGTTCTGGCGAAGGCGCCAGATTAGACAATTGAATAATCGAACTTGACAACATTTGCCGACGGGTTGGGGACCGGGATAAGGTTGCAACACCTTAGTTAAACAAACAAAATGGCGAAGGAATTTTTTAGTGAATAAACTGGAGCATTTAACTAATTGATATATCGAACTAAAAAATGGAAAAATAAATAATATCTTAAAAAACTAAAAAACACGCTTTTATATGCAACCGAACTAAAAATTAGAAAATAATTTTTCATTACAAAAAGTTTGTCACTTCAGAATAAAAGCGTGTGTTGCCTAATAAATTTAATGTTATAATTATTCTATTTGCAAATATCTATGAGGGAAAAGTTATGAAAAAATAGTAAAATTCACCCCACGCTTTTTACTCTGAAGTGACAAACTTTTTGTAATGAAAAATTATTGTAAATTAGAATAGCTAAAAAAATAGATTTAAACAACATATATTTATAGGCAATGTAATAACATAGATTTTCTTTATTTTTCAGGTTTGTTTCGAAGCTGATATTAAACTATTGTTTCTTCCTTTTTAGGTAAGGCAAATTTTCTACCTAACCTTATGACACGATATAATATAATTATTAATAAAATCCTTAAATAAATAATATTATTGGGATAAATTTTAACGCACCAAAAAATCATACCAAATTTAATCTGCAATATAATGCAATGCAATATAAAGCAATACAAAAAAGGCATCCAATAAGCTGTTAAAAAATATGAATTTTTCTCAGGAGAAAAGTACTTTAATATTATCAAATTTTTTATTTAAAAAAATATGTTTAGGATTAAAATTAACATTTAAATATGCAAACTAGTTTATTAAAAAAAAACTTATTTTATTATGCGTTAACGGTAAAAATTTAAGTTTGTACTAGGTGTCAAGTTATTAATTTCACCCCTCTTGACTTTTTTTACCTTGTATTGTACAAAATTTAAAAATATAAGTTTGTTTGTATAATTTTTTCTTTTTAACAGGAAAAACTTATTTTACTATTAAAAATGTGTTTTAAAAACCTTAATTAAAATACCACATTTCATATACCTATCTCAATTAGTTTCTAATATATGGCCACGAAAATCTGATGTATAATTTTTAATGCCTATTACAAACGTTATAAACTTACATCCCCGTAACTTTTTTACTTTCTAACGTATTGGAAAAATAGGATAATTCTGTATTATCTGTATCTTTTACCAGAATTATTTTTAAAACTTATATGGGGTACTACAAAAGTATTATTTTTCTAATGGAACACCCTGTTTGTTGAATCCCCATATAAAAGATAACTTTAAAGGCGTTACAAAAATACCATATTTTATGGATCCATCTTAAAAGGATTCGCAGTATGACCATAAATAAAATTATTGGGCATATTCTCTTACAGGAGCCCTGTCTTAGCGAAGTTGGCCCAACTGATATAAAAATATATTTGTCAAGACTTCACAGCATTTGCATTGAAAACCGGAATCGGTGAAGGTTTCTTCGCATTCTTTTTCTTAAGCATTCTTGATTTTATTCAAAGAAGAGCTATTCGTCTCATTAATGATCCTTCACTTACAGAAAGGCTTCCCTCTCTTGCACATCGTCGGGCTGTGGGGGATTTATCGCTTTTTATAGGTACTTCCATGGCTTCTGCTCTGAAGAATTGTCCAGTATAGCTCCTCCACTTACGGTTCCCAACAGAGAAACTCGTGGTTCCGCGCATATGCATCCATATACGGTCCAACTGGACAGGCCCCGAACTTCCCACTTTGTTCGTTCTTTTATCCCTAGAGTTTCTAGGTTGTGGAACCTGCTGCCCGCGGAGATCTTTCCTTTCCCCCCAAATCTTCAAGTATTTATGTCCCGTGTCAACAAACTCCCTCTTACCTCACTTAAGACACCCAGCCACGGTACGTTAGTATTTAGGATTTTAGCCTTCGTGGTTTGTCCAGAGATAAAAAAAAGGTTTATTATTGTAGTATGTTAGAGTCCCATCCCTACTGGTAATATTTTCATAAAAATTTCGGGGGTCACCGGTAATATTTTGGATTCAGGGCTTTCGAAGGTGACGTCACTGGATGATATAAAAAAACACATTATATTAGATAATTTTTTTTTAAAAACACAGATAAAAGATCGGAATATGGGATATTTGATTAAAAATACATGTATTTAAAAGATAAAATTACCTTTGAACTTTTTAGTTCCGCAAAGTATTTACAGGGTAGTCCAAATCATAACCTAGAAAAATTGTACCAATACACCACATTTAAGATGGATTAAACCATCAAATAAATGTTAAAACAGTTAAGGGTAATTTTCTTAGTGCACTTTTAACCTTTAAATAAGTTTTTATAGTTTAAGTTTTTGAGACATTCCTAAAGGAAACAAAAAAGAACCTAACTTACAATTTTAGCTAGTTGGGCCAACTTCACTAAGACGGTGCTCGTATAACCTACCTACATAATTAAAATTTACACCTATTATTTAAATTTGGCTAACCAATATAACCATATTTCCGAGACTAATAAAGATATATATTTTAAATGTAGTATCTTTAAAGCATTTTTAAAGATCTTTTTATTACTGATAAAATATACAGGGCACTTCATTTAAAAAATCATACTTTTTGCCCTATGCATTTTAAGAGATAGATAATAAAAGTGTTAATATTGATTTAAAAACTACAGAAATAACTTAACAAACTGATATAATTATTTATTTTGTACCTTTAAGAATAAAAGAGTTAAAGAAAGTGTAGATTTATAACTTGACACCCGGTACGTTAGTGCATAAATATTTTGGTCGTGATATGTAAACACAGATTAGGAGCTGCCAAAACAGCAAAAGTCACAGAAATGCTTATTAACGCAAAAAAGTTCAAGGAATCTGAGAACAAAAAATATATAGGGTGTTTTATTTAAAAATAAGAACTTTTAATCATATCCGGTATAACCGAAAGTCGTAAAAACCAGAAATAGAAAAAATGGCAGCTGACAAGTAATTTTATGGGCACCCGGTATTTTTAATTAGGTATGTTTAAATTAAACAATAAAATATTCTTATATTATAAAAAACCTTTTATGTGTTTAGCCAAAATTACATTGCTTTGCATTATAAAGTTGGCAAATATGATTTTTTAACGTGATTGTGTTTTAACAAACTGGTTTATGAAAGTCCTAATAAAACGAAACCCAGTGGCTACAAACTGGCATAATGGCAAAAACAAAGCGATAATGTCGGCACAGTTTCAAAAACGATTTGCAAATTATCGTGTTTACGAGTGGGTTAAATTGAAGCGGCCAAAAGAAAAACACGTTCTGTAGGACCTGGTAAAAATTATTGGGTAAAACAAGCTTTTATTTATGATTTTAGAATATTATGTTTTGTAATATTTTAAAATGTTTTTTCTAATTCCCATGATAAAGCATTAATGCATAAAACGCAAGCTTGTTTATTAGGCAATAGTTAAAAAAAACAATGGTAAAAGGAAGATTTTAGTACCCAATAATGCAATTTTAACTTTAATAGAAAATATTTTACTATTGAAAAAATTAATAGATCCAGATTGTAAAAAAAATTACAAGTAATTGCCAGCTTTCTTAAAGGGTAGGTTTATATTTGACATTTATTGCATGATATTTATGTCACATAGAAATTCTGGCTAGTGTAAACAATAAAATATTTATATTAGACATCAATTTTTGACCGTTTACATTAGCCAGAATTTCTGCCTGACATGAATATCATGCAATAAATGTCAGATATAAACCTACCATTAGTTTAAATACATGTTGTTGCCACATAAAAAGACAAAAGAAATATTAAATGGAAAACTTTATTTTACACTTTTTTCCAACAAATTTAAAAATGAATAAAACTAAAATTATTTAAAATAAATTTAAACCTAAATCAGTGAGGGTAATTTTTTAGGTTTAGGCGTTTTTTCGCATTATTTAACATTTTAAGACGAGCGCACCCCATCGGAATATTTATGCATTAAAGGGGGTCACTAATACCTCAGCTTAAGGATAGATGCCATAAAATTTTTAAAATTTTATTTTTAATTTCTTATTTTTTAAAATTGTATAATGATTTGGCAATTACTGGTGCAAGTCAATGCAAAATTTAAATAAAGCATCCGAATTTATATACAGAATGTCTTTAAAAGATGCAAAAAATTAAACCACAAGTTTCTAAAAGCTAAATTATGACGATTTACCCTACTTACCTGTCAAAAAGTAAAAAATTTCGGAAATATTAGTAGGGGAGCCCGATATAGAGACTATTAGGATGCGAAGCTTAGAAGGTAAGAAGAAAAAAATGTTATGCAGTGTATAGTTTTCATCGGTGGGAGAAGCGGCTACAGATTTTTAATTATCTCAAAAAACACTAGTGTCATTTCTGCTTGTGGAAATCGTTCAGATTGTATCGGATCATAGTTTTTTCTTCATCCTTAAATTATTTTTCTCCAAATAAAAAAACAGCCACGCATGAGAATGTCAAAATGGCGTTTGTAAGATTAGTGGAATATAAACAGCCTGTAATTAACTCATTCTATCTTAATTTGACACGATCTATAATTTCTGTTTGTGAATTGTAGAAAAATCTAAGAGAATTAATTTCCTTCGATAACACGGGACTGTAAGCGTGTTATTTAATGATTAAATAAAATAAAGAAATAAACCGAACCATACATTATTCAAGGAACAATAATGTCGGCACCTTACCTCGATTTATGTCTCTGCGTTCTTCAGCTTCAGCTTCAGGGATCCCTGTAGATCGTCACCATAAACGTCATAAAAAGTCACTAATAACTTGTTTTTCAAAAGTCTGTTATTTGCGAAAAATAGCGAAAAGAATATTGCGAAATTTTAGGATTTTTAAATTTTTACAACGTGCACCGTTGGAACTCAGTAACGAAGTGTCTCGTTACATTTCTCAAAGAGCGCGCGCAGCTTTTGAGGTGCCAAATTGAAAATGTATGGTATTTTTTTAGAAATAAAATAATTTTCAAAACGTATTATTAATTAAGGTAAGAAAATTAAGAGTTACACAAACATTTTCCGCCCACTAAAACGAACGTTTTATAACCCACGATAATAAGTGAAATAAAATAATATAACAAAAAATCCATGATGCAGGTTGATTACCTGAGAGAAAAGAAAAAAAATAAAAAATCCTAATTTTAAACTACCCGTAACACAAAAATGACGTCACAAAGCATTGGTTCTTGTTTAATTTACCGGTAAAGGGCACAATTTAACAATGGGACGTTTTAATAATCCTTGTTGTGTCTTTACTGTAACCACTCGTACATGCCCGTCTGGACCAGGGTGTAATTTTACTATACGGCCTAGGGACCAATGTAACGGGGGTTGAGTTTCATTTTTAATAAGAACCAATGTATTTAGTTCTACTTTTGTTGAGGTTTGTAACCATTTAGAACGTTGTTGCAGTGTGTTTATGTATTCGTGCTTCCAACGTTTCCAAAAATCTGAATTCATTCGCTGAATTAATTGCCAACGTGAAAGTGTATTTAGTTTTAGAGATGATAAATCGGAATCTGGACAAGAAGCAAGGGGTTCCATTGTAAGGAAATGCCCTGGGGTAAGTGGCGATAGATCGTTTGGATCGGAACTTTGAGCACATAATGGTCGAGAATTTAATAGGGCTTCGATTTGCGAAAGCAAAGTGTTTAGTTCTTCGTATGTTAATTTTTGGTCACCAATTACTCGATATAAATGGGACTTAACAGATTTAACGGCAGCTTCGCTAAGACCGTTAAAATGTGGGGAAGCAGGGGATTAAAGTGCCAAATAATTTGAAGATTTTCGGCTGCGTGCTTGGACAAATCTTTTAATTGCGCATTGGCACCGACAAAATTAGTGCCGCAATCACTATAAATATTAGTGCAACGACCACGCCTGGCCACAAATCGCCGAAATGCGGCTATAAAAGCATCAGATGATAAGTCCGAAGCAAGTTCAATATGAATTGCCTTGGTGGCACAACAAACGAAGATGCAAATATAAGATTTATAAACTTTAGCGCCACGGTACTTGCCCATGGTTATACTAATGGGGCCAGCATAATCTAGGGTTACATGAGAAAAACATTTTATTTGAGATATGCGAAACGAAGGTAAGTCACCCATATAGGGGTGTAAGTTTTGGGTTTCATGCGAAAACAACGGAGACATTTTGACAGGACAGATTGAATGGCACGACGTGCTGATAATATCCAAAATTGCTGGCGTGATAAGTATAGAACGGTATTTAGTCCGGGGTGTAAATTTTCTTTATGGATATGATCAATAATAAGTTCTGTAAGTCGATGCGATCGGGGTAAAAGAAGTGGGTGTTTAGCTTCAAAAGAAATATTGGCATGTCTTAAACGGCCGCCCACTCTGACAAGACCATGGATGTCAAGAAAAGGTGAAAGTTTACGAAAAGCTTTAGGTAATAGTTCATTATTTTTAATTGGATAATTAAATTGGAAAATTGGATTTCTTGAGTTTTTTAACTAGAATGTTTAATGAGTTTTGTAATTCAAATGGAGATATTGGTCCAGAGAGCCTTGAATTTGTTTTACGACAGTTGTGAATAAATCTAGAACAATAAGAAATAATTTTTTGAATTTTGGACAATGAAGAAATATTAAGAAAAAGAGTATCGATAAAAGTACTTTCAATTAGGGTTGATAAAGTTATTGGTTTTCTTGAGGTCTTTTCTCTTGGTCAATATAAGATAATTCGAAATTTTGTAGTGAAGACTGGTCAACTTTTCGCTCTGATTGACTTAGACTTAGCCACGATGGGCCGGTAAACCAGAGGGAATAATTTACCAATTGTGCTGGGGTTAATCCGCGACTAGCACAGTCTGCAGGATTCTCCTGCGAAGTGACATGATGCCATGAAACATTTGGAATAGTTTCTTGAATATGGCTAACTCTATTGGCCACAAAACTCTTCCAGCGATGAGGCGAACTAGAGATCCAGGCTAAAACAACTTGTGAATCGGAATAAGCGAAAACTTGGTCAATAGATATAAGAGGAGAATATGTTTTTATAACAAAATTAAGAAGATTAGTAAGAAGGGTGGCTCCTAAGAGTTCCAACCTTGGAATACTTTGAGATTTAAGGGGCGAAACTCGTGATTTACCTATAATAAGGGAAGTTTTAGTTTCACTGTTTACTAACTCAAGACGAGCGTATACCGCGGCTGCATGAGCCACTTTCTGAGGCATCAGAGAAACCATGTAATTCGCACCGGGTAATCTTATTAGAAAATATGTTTCTTGGAAATTTAATATTCGATAAAAATGGAAGTTCATTTTTAAATTGCGTCCAGATATCAATAATAGATTGTTCAGGTTGGTCGTCCCAATCTACTTTAGAAATCCAGAGCCTTTGCATTAAATGTTTAGCGAGAAAGGATACTGGGGATAAAAACCCAAAGGATCAAAAATGCGGGCGATATCAGACAAAATATTTCGTTTTGTACATGGTTTATTTGAGGGATGTGAAACAAAAAACATATTGTCAGTGACAGGATCCCATTGTAGGCCCAGAACCTTAATAGATAAAGGCTCTTCCTTATCGAATGAGATAGGCATTTGACAATCATCTTGTGAAAAAGAAGATAGAAGTTTTGGGTGATTACTAGCCCATTTTCGGAGTTCAAAACCAGCAGATTTTAGAATTGTAATGAGATCTTTTGTAAGGACAATGCAACATCTAGAGAGGGTGCGCCTGCGCAAATATCATCAACAAATATGTCATTTAAAAGAATTTGGCATGCGTCAGGATAATTTTTACTTTCTATGGAAGCCAAGTGTTGAATTGTGCGTATTGCAAGAAAAGGGCTTGAGCTTACACCAAAGGTAACTGTATTTAAACGGTACTCTTGAAGCGGTTCTTTAGGATCAAAACGCCATAAAATTCTTTGGTAATCTCTATGATTTGGAGTTAGAAGTATTTGAAGATACATTTGTTTTATGTCCGCTAAAAATACTATGGGGTGGAAGCGAAATTTAAGAAGAATTGTGTTTATGTCAGGTTGAAGTTTGGGACCAGGTAAAAGAGTATCATTTAGACTTAAACCTTTTGATCCCTTAGAAGAGGCATTAAAAACTACGCGAACTTTGGTAGTTGACTTATCGGGTTTGACTACGCAGTGGTGGGGAAGATAATTGACAAATTTATTGGATTCAGAAGGCGAAATAAGACTCATATGACCATTTTTTTGGTATTCTCTCATAAAATCTGAATACTGAGAGTATAATGTAGGGTTTTTGAGTAAGCGAGATTCTAGGGAGTGAAAGCACCTATATGCTACAGAGTATGTATCTCCTAGGTCAGGCTCGGTGTGGCGAAAAGGCAGCGAGACAATAAAACGACCAGAATTATGTCGGGTTACAGTATTTTGAAATATATTCTCACACTTTTTATCTTCAGGTGAGAGATGTAATTTAGAAGGCAACGATTCTAATTCCCAAAATTTGCAGATATTTTGATTGAGATTTGATTCAAAAGAGGTAAAATATGAATTAACTGTTGAAAATAGAGCTATTTGATTGTCAGTTTTTCCTAAAAGCACCCAACCAAAAACAGTCTCTATAGCTGTTGGTTGCCCTAGTTTTCCAGGTATTCGACCTGATAAAAGGATTTGAGAATAAAGATCAGCACCTAGAAGCATATCAACTGGTGCAGGAGTATGAAAATGTTCATCAGCTAGTTTTAAATGTGAAATATGATTCCAGTCAGCACTGTTAATTTTAATTGATGGCATTTCAGAGCAAAGTTTTTGTAAAACAAGTGCCTCAAAGTTAAAAGTAGGATATGTTTGACCAACAGGTCTTATCGTGCAATTAGTTATACCATTGGTAGAAGATGATGATTTATTTACGCTTATATTATGATTATGGGTACATTCCATTGTTTTCTGATAAGACCTAACCGGTTTAGACACGCTTGGGTAATGAAGTTTGCTTGACTGGCTGAATCAAGTACGACACGAACTACTTGAAAATGGCCTCTAGAATCGAGAATTTCAACTTTAGTAGTGGAAAGAAGCACTGTGCTTTGAGGAGTTGTAAACGAAAAGGCTGTACATCCACAATTTACCGTTTGATTATTTGAAGTAGTGCAATTAGTGTTTTGAGGAGCGGGTTGATTATTTTGCGAAAAATGATTATTTGGAAAATTGGTTTGAGGTGAGTCGGTAGGTTGTAAAATATGTAATAAAGTATGATGACGTAAGCGACAGGTACGACAATTAAAAGTTGAAGGGCAATCTTTAAGTCTGTGAGAAAAGCGGAGACAATTTACACAAGCATTGTTTTGCTTTACATATGTAAAACGCTCAGAGGGAGTTTTGGCTAAAAACAGAGAACAATGCGACAAATTATGGCTGGTTTGATTACATAATCGGCATCGATGTGAAGAAGAGTTGTTTACAGAGACAGAGTTACTTCCTGAATACGTATTTTGATTGTTATTATTAGAGTAAGTTGGCTGATTAGGTCGTGGGTTTGAGGTATTTGCAATTAAAGATTGGTTATTGGGAAAGTTGGAGTTATTTGAAAAACTATTAGATGAAGCATTACTGGAGTTACAACTAGAAGTATTAGCCATAAAAGTATGCGAAGTGTGATTTTTTGAGTTAGAAAATGAGATATTTTGGCCTTTTAAATTAGGTTGATTGTTAGAAAATGATTTTTGAAACGTTTTTGTGATGGCATATTTTGAACCGATTCTAATGCTCTGCATTGATTTTCAAGAAAATCAGTCAGATTTTGGTATGTTGGAAGCTCAATTTTGCTATGCTCTATCTCAAATGCTGTTCTTGTGCTTGAATCCAACCTTTGAAGCAGCATATTAAACAGAACAAAGCACCATTGATCTGTGGGAAAATTTAAAACTTTTAAAGCAGCAATATTTTCTTTAAAAGTATCTAAAAGGTTACGTAAATCTTTAGCCACATTTGTTTTTAAAAATGGTGCGCTATTTAACGCATTCCAATATGTTGAAGCTAAAATTCTTTTGTTTTGGTAACGATCTGTTAAAGTTTTAAATGCTATGTCATAATTAGATTCTGTGGTAGGAATTGATTTGATTAAATTAAGTGGCTCATTTTTTAGAAATGATATAAGATATTGAAATTTTTGAATTTTTGCTAAACTAGTATTATTGTGTACAAGTGACAAATACATATCATAAAAGGTAGGCCAATTTTTTAACGTACCATCAAAACAGGGTACTGTTAACTTAGGTAACCTAACATCCGATTGATTATTATTTTGAATTGAAACGAAATTATTTTGATAATTAGAATTAGGAAAAAGTTCATGAAAAATTTGCTTTGTTTTAAAATAAAATTCGTCAGTGTCTTTTCTAATAGTATCATGAGTGGAAAAGTCCTCATCTGATTCGATAAGTCCTATTATGTCATTGTGAATGCTTTTAAAATCATCATAAAATTCATCTAATTTTTCAAACTTTGACTGAAATAAACAACTTTGACTTGGATCAGTTTTAGCTTTTGAAGCTGCTACGTAAACTTCTGTAATTCGATTTACAAAAACTTTTCTTTTTGCGACAATGCTCTAATATTACTCATTTTGAAAATATTTAAGAAAAATTATAGTTTTAAAATTTAAATTATTTAAAAGAAGTAATTAATAATTAGTTAGTGATAATAAATATATATATATTTTTTTAATTTATTATTTAATCCTTTATTAATGTTGAATAAACGTTATTGTTTATATTGTAAATTTTTAAATAAGTTTTATTTTAAGAATAAACAAAATTGGCTACCTGTCATCAGCGAAATGTAAACAACTTTGTCTGAATGGAATTTCGTTTTTGTGAATATTCACTTAAAAATAGCAAAACTATCTTTTTTAAACTTTATTTTAAATTAACTAATATCCCACCATTAATTAAACAAGAAACACTGCTAAATTGTGCGAATTTATTCTAAATATAAAGCCACGATTTCACTTTAGTGTTAGATAAAATGTTTTAAAAATAAAACTGAAAATAAATATTGTAAACAATGATTTCAGGTAGTACCAGTCAAAATCAGCTGGACGAGCGTACGCTTCAGCAAAACTTCATGTTTCCGTTTATTGGCTAATAAGAAAATCGATCGCGATAGAATGACGGCGCACAAGTTTACTGAGTCGCACGGTAGACCACTGGTTCAAACGGCTAACAGCAGGAATTTGAATTTAAATATGGCGATTAATTTTGGAAAAATAAATTTATTATTATTTTTTGAATTTTTTAACTAGTAAAATCCGGAAGAAGGATCAGAAATGTTTGTGAATTGTAGAAAAATCTAAGAGAATTAATTTCCTTCGATAACACGGGACTGTAAGCGTGTTATTTAATGATTAAATAAAATAAAGAAATAAACCGAACCATACATTATTCAAGGAACAATAATGTCGGCACCTTACCTCGATTTATGTCTCTGCGTTCTTCAGCTTCAGCTTCAGGGATCCCTGTAGATCGTCACCATAAACGTCATAAAAAAGTCACTAATAACTTGTTTTTCAAAAGTCTGTTATTTGCGAAAAATAGCGAAAAGAATATTGCGAAATTTTAGGATTTTTAAATTTTTACAACGTGCACCGTTGGAACTCAGTAACGAAGTGTCTCGTTACATTTCTCAAAGAGCGCGCGCAGCTTTTGAGGTGCCAAATTGAAAATGTATGGTATTTTTTTAGAAATAAAATAATTTTCAAAACGTATTATTAATTAAGGTAAGAAAATTAAGAGTTACACAAACAATTTCTGATGGATATATTTTTGTTTTCTACGATCGGCATTGTATACAGGCCTAGATTTGGTGCATGTTCTTAAGTGGATAGAACGTATCCTCCGATATATTAATCTGCCGCACTGTAATGAATTTCGAAATCCCCTTTTTGGGCTTCCCAACTATATAGGGTGTTTAAAATGTATTGGTTTTAGTTCTTTATAAATATATTTTTTTAATAGTTGGTGTGCTGTCACAAAATTCAGCTTAAGGAGGTTTTAGGAAGTAAAAAATTGGTATCTGCTTTAGAGAGCGCCAAGTTTCAGTACATTATAGATAGTGTGGCAACATTGCTCTAAGTGCCAAAATAAAATAGCTTACTATGTGCAAAATTTTGTGCTGATCCAATTCTTTAAACAAAAATAGGGGTTAGAATAAAAAAAAAAAAATGTGCTCTTTTTGAAACACTCTGTATACATTAAAATATTTTTAAAACATGCACGTTTAAAAACTTAATAACTTTTATAAAGAAATATTGCACTTTCTCGGACAATTGGGCCACCTTGTATGTAAGTGCATAATTAGAAAGGGGATTTATTTATTTTATTATATTTATTTAACCGAATTTATACAGTAAATACAACTATACAACACATATTAATAAAAATAATACATTTCTAAAAAAAAATTAATTAATGACGCAATTTTTTTTTGGTTGCAAAACAATGAATGTGTAAAAAAATAAAAATAAATTTATAATTATGGATAAAAGAAACCTGTATAAGATGTAGATTTTAGAAGTTTTTATACTGTCGTAGAAAAAATGTATATATATATATATATATATATATATATATATATATATATATATATATATATATATATATATAAACAAAAAAGGGAGAAGGGTAGTCTTGACCGACTAGTTAAACAACAAAATCAGATTAATTCTTGGGGGTATAGATAATTAATCTGATATATATATTTATATATATATATATATATATATATATATAAAAGTATTGTCAAGTTGATGTCGAACCTCCCATTCGTACAAAAAACATTACCTTATGTACTTGTTAAGATACGCTTAGTTTTATTGTTGCCATAGTTTCATTTTTAATCTGCAAAGCCACGTTTTACAGCTTAAAATTAGTAAACATAATTTTGCAGCGTGGTTTTATTTTTACAAACCGCTTTTATAACGTTTTGATAACATGAAGCCTCATGGGTGCACGCACGCTTAATGACAAAAACTGAACGATAATGGCATAACAGTTTGAAAATCGATTTGTAAATCATCGTGTTTTACTACCAGGGCTAATATGGGTAGTTTAAGAAAAAATGTGATTTGTAGGCTACGGTGTAAAAACTAAAACCAGCTTTTATTTAAATGTCCTAAAAAATAAAATAGGTTTTCCTTTAAAACTTTTACTATAAAAATATAACGTCATTGCACAATTTATATCAGAGTTGGGACGTATTCGAATACTTAGTATTCTGAATAGTATTCAGAATACATTTTGCCGGTATTCGAATAGTATTCAAATTCATTTGTGTGTTTGGTATTCGGTATTCGGCAGAATACTTTTTTGGTTAGTATTCGGGATTCTGTATTCGAATATTTCAGAAGTATTCGACGAATATTTTTTTGAGTATTCGAATACTGGTGATCCGAGTATTCGAATACCAAAAAGTGTAAGCAATATCCGAATACTAAAATTGTCATGATTAGAATAACAAAAGGAAAGCAAAGAAAGCAAAATAGGAAATAGGGAAAAAATGGGGTAAGGACCTTCTTCAAATTTAGGTAATTTTTTGTAGTGGTATTCGAATACGGATTTCGAGTATTCATAAATACCGAGTATTCGAATACTTATTTTCTTCCAAGTATTCAAATATTCGGTATTCGAATCCTTTTTTTCGGTATTCGTATTCGTATTCGAATACCGATTTTCAGTATTCTGCCCAACTCTGATTTATATGACATTGAAGCTTGTTTCGAGATTTAGGGACTCTTGTTTACTATGTTTAAAAATAAAAAAAAAACAATTGTATCAACTTATTTTTTTATTTGTTGATCTACTGAGGTTAATTTCGCAAGCTTCTATATCATATAACTTGTGTTATGAAATTATATTTTAATAGTAAAAGTTTTAGGGAAATCGTTTTTTTTCCTTTTCAGTGTATTTAAATAAAAGCTTGTTTCAATAATATTTTTTACATTAAATTTTCTTTTTAATTTTAAGTTATTGCTGAAGAGGTTTCTTAGTCTGTTTATCTTATTCAACGCAGTGGCGCATTTACCAGAAGGCTGGGCCTAGGGCGGCGTTTTTTGGAGGGCGGCAGATTTTGTACTTGTAAATTATTTAGTGGATTTCGATTTTCATTTTGTATGTAGAAATGTAAATGAGGACTTCTTTTTGGTCTTCAAAATTATTTTTCAATGAAAAAGGAAAAAAAGGGGCGGCGAAAATTAATAGCCTATGGGCGGCAAGTATGTAAATGCGCCTCTAATTCAACGCATCATTGTTGCAAAGTATTTTGCCAGTTTTAATTACATGAAGCCTCATGGATGCACGCACGCTTAATGACAAAAACTAAACGATAATGACACAACAGTGTAAAAATCGATTTGTAAATTATCGTGTTTTACCACTAGGGCACCGTGGTATTTATATTTGGCAACGCTGCATATAAAAAATAGAAATTATACGCAAAAATCTACTGCACGAGCATCTTTAACCAAGTAATCGGTTTTAAATTGTAATGTTTATTTACTAATCAAATCTCTAAACCAACCTTATCATTATACCAAAAAATATGTATATATCATTGGAAAGGCAAAACAGTCACCGAAAAAAATTATAACAAATTTTTAAAACAAGGTTAAGTAGCACATAAATTTAAGGATAAACATGGAAAGTTTTTAACTAACCTGTTAACTAACGTAAATATTGATACATTGCATTATTGTCGTCGAATTGTTCACTTAAAAACACTCGGTAAACACGTTTTCTAATTATTGAGGATATTTATTACCACCCATTGAATCTTGCTACCGAAAAAACGAATTGGACTGGCATTATTTTTTTTATGTCACATATACCGTATTCGATAAACTTCTTCGGGCGCAGCATAACCTTTCAGTGATGTTGCCACATGTTAGTCACATAGCATATTTTTCTTAATTTTTTATTAATTACGCCTATCACGAGCGCTAAAGGTTGGATTTAAACTAGCCAAAATGTTAAGAATTATTTTTTGTTCCGTTGATACAACTTTCATTACAATCTGAACATCAGTTTTTGTGAAGTAAAATAAAATCTGTGATTTCCCATAAGGATCAATGTTGAAAGAAATTATTTTATAATATTTATAACTTTTTTTCAGTTCTCTGTAAACCTTTAAAAATGTAACTGTTTGATATTCTAATTATAAAGTACCAGTGTGCTAAATTTTATACCTCATAAGAAATTTTGCTTTAAAAATATGATTTACGAAGAGAAGACGTTAATTTTTTCGCAAAAATTTGAAAAAATGTTTTTTTTTTTTTACGTAAACTACCTTTATTTTTATTTTTAACCAAATTTTATTTAGAAAATTTATTTAAAGTTTAGTCTGTAAACGATGAAAATAATAAAACAAACTTTTATTGAACCCCTTAGTTTGACGAAAATGCCTTGAACACATTTGTTTACAGCTCAAAAGTTGTGTTGTGTAGGAATTTAAAGAAAGCAAGAGTATTTTAAGTGGGAAATTTTATTACAAAAATTTAAATTATTTACTTAATTTCTGATAATTTTAAAATCAGTTTTGATAAACTTTTAAATACCCCTGTAACATTAATAAAATCATTATTATCATATTTTAAATAAATTTTCTAAATAATATTTTGCTTAAAAATAAAAGGTAGTTTACTTTTGGAAAAAATCATGTTTTTTAGGTTTTTTCGTACCCTGTATACAAAATCAGTTTTATTAAACTTTTTAATACCCCTGTAACATTAAAAAATCATTTAAAATTCTATTTTAATTACATTTCCTAAATGATATTTTGCTTAAAAATAAAAGGTAGTTTACTTTTGGAGAAAAAACAAGTTTTTGCGTGACCTGTATACAAATTCAAGATTTTTTTTCTTAAATTATAATTTTTAAGCAATTTTTTTTATAAAGAATAATTTTTCTCAAAAAATTTGATTTTTGATCCATTTGTCCTCTTGTAAACCCCATCCATAGACAGTCTGTACAGGGTCATCCAACAAGGACTGAACAGGGGCTTAATTTTGAATTTCCCTGTATTTTTCAAAAAATCCAAGATAGCACTTTGGCGTAACTTTTTATGCTCTTTTTGAAAATAGTACTTCGAAAAAATAGACTCCGAAACAAAAGAGTTATGGCATACAACTTTGTTTTTTTAAATGGAATGCCCCACTTTTTATTTCATATTTGAAAAGAGGCTATCTTTTTACGTAAAAGCTGCTATATATTTTATTTATTTATCTTATTTAAATATGCTATTTTTCTAAAAAGAAATGATCAAATTTGGTTTCGCGCCAAAATAATACTAAATTATCACCTGTGTAGGTACCCTACACCTGTATAACCTGTGTGGGTATTTGTCACTGTCTAGCTATATTTATTATTTGTTTGTAAATAAAATTACTTAAAATGAAATACTCATTAGAGGACCGTCTACAAATTATTACGTTATTTTACAAATGCCAAGAGAACGCCAGAGAGACTAAACGTAGATATTTTGCTGCCGTCCAAAGAAACATATCAATAAACACAATTTTAAGAATAAAAAAATTATTTGAAGAGACAAAATCGTTACAGGACAAGAAAAAACTATGCCAAGACGAAGATTACGGGAAAATTCCATTATAAATTATTTTACTAATAGCCCTAATAATTCGATTTCCGACGCAGTTCGAGATGTTCAGTATGGTTTTACAAGAAGAAATGTTAGCTACGGAACAGTCCATAGAACATTAATAAAAAATAAGATGTTCCCATTTCGCATCCTTCCCGTTCAAAAAATATCACCGCAGCAAAAAGAATCTCGATTTAGATTTGTTGCAGAAATTCTAATTAGAGAGCAAGATCATGACCCAGACCTTTTTAAAAAAATTTATGGACGGGTGAAGCTTGTTTTACAACTTCTGGCATGTTTAACCGCCATAATAAACATCACTGGGCAACTCAAAATCCTAGAAAATTTTTGGAAATAAAAAGCAAGGTAGAACTTCCATTAATGTTTGGTGCGGAATGTTAAATACCAAAATTTTGGGTCCAATATTTTATCACGGAACGTTAACTGGTCAAAGGTACCATAATTTTTTGGAAAACGAAATCGAAAATCTTTTAGAAGAACTGCCTCTGGAAACCTACCGTTCAATCATTTGGCAACAGGACGGAGCACCTCCCCACACTACCCAGGCTGTTGTTAATTTTTTAAATGAGCGGTATACTGAATGGATTGGACGAAATGGAACAGTTGCTTGGCCACCAAATAGTCCAGAACTTTCACTTTTGGACTCATTTCTTTGGGGTCACCTTAAAAATGTAGCCTACCACCAAAGAAACAAAAATATTGAAGAAATAAGAGACAAAATTGTAAACGAAGTTCGTAGATTAAATGATGAAAACCATATTTTAGCGGCCAGTTTAGAACGACTTCAGAGAGCGTATCAATGTTGTTTTGAAAATAATGGGGGACACATTCAACATTTAAGTTATTAGTGACCAGTATAAAGCCCAATTATTGACATTTATTTTATTAAACTTCTTTTTTGTTAAATAGCCAATTTATTGTCGGTTTAAAATTATATATAAATCGAGATTCTTGAGACTTCTGTTTTGTTGTATTTTTGTATAATTTAGTGTAAATAATCATTTTTAAACGTTTTAATAAATATTTCCCCTTTAATAAATACTTTAATTTAATTACTTGACTTTTCTTTCTGAAACATAACTGGTATGACACTAACAGATACTCAGCAGGTGTAGGTTTTACCTAGTAGGTAGGTAATTTTTACCTTATATCGGCGGGAAAAAATTTGGAAATACGATAATTTCTTCTGAAAAATAAACATATTTAAATAAGATAAATAAATAAAATATATAGCAGCTTTTACGTAAAAAGATAGCCTCTTTTCAAATATGAAATAAAAAGTGGGGCATTCCATTTAAAAAACAAAGTTGCATGCCGTAACTCTTTTGTTTCGAGTCCATTTTTTTCGAAGTACTATTTTCAAAAGAGCATAAAAGTTACGCCAAACTGCTATCTTGGATTTTTGAAAAATACAGGGAAAGTTAAAATTAAGCCCCTGTTCAGTCCTTGTTGGATGACCCTGTTTAGACCCCCAATTTCTGTAATTGCCAATTTTCTGTATTCGGCAAAGTTTTGGTTAATGCGTAAAATAAGCAGTGAGTTGCCGATTTTTTGTTAATATATAACCCTGTATCTCTGATCGGTAAGACGGTCTTTTCCACTAACTTTGGGAATTATTTTGGCATGCTTATTACCTACACCAAGACGTGTTTAGCGAGGTAAACATACAGGGTTACCAAAGAAAGAACAACCATAAAATTTACTTTAAAAACACATTTTAAACCATGGCGTTGCTTGACTGGTTTCTGCACTAAAATTAATTTTTATCATAAAAGCTCAATTCTTATGGAAAGTGGTTTTCGACAAAGATATTTATAGATTTACTATAGACTCCCAGCATAATTCAAAATTTTTGGTCATCAGTTTGGACGCTGGCTTGGCTGAATTTATGAAGCGGCAAATTATATGTACTGTTTACGTGTGTACTCGATGTATACCCGCTTCATAAATTCCACGAAGCAAGCGTCCAAGCTGATGACCAAAAATTTATCATTGTTCTGGGTGTCTATAGTGAAACTAATATTGTCTTTGCTTTCGGTTAATTTTTTTTAATTTAATAGGTTGTAGATTTCATCTTTTCTAATAAATGTTCTTAAGCGCACAATGGCCGATCGCCTTTAGTTTTAGAGTTTTAGATTTAAATTTATTTTTTATCCTACTAAAGCTTTTCCAAAACATCTTTTAAACATACCCATAGAATATTATATAAAATAGTAAAATATAAGAAAATTATCTATACAGGATGTTTCTTATACCAGTGGAGTCAAAACAAATTAAATTATTATAAGTTTGCTTAAAATACACAAACTTAAAAAATTACATTTTAGAGTATAAAAGAAAAAACAAACGGTAAGAATTCAATAATTTTTTAAAATATTAGTGTGAAGAATGAGCTAAAATATATAAACACCTTTTGGTACCGTCAAAATATAGAGGGTGGAAAAAATAATGTAGTCCTTGATTATACTTTTATCATGCTACCTAAGTTAATATACTATCTACTCAAACAATAAATAATAGTTTAAAAAAACTAAAAAGACACGCTTTTTAATGCAACCGAACTAAAAATTAGAAAATAATTTTTCATTACAAAAAGTTTGTCACTTCAGAGTAAAAAGCGTTTTACTATTTTTTTATAACTTTTCCCTCATAGATATTTGCAAATAGAATAATTATAACATTTAACATATTAAGCACCCCACGCTTTTATTCTGAAGTGACAAACTTTTTGTAATGAAAAATTATTTTCTAATTTTTAGTTCGATTGCATATAAAAGCGTGTGTTTTTAGTTTTTTTAAACTATTATTTATTTTTCATTTTTTAGTTCGATATATCAATTAGTTAAATGCTCCAGTTTATTCACTAAAAAATTCCTTCTCAATTTTGTTTGTTTAACTAAGGTGTTGCAACCTTATCCCGGTCCCCAACCCTTCGGCAAATGTTGTCAAGTTCGATTATTCAATTGTCTAATCTGGCGCCTCCGCCAGAACGTACAATTTTTCACTTTTCCGGTTTTCCTGGAAAATGCTGGAACTTAACGGGATACTGTTTTTAAATTATTGCATTGTCATCGGTCCTTGATACGTGTGCAAAGTTTCAAAGAAATTGAATAGCTGGAAGTTGGTAAAAATTAGGCTCAAAGATTCCGTTACATAGATAAATAGATAGATAGTTACAACCCAAGTTAATAAAAGCGTGTTAAAAAAGAGATAAGCTTGATTAATTTGTTAGTACTAATATAGATCAAATCAGGAGGTATTTTCGTAAAAAGAAATAAAAAATATTTATTATAAGTCCAAATTATACAGAATAAAGTATTAAGGTGTTTCTGGACTTTATTTTTGCTATCCGCTGGTTTTTATATAATCAACGTAAAATGTTTTTAAAAAGTACCTTTTAATTTTTTAAGGTACAGATCCTATAACTGTAAATACTTATTTAGGGTCTAATTATGCAGGGTTATAAATTCAAAATGTATACTTACGATCTTGGAAACGGCATGTGATACAGGGTTACTTAAATTAGGGTGAAGTAGTGCATTTTATTGCTCAACTTAAAATTTTGTAAAACCGTTTTTTTTTCAAATAAAAAACTTCTTTGCCAGTGTTGCTCGATAAACACTGCCGGTCAAAGATGTGTTTTGTTAAAAAATCAACTTATAAGAAAACTAAAACTGTATCGCAATTTTTTTCTGCATAAGTTCAAAACGACTGTAAATTTGTTGTGCTGTTTCTGAGATCGTAACAATGCACTTTGAATTTGTAATACCCTGTATAATTACACCTTAAATATCTACAGTGTTAGGATTTGTAGTTTAAAAATTAATAGTTTAAAAACTAAAAAACACGCTTTTATATGTAACCGAACTAAAAATTAGAAAATAATTTTTCATTACAAAGAGTTTGTCACTTCAGAATAAAAGCGTGGGGTGCTTAATATATTAAATGTTATAATTATTCTATTTGCAAATATCTATGAGGGAAAAGTTATGAAAAAATAGTAAAATGCACCCCACGCTTTTATTCTGAAGTGACAAACTCTTTGTAATGAAAAATTATTTTCTAATTTTTAGTTCGGTTGCATATAAAAGCGTGTTTTTTAGTTTTTTAAACTATTAATTATTTTTCATTTTTTAGTTTCTGCTACTCTTGACAAAATGGCGAAAAAAATTTTTAATGAACAAGAGTGGCACATTTTAAAATTTTTCCAACAGATTGCAACTCACTAAAAAATTTCTTCTTCATTAAGTAGCAAAGTTTGAAATTTTGCCAACAGGTGGCAACCTAGGTGTTGTTTTTATATTTTTATAATATAAAGGAAAATTTTTTTCCTGGCGATCCAAAAAAGAATGTTAATTTTTATTAATTGCACATTATGTATTATGTATACATTACACATAATGTAATTTTTATTATTTAATCCTTGAACTAATGGTGCAACTAACCCTATATTTTTATTTTTCATAAAAATTAAACACTCATGGTGCAACTAACCAAATTGTGTAAAAACTAAAAATTTCTTCTTCATTTAATAGCAAAGTTTGAAATGTTGCCAACAGATGGCATCCTAGGTGTTGTTTTTATAATATAATGGAATTTTTTTCCTGGCGATTCAAAAAAAGATAACGGGATACTGTTTTTAAATTATTGCATCTTCATCGGTCCTTGACACGTGTGCAAAGTTTCAAAGAAATCGAATAGCTGGAAGTTGGTTAAAATTAGGCTCAAAGATTCCGTTACATAGATAGATAGATAGATAGATGGATAGTTACAACCCAAGTTAATAAAAGCGTGTTAAAAATTGAACACCAATGGTGCAACTAACCCTATTGTGTAAAAGAACTTATTAATTTTTATTGTTCATAAAAATTGAACACCAATGGTGCAACTAACCAAATTGTGTAAAAACTAAAAAATTCTTCTTCATTTAATAATAAAAGTTTGAAATGTTGCCAACAGATGGCATCCTAGGTGTTGTTTTTATAATATAATGGAATTTTTTTCCTGGCGATCCAAAAAAGATAACGGGATACTGTTTGCAGATTATTGCATTGTCATGTTTCCTTAATACGTGTGCAAAGTTTCAAAGAAATCGAATAGCTGGAAGTTGGTTAAAATTAGGCTCAAAGATTCCGTTACATAGCCAGCCAGATTGATAGATAGTTACAACCCAAGTTAATAAAAGCGTGTTAAAAAAGGGACTTCTTAAAAACATTTTAGTTCATCTAAAAACCAGCCGACACAAAAAATAAAATCCAGAAACACCTTGATAAATTACCCTGTATAATCTGGAGTTATAATAGGCATTTTTGTTTCTCATATAAGGTAATACCTCTTGATTAAAGCTATATTAGTTTTAACAAATAATCAAGCTTATCTCTTTTTTGCTTAAGTAAATAGTATTAACTTAGGTAGCATAGTAAAAGTATAATCCGGGACTACCGTATTTTTTCCACCCTGTATATTTTGTCGGTACCAAAATGTGTTTGTATCTTTTAGCTAGCCTGCAAACTATTATTTTAAAAGATTAATAAATTCTAACCGTTTGTTCTTCTTTTATACTCAAAAATTTAATATAGTTCATGTACTTTAGGCAATTTTATAATAAATTTATTTTTTCCGACGCCACTGCTAGAGGCGATCGGGCATCGTGTCCATAACAACATTTAATCAGGAAGTTAAGTTCTATAACATATAAAATTCTTTAAAAAATTAACTAAAAGCTACTTTCTACAAGGATTGAGCGGGGTCCTTTAATAAACACAAGTCAATGATAGATGACACAAATACGTAAGTTTAGATAATTTAATTAAAAATCGCTGTAAATTTTATTTTCGTTAAAAGTATCACTAGGATGGTTTAAAAAATTAACAAATCATTTAGGCTTTAGGAATTTGTGGTATTTTTAAAATTTCTTCAGGGCACATTATAAGAGGCAAAAAATATTAATTAGGTAATATAAAACAATTTTATTTAAACAACAAGTAAAAACATTAATAAATTTAATAATGGTTTTTTATTAATTTAATATTTATCTTTGGTAAATTATTTTTAAATTTAATATTTTAAAAGAAATTTAAATAAAAGTTATTAAATGATTACTCTAAAACCTTTTATAAAGCATTCGTTTTTTGACAGGTTGTTTAATATGCTTTAAATTAATTTCAAAATAAATCTAAAAATAATTTAATTTTCTCTGCTCGTTTATCATTGTGACACGTAAAAGAATCTCTTTGTTTTAATTAACCTAAAAATGCTATTCTTGGGCTGACAAATTGTGTTCTAATTTATTTTAAGTTTATTCGTGAAAGTAGCAAAGTTTATGTTAACCTTTTATAAAAAACTTATACATAAAACACATACATACATATAAAATTTTAGCGAATATTTTAAAGATTTTTGGAACATAGGTTGTGGCGATAAAAAAAGGTAAAGTTTGAATAATTTTAATAGAAATATTATTAGTTTTAATTAATTTAACTGTCTATAGGTTAATAATAAATTTTCTTAAATAAGTAGGGAAGGTCCGGAAAGCTCCGTTCACCTAAGCAAATTTAAATATGGTAAAGTGTATATAGGTCTCTATTTAAAACAGTGGTAATTGCCCTAATCTATTGTTAATAATAAAATATGCTTACTTGTTGTATAAGTATAACGTTTTTATGGCAAATAAGATATTTTTTACTATAAAATTTTTAAATTAAAAAAACCAAATACGTTATTATCTAATAGTAGGTCGTACACATTTAGATTCTTTTAAATAATAGGAATATGGGCATAAGACCCAAAAGTAAAATCCAACATAAGAAAAAATATTTTAAAAAATATATATTTATAATATATACTGTCCGTTTTGCCAACAAAATTTAAAAATTTCTTAACAGCTAAACGGCAAATATTTGGTTTAATGCTACCTTGCCAGAGCAATTTCCTCTGGGCGGTCTTACCCGATACCGTAATTGCAATAAAAAAAACTACAAAACATTATATTTTAATAATGCGTAATAAAATAATTAGTAAATAATAAAAAAATAATAAATTCACTTACATTTTAATACATCTATTATTAATTCAAATAAATATCTATGGATCCTAGGGGGTGGCGTAAAAATTTTGGCCAAAGAAAAAATACATCAAACTGAATCCAAAACGTTTTTTGACGACTAAAGGGTTATACATGGTTTTGCGAAGCTCAAATCGACTTAGTTGTCATTTAAGCTCTAATGTTTGTATCGAGTGATAGATATTCATAGTTATGCTGACGATAGTACCCTTCACTTTACTTTTCAGGTTCCCAAACCAATCTCTCAACCCGACTTGGAAAGCAAACGCAGGGCGATGCAGATATCTCTTTCACAGGATCTCAATTTGATATTGGATTGGGGCGCCAAAAATGTCGTTCAATTTAATGCATCCAAAACACAATCGTGTTCCTTGTCGCGAAAAAATCATCAAACACTCATCCTTTGCTTATAAGTGGTCAGGTTTTGTAGAGCGGGGACACATTTAACCTTGTGGGCGTCACATTTGAGAATAACCTTAACTGGCATAAACACATTGTATCTATAGCCACCGAGGCTGCAAAAAGCTTGGATTTCTTTTCCGAGCCAAAAGTATTTTTCTCCTTCCAATTTATACACTTTGTATGTGTCCTAAATTCGACCCTCTCTGAAATATTGTTCTCATGTCTGGGGAATGACATCCCCTACAACCCTAAGCATTCTTGATGCCATTCAAAGAAGGGTTGTTCGTCTTATTAATGATCCTTTACTTACTCAAAGACTTCCTTCCCTTGCCCATCGTCGAGCTGTGGGAGATCTATCGCTCTTCTATAGATACTTTTACGGCTTCTGCTTCGACGAATTATCCAGTATAGTCCCTCCTCTTGCAGTTCCCAACAGAGAAACTCGTGGTACCGCGCGTATGCATCCCTATATAGTTCAATTGGACAGGCCCCGAACTTCCCATTTCGTTCGTTCTTTTATCCGTAGAGTTTCTAGACTGTGGAACCTGCTGCCAGCGGAGGTCTTTCCTTCCCCCAAATCTTCAAGTTTTTAAGTCCCGTGTTAACAAACTTCCTCTTACCCTGCTTAAGACACCCACGGTACGTTAGTATTTAGGCTTTCAGTCTTGGTGGATTGTCCAAAGATAAAAAAAATATCGGAATAATTAGAGGTTGCATTTTAAAATTATAAAGATGCACGTCATTACCAGTTGGGCCGGGCTTCCCGTACCTCCCTCAAGGTTTAATTCTACTAATTATTGCTTTCTATTCTAAATTTTAAAAAGTTGTGTATTTTATCAAAGATTTTTAGTTAAAAAACTAAATAGTTTTAAAAGCTAATTTACTTAAAGCTAAATAAATAGCTTTGGTATTGTTAAACCCCTATTTATTTAGTAGTTCGTGGTAATCAAAATAAAAAAAAATAATGTATGTCTTAACGTTTGAGTTTTTAGGTTAAAAAACAAACACCTTTTATAAAAGGCTTTAAATCGGATTTTTAAAAAACTTACGTAGGAATAAAAGATGCTATCAAAACTCAAAACCTATACCTAAATAACAATTGTTAATGTGGGTAAAGAGTGCTCCAGCCGCACACAATTAAAATGAGTTATTACTAATGCAGAGGCGTATTTACAAATTTGCCGCCCGTAGGCTATTTTATTTTCGCCGCCCCTTTCTCTAACTTCTTTCCGATAAAAATTATTTTGAAGAGCAAAAAAAAAAGGTCCTTACCTTGTTTTCTTTCAATTCTCGTCTGCCGCCCCCGTAAATAACGCCGCCATAGGCTTCAGCCTACTCAGCCTTTTGGTAAATGCGCCACTGTACTAATGATTGGAAAAGAAAAATAAATGAATGTAACAAAAGCCCAAATAACCCCTGCATTGTCACCGCGCACTCTAAAAACGAACGTGCGCAGTAAGATTTTACGAACGGCCCAAAAATAAATATTTTTTACCGGCTAATCAACAGCACGCTCTCTGCAGTGTTGTCAAATGTATTAGAATGAATATCCTTTGCGTGGTTCTAAAAAAATTCGTTTTTGGATATTTTGAAAAAAAATTCTTTGTTTCGTAGAATTTTTTTATTTGTTCTGTTAACAGAATTTTATATATTTGTTCTAAAAAAACATTGCATTACTTTTTTATTTATTTATTTGCTGTTTTGAAAACATTTACCGAATTGAAGTAACGCCACCGCTTGGCCACGGAAATAAGGGTAAAAGAGGAAAAGAAAAATAAGGTAATAAAAGCCAAAATCCTCAAGATATTCAACTAATAAATATCAAATATAGGAAACATTTTCTATGAAAAGTAAAGGTTGTCTTTTACATTGAAAATAACCAAAAGTGTTTATTTAAAAAAAATACATAATTGATGCAAAATAAAAAATTAAAACAAATTTAACTTCACCCACATATATGGCGTTGAAACTGAACTAGCTTAAAATCACTGTAAATCCTTGCTTTTTACTTTACAAATTACTTTTTTCCTTTGTCATTAAAAATTTCCGAGAAAAGAGAAAATCTCCGAGTGTGTGTAACCACCTTTTAACCCAATATTTGATTTACTAACAAAACAAAATCCTTTATTATTAAGGGTTATTATTACGTTGGCACTTGCCTTTTAACACTATAAAGAATGAAAAATAATAATAATAATAATATGAAATTACCCAAAAATAACTTCTTTCTTATATACAGAATGGTAAAATTTTAGGAAGAAAAATGCAATTTTTATGCTTTTTACCACTCCAAATATTTCCACAAAATTTGGTACACTTTTTTAACTAGTACATTACATGTGTTGTTGTAAAATCATTTTTACCATTGGCGTACGAACAAGATTTGTATTTAATTTTTTAAAGAAAAAATAGTACGGCACTGCTTTTTGTTTAAATAAATAATATTTTTTAAACATCTATTTAATTTGGGGTTAATATGTTTTTTTTTTTATACAACAAACGGTTTTCGTTAAAAAATAAAAGTAATTTTGATCCCCGGCAAAATCGCAGAAAACTAATATGGTGTTTTGTATTTAAAATTTGTTTTTCTCTAAATTATATTAAATTAGGATCAAATACTTACATTACTACAATTTTAATGCATCTTAGTAGTTGTTGTTCTTAGAAAGCTAAAATATATTCAAAACCCCAAATTAGAAAAAAAAACAACATATCAGGTATTAGCGATTTTGCCATACATCAAAATGGCTTTATTATTTTTTTGTAATGAAAGCCGTGCATCATACGAAAAAATATACGGAATCAACCCCAAAGTAAATAAGTATTTTAAAAATAATGTTAATTCGTAGAAAAAGCAGTGGCGTACTATTTTTTCTTCAAAAAATTGAATACAAATCTTGTTCGAACACCACTGGAAAAATTAATTTAAAAACCTTATTGAAAAAAAAATGTAATGCAATGGTTAAGAGAGGCGTAGCAAATTTTGAAAAAATATCTGGACTAGTAGAAAACTTATAATAAAAAGGAATTTTTTCCTAAAACTTTAACAAACTGAATCTCGGGTAGAAAGCATTTTTTGACCTAATTTTAATTAAAAATGTTCCTATTTTCTTGTATTTTATACAGTGTTAAAAGAAAAGTATCAAGTTAACAAAAACCCCGTATAATTTTGTTTTGACAAAATAGAAAAGGGAGAGGCTTGGTTATTAGAAGGTTATTATTGATATTCCCTGTAACATAGGTCATAATCTGTTAAATAAACAAATAAAAAGAGTTGCGGCGAATAACGATCAAAGTCTATTTAGCATATTTTGTCAGTATTTTCATTTTAAAATTTTAAGTCGAATATTGGTATTGTAAGTATTAAACATAAAACCAAAAAAACATATATTTTATCGAAAACAAGTTAAAACTTGAAATCGCAAAAATTCGACCAATATCTTTTATTCCCGCCAGCGCGTGAAACATGAGCGTTCTTAGGCCGCATGTTGTATCTTTAAATAATGATGTTTTTTCGAGGACTACGAACCTGTTTTGCTGTAATTATAAAAAGATGTTTTATTTTAGACACTAATTATCTACAGTTGCTATTATTTAAGTATTGAAAAAAATGGTCTCTGATCGTTATTCGCTTGGTATAAGCTTTTCTGAATGTGAAAGACAATGATTCAGTAGTAAAGAAGAATTTTGGAATTCTATTGTTTTTATTAATTAATTTACACAACGTTTCGGGCAGTACTATCTCTGTCCGTTCTTAAGTGTAAACAGTTTACGTTGTGTAAATAAATTTATAAAGACAATGGAAGTCCGAAATTTTTCTTTTGGTATAAACCTATTCAATTTCCCTGTATTTATTTTTGTTGAGGACTACAAATTTCCATGGTGGTGTAGAATTTCCTATTACATATTATCTTTTTAGCGACAATCAAACCTTCCTATTATTTAAAATGGCATTGTTTTACTACAAAACCTAACATACATATTCCAGGTAATATAAATTAATGAACGTGCTTGCACCGGCTTTATTAGTTTAGGTGGGTACAAATTCATAGCGCGGCTAAGCACTGTTGTTAATAATAATTCAAGCCGGAAATTCTGCACTTCAAACAATAATTTACATCAATAGTAAACACGTCAGCGTATTGATAGTAATAATTCACCGAAACATAACTAAACAAAGGTAATTTGTAGTCCTCAAAGAAAACAAATATACCTAGAGGAGTCAAATAAGCATTTGCCCAGTTAACTTTATTTATTGATTAAAAGGAAACAAACATAACGACCACGATTTAATCAGTTTATTTAACAGATTATGACTAATGCTACAGGAGTTTTCAATAACAGACGACGTGACGTTATTTAGGATTATTCCAAAATCAATCTCAAGGCGGTTATTCTACATACCGGATGGTGCCTCGCTAAGTGGAACATATAAAATCCCATGTAAATTTTAAAGAGGTCAATTATTAGCTTGCCTGTACATTTTACAAAAAAAATGTAGAAAATCTTTTAAAAAGACCAATATTACAAAACTTCGCGCCAAGTTACAAAAAAATTTAATAAGCAATCTTGAATTATTTAATTAAATGGTATTGCAAAATTACTAAATTTTCGGTTCAGGTAAAACCACAGTAACTGGTATTATCCGCTTCAGACGAAAGTGCAAAAATTTCACATTGGGGTGGTCATGGTTAGTTCTGATTGGATATTTTTATTTTTATTTTATTTGCTTTTTTGAGAACTACCCATGACCTCTCTGCGCGAGTATTTTTATTATACATTTTAAATGGTTTTTTGTAGAATTATTTTTTTTAAATACTTATTAAGTTTTATATATATATATATATATATATATATATATATATATATATATATATATATATATATATAATAAGAAGTAATGTTCTTGAGCCTTAGAATAAACAATTTATTAAAAGTTTTGAATTCTTGGGCATAGAGGCTCCTAAATGACGAAAAAAGAAAAGAAACAAATATTTACATAACCTGATAGAAACGACCTCTTGGGTGGGGACTTTAAAATTACGGAGTCTCCAATGGATAACCCCGGGTCGCAATGAAGACGGTGACACATGTTTCATCTTTGTTGGGAATCATCACAACCGCTGTACATTGCTGACAACTTGACTATGTTTCTAGTCGCCTAAACATAATCCCCGTCGAAACCAAGGAAGTAAGCTTAGACGGCCAAAGCCATCTCGCCAAGCAATTCCAAAACAATCAGCCGGAGCCCCGTTAGGTTAAGACGGTAAAAAGGGCGCCATCTAGGTTTATATGGCGTATCCGCTTGTCTTTTATTTCAGTAAAAGGGGTAATTTTACCCCAAGGTTGTCGATTCTGAATGCGCCCTTGATCTTTTTACGTATGGCACAGAAAAAAAATAGGTCTACTGCCTTTCTCTTTCGCGATCCTGACTTTATTTTTTTGTGGGACCACCGCGGAAATGCACTTTTTAAATAAAAATTGTGAACCTCCTACTTTTGGTCGGTGAAAAGTGTAAATTTTACCCCAAAGTTGCCAATTCTAAATGCTGCCCTGATCTTTTTTTTTGCTTTAAAATCTAGACATACACCTATTTATATGAGCATATGCCTATCTAGAGTCAGCTTTGCCGCAAAAAACTGGAGTACGCCTTTTCGAAAAAATAAGTCTAGTACCTTTCTTTCTTGCGATCCTGGCATTGTTTTTTTTTATGGGACCGCCGCGGAAGTTCACTCTTTTGAATAAAATAATAATTTTTAAAATCGGCCCACAAATGCCAGAACGTTCTCGTTTTTGAAGCCGGTTAAAAAAAAAAACAGTTTTTATCCAGTAAGCAGATTGGTAAAGGTCGCTTCCTATTCGGATTTTGCACTATTAGAAGTTTTTTTGCGGATCTCGAATCAATCTTCATTAGGGCAACTTCTGAAAATGTGTGCTCCATTTAATAAAAAACATTTGCTTAAACATTTTATTTTCATCGGATAACGGGCAGGTTGCGGCACAACGTGAATACTGATAAAAAAAAAGTAATTACCTAATTTTGCAAATATACAATCCCCAAGTCCCTAGCTAATTATTATTATACTCATCAATTAGCTTGATACCTCTCTCAGCTGTGTCAAATACTACTTTAAGATTGTTGACAATTTTAAAACCTTTGCTGTAACTTTCGTTATTATTCCAAGTGGGTGGATTGCTTTACAAAATTTCTGTAGAAAAATTTTGAAAGCTTAAGATATAGGTTGTCCCTGTTTTAATAATTCATTAATTCTTTGTGTCGGGTATATTTTTATTCTTAAAAGTAACTTATTTAGAAATACATTTTTTTTTACAGGCAACAAAACAGTTTGACATCCATCTACCCTGCCTTAGCCAGAAAAAATAAAATAACAATATATTATTTTTTGTACGACCGAACGTAAAACAAAATTTTACGCCCCCATTTAAGGACGTAAAATTGCACTTTTACGCCCTAGGGTAAAAAGTATCAAAATCGCCCGCGTTTATAAAACAATAATAAAATTAAATAATGTCCCATTTTTTTTTTTTGGTAAAATAACAATTTATTTATTTAAACATATGTTGAAAGTAAACTGATTACAATTTAAATCCTAAAAGCTGGGATATTATCTCCTAACTACAGAGAATGCTTGTATATTAATTTCAGTCGTACAAAAATATTGTTTGAACCTCTGTCGTAAAGCACTTTTACGCCCACAGCTGATTGTTGACAACTTTCAGCCGCGAGCGTAAAAGTGCTATTTTACGCCCTTGCTACAAGAATAACTATTGTGCCCCCACCTATTCCTAATATTTTAACCTGCTTGCTCTGTGCTACTCAAATCCAATTGAATTGAATATTTGTCGGTTTTATTTTTTAATATAAAGAAATATTTTTGCAGGGTGGCCAGGTAAAAATTTCACCCCTATGGAGATGGGCCACCCTAATCTACATATACCCTAAATGTTTAATCTGGTCATTTCTATGGGAAAAAATATATTGAGTTTGGTTCACTCAATCAAATAATTTACTGGCGAAAATTTAATTACGCACTGCATATAAAATAGGGGGAAAATTTAAATTTTATATCAGCGACAGCCGTTACACAATTTACGAACCATTAAAATAACAAATTCTGTAAATCTTGTCGGCAACAAAACGGTGCTAAAAATGGCGTGTGGCGAATTGCAGGTCTTTTGGGCGGCAAAGTTGGGCGTAGAAAAAGAGCGAATTTCGCGTTCGACGACGTTAATTTGGCCAGTAATTGCGCTGCTCTCGACGTGAAACCGTTTTGGTTGTGTAACTTTTGTGAATTATGTACCAAAGTTTTATACTTAACCATACGGGAATTCCATAACGCCTAAGCGATTTAAAACTACTGATTTGAAAGCGATTGTTTAATAAGTTTTGAATTGCTTTACAGCTGAAACAGCTGTAACAATACAATTGAGGCGTTCATTGCGAATAACTTATATGTCATTGCTGGTTAATTTTAAGAAAAGTACATACCATTTTTTTGTTTAAACCTCCTAAACTGAGCAACGCGACGCTCCAAGGTGTACCATTGTCAGTAGCATAGCTAGGAATAGGCGGTTGCCTACCATCTCCCGCCTGGCGGGGCCTCGTGGCAAGGTGAAGGTATGAAATGTTGAAAATGAAAATTGTGTGTTTCTTAGAGCCGTAATTGTAATATGTCATCGAAGGGGCCTCGCACTACTTTATTTTGTATAAAATAGTATGGAAAAAAACAAGTAGCAATTGTGTAAAAGCAAAGAGGGCCTTGCTCTTCAAAATTTATTTTGGAGGAGACAGGGCAAAGGAAAGGCCTTGCAAATAACTTCTGCCTGTGCCTAAAAAGCCTTGCAGGAAAGACGAAGAGCTTTTTTTCTTGCTTCTTACATTTTTTTTCCGATCATTCTTGAGAAAAAGGGACTTTGCCTACGCCTCATTTTGGTCACGCAACGCCACTAAGCACTGTCCTTCCAGGGTCGTCGCGTGTTGATGGGACAAAAAGTGCTTTTCAAAATTTTAAGGACTGAGATCAAGGGACGTTTGTTGTTTTTTTAAAATCGTAAAAAAATGAAAAACCCTTTTGTTTTGCTCTACAAGATTTTAAGAACTATAAAAAACAAGGGACTGTTGTGGGTTCGTAAAAATTATACAATGACTTTTTTCCTTTTTTTTCTCTTCATTCTTTGGTAAAGTAATTTTTGTTGTTTTGTTGTTTATAGCATATGTCAAAGGGCGTCATAATACAAATAGGTTTGGGAACCCCTGCTTTAAACAATACTTGGCTTACCAAAATGTGTTTAGAGTATTCTATTTATAAGAAAAAATGAAATATTTTTTGATCTTTTATGTTTTTTTTTTCAAGAAACTTTAAATGGCCAACAAATGTATTTTAGCTCAGAGAATATAAAAATCGTCATAAAAACCATTCCATAAAAAACCAGAGTTACTTCATAAATGTTTTTAAATGGAATACCCTATTCAATATTTCATCTTGGGATTCTATGGTCACTTCTAAGTTTTTCTTTAATGAGGATACTATAAGTCTTTTCTTTAACTGTTTTTAAGTTATAACTGCTTAAATAGTCACATTTTCTCATATTCAATAAAATATATCAAAATAAAATACAGGTTATGCAGGTGATCACCTTATTCTTTAAGGTCAATAAAATTGTTTTTTTTTTGTAAATATATTAAACGTTTTTATAATGAATTATCTGTTGGATGAAAAACCACAAAAAGCAGGTATAAATAAAAACCCTGTACATTTATAATTAAATTATTAAATTTATTATCAAGCCAGAATTTTTAGAGGTATAGATAGGATTTTATATAGACAGAGTGTCCGCTATTCAATGATAGAGAAACTACGGATGTTTTTTTGTGTATCATAGGTCCGTTTTCCCGTGTAAACTGTTTACACTTAAAAACGAAAAGTACTGACTAAAACATTTTGTGAATAAATTAAATTAAGACATGATAAATAATATTATTATATAAAATTTTAAAAACAAGTCCTTTTTTAAACCATCATTACACTAGTATATTTTTCCTTCTCGCGTGCAAGAAAGTTCACTTTTCCGCAAGCATTTAAGGTCTGAAAGTGTAACTTTTTCGCACTGAGTGCGGAAAAGTACAAAAATTTTAAACAAAATTTTAGAAAGTCGTAATAAAGTTTTTTCAATTTCCAACATGAATAATAAGTATAAGTAGGGTATTAGGTACCATTGTATTAAAATATTAAAAAGAAAATTTGGTTTTAATGTTTTCCTTACGCTTGTAGAAAAATAGCGTTCCTAACACGTGCCGAAAATGCCTTTTTACGCGTCGTTCGGCCAACTGCAGTTGCGTGCGAAAAAGTGGCACTTTTAGCAATAGTTAGTAAATATACTATAACATACACATTATTCTTGTGGAAATAGTTTTTCTTATTAAGCAAGGCTTTTTAAAAGAAAGCATTTTTCCATTTGATAAGAACTTCTAAAAATACGCTGTATTCACGTTACACTAGGTTAATGTGTTTAAATTGACTTTCAGTGTCTTAAACACTGGTAGGTAGAGATTTGATAAGGAATGCCTGCATTTAAAAATTTCGGATAGGTTGACGTATTACGCTTGCTTTTTTGTTGCTTTTACTTTAGACCGTTCCTTTACACGAATTGGCAAACATTCCACATTGAAGGTTTTGAAGTGGCTCGATGTGTATAAATTTTATGGAAATAAAATTATTTTTTGTAATAATTAATTTTGTTTAAATAACCAAAAGGTTTATCAATATTAATATTCCAATTTGTTTTATTTTTTGGGTAAAGGTGCCATTCTTATTTGTTTTTTTTTTTGGAAGGGAGTGGCGATCACTACTTTCCAAAAAAAAAAAATATACTACGGCTGAATTATTGGTGTATTTAAAGACATTGTTAAAAAAAACAAATCATAAGGTCCCTAACATAAAGTCTTTAAAATACCTTAACTAATTTCTGAAACATACAACAAAACAAACTATATGATTTGTAGGCATTTGCAAATGATAAGGGTATTTAATTTTTTTTAACATTTTAAAAATGTATTGTAAAGTAAAATTTAAAGTTATTTTGTTTAAAGGTAATGCAATCAAAAAAGCATAACAAGTTTAGCTGGAATAATTATTAACGAAAAAAAATCCGTTTTTATGCCTAAAATTTACCACACGCCATTTTTAGTACATTTTGGGTGCCTACAAAATTTGGTAAATTTATGATTTTAATAGCCTGTAAATTGTGTAACGGCTGTGGCTGATCTTTAATTTAAATTTTTCTCCGCATTTTGCGGACAGCTAATACTAACATTACGTAAATAATAATTTTATTTTATTTTTTTAAATTATACATAATAAACTGGGTGTCCAAGAATATGTGGGCAATTTCTAGAAAATAATAAAAGTAATGTGACAAGTTGTTATAATTTTTTTTTCTAAAGCACCTCTTTACAGAGATATGTCCCCTTAAAGGACGCCGCTGGAAATCGGTTTTTCTTGAATAACTTTAATAGTATTTGGTATTATAAAATAATTTTTTAATATGATAAATACAAGTAGAAATTTTCTAAAATGGCATTCTTGTAAAATATTTGTTTTCATTACTTCGCCAGGGGCGGACTAACCCTTACACAATGGTGTCAAATAACTTTACACCCTGTATAATAAAAAAATAAAATAAGTATTTTATTTTTTTATTATATATTTTATAAAAATAACAAAATATCTAATTTGAGGGCCATATTTCCAAAACTAATAAAGTTAGATATACCGTATGTGGTATTTTGTTAAAAGTCTTTTAGATTTTTTTTTGGTGATTTAATATACAGATCTTAAAAAAATCTTTACTGTTTGTACTACCCTGTATATTACCACCAATATTACTATTAAATGAATCCTTAAAAAGCTTTAACAAAATTTCACATTATATGCATCTAACTTAATTAGATTCGGAAATATGGCCATCCAAATAGGTTTTCAGGTAATTTTTAAAGTAAGTAGTGGTAGTAGGTTAAGGTATTTACTTTATATTCTGGGGTTATAAAGTAGTCATCCGAGCATAAAAATGGTGAGCCACAAAACTCCCTTTTCCCTTTTTTTAATGGTGCCCAGCTGTCAGTTTGACATTTATATCTGTCATTTCTTGTCTAAAATTTTGTTCATGTTGTCTTACTAAAGTCCTTAAATTTTCATGAAAAAATACCAAACAATTTATAAGTTAGAAGGAGGGGTCCTGAATTTAAACACTGTATCTATACATTGTGGAATAATAAGGATATCTGTGATATTACATAAAAAAAACTCTTATATTTGATATGACATTTGTAAAATATGTAAATGTTTAATACTAAATTAATAATTGTATAATTGTATCATTAAATAAATTAATTTTAAAGACAAGCTCTCCATAAGCTGTTCAGAAAAAAAAACGTTATCTAAACTAATATCATTTAATGACAATTTGCTTTTCGCACGTATTATTATGCTGCTAGCAAATATTTACGTTTTGTTGCTAACTAAAATTGCAACATTTATTATTCTAACGACCAGTCAATTAATTAAGTATAACGAGTGCAACTGATATATTTTATAAAAATAACCTAAATACCTAATTTGAAGGACCATAATTCCAAAACTCATATTTAGATATACCGTAAGTGGTATTTTGTTGAAGGTCTTTTAAATTTTTTATTTTTTTTTGGTGATTTAATATACAAAGTGCGTCATTAAAAAAATATTTACTGTTTGTGCTACCCTGCCTATTACCACCAATATTTCCATTAAATGAATCCTTAAAAAGCTTTAAGAAAATTTCACATTATATGCATCTAACTTAATTAGATTCGGAAATATGGCCATCCAAATAAGGTTTTTAGGTGAATTTTTAAAGTGCGGCCATTTGGTAGTGGTGGTAGTAGGTTAAGGTGTTTACTTTATATTATTGTTTTACTTTTTTTTTTGCTTTAAAATCTAGACATACACCTATTTATATGAGCATATGCCTATCTAGAGTCAGCTTTGCCGCAAAAACTGGAGTACGCCTTTTCGAAAAATAAGTCTAGTACCTTTCTTTCTTGCGATCCTGGCATTGTTTTTTTTTATGGGACCGCCGCGGAAGTTCACTCTTTTGAATAAAATAATAATTTTTAAAATCGGCCCACAAATGCCAGAACGTTCTCGTTTTTGAAGCCGGTTAAAAAAAAAACAGTTTTTATCCAGTAAGCAGATTGGTAAAGGTCGCTTCCTATTCGGATTTTGCACTATTAGAAGTTTTTTTGCGGATCTCGAATCAATCTTCATTAGGGCAACTTCTGAAAATGTGTGCTCCATTTAATAAAAAACATTTGCTTAAACATTTTATTTTCATCGGATAACGGGCAGGTTGCGGCACAACGTGAATACTGATAAAAAAAAAGTAATTACCTAATTTTGCAAATATACAATCCCCAAGTCCCTAGCTAATTATTATTATACTCATCAATTAGCTTGATACCTCTCTCAGCTGTGTCAAATACTACTTTAAGATTGTTGACAATTTTAAAACCTTTGCTGTAACTTTCGTTATTATTCCAAGTGGGTGGATTGCTTTACAAAATTTCTGTAGAAAAATTTTGAAAGCTTAAGATATAGGTTGTCCCTGTTTTAATAATTCATTAATTCTTTGTGTCGGGTATATTTTTATTCTTAAAAGTAACTTATTTAGAAATACATTTTTTTTTACAGGCAACAAAACAGTTTGACATCCATCTACCCCGCCTTAGCCAGAAAAAATAAAATAACAATATATTATTTTTTGTACGACCGAACGTAAAACAAAATTTTACGCCCCCATTTAAGGACGTAAAATTGCACTTTTACGCCCTAGGGTAAAAAGTATCAAAATCGCCCGCGTTTATAAAACAATAATAAAATTAAATAATGTCCCATTTTTTTTTTGGTAAAATAACAATTTATTTATTTAAACATATGTTGAAAGTAAACTGATTACAATTTAAATCCTAAAAGCTGGGATATTATCTCCTAACTACAGAGAATGCTTGTATATTAATTTCAGTCGTACAAAAAATATTGTTTGAACCTCTGTCGTAAAGCACTTTTACGCCCACAGCTGATTGTTGACAACTTTCAGCCGCGAGCGTAAAAGTGCTATTTTACGCCCTTGCTACAAGAATAACTATTGTGCCCCCACCTATTCCTAATATTTTAACCTGCTTGCTCTGTGCTACTCAAATCCAATTGAATTGAATATTTGTCGGTTTTATTTTTTAATATAAAGAAATATTTTTGCAGGGTGGCCAGGTAAAAATTTCACCCCTATGGAGATGGGCCACCCTAATCTACATATACCCTAAATGTTTAATCTGGTCATTTCTATGGGAAAAAAATATATTGAGTTTGGTTCACTCAATCAAATAATTTACTGGCGAAAATTTAATTACGCACTGCATATAAAATAGGGGGAAAATTTAAATTTTATATCAGCGACAGCCGTTACACAATTTACGAACCATTAAAATAACAAATTCTGTAAATCTTGTCGGCAACAAAACGGTGCTAAAAATGGCGTGTGGCGAATTGCAGGTCTTTTGGGCGGCAAAGTTGGGCGTAGAAAAAGAGCGAATTTCGCGTTCGACGACGTTAATTTGGCCAGTAATTGCGCTGCTCTCGACGTGAAACCGTTTTGGTTGTGTAACTTTTGTGAATTATGTACCAAAGTTTTATACTTAACCATACGGGAATTCCATAACGCCTAAGCGATTTAAAACTACTGATTTGAAAGCGATTGTTTAATAAGTTTTGAATTGCTTTACAGCTGAAACAGCTGTAACAATACAATTGAGGCGTTCATTGCGAATAACTTATATGTCATTGCTGGTTAATTTTAAGAAAAGTACATACCATTTTTTTGTTTAAACCTCCTAAACTGAGCAACGCGACGCTCCAAGGTGTACCATTGTCAGTAGCATAGCTAGGAATAGGCGGTTGCCTACCATCTCCCGCCTGGCGGGGCCTCGTGGCAAGGTGAAGGTATGAAATGTTGAAAATGAAAATTGTGTGTTTCTTAGAGCCGTAATTGTAATATGTCATCGAAGGGGCCTCGCACTACTTTATTTTGTATAAAATAGTATGGAAAAAAAAACAAGTAGCAATTGTGTAAAAAGCAAAGAGGGCCTTGCTCTTCAAAATTTATTTTGGAGGAGACAGGGCAAAGGAAAGGCCTTGCAAATAACTTCGCCTGTGCCTAAAAAGCCTTGCAGGAAAGACGAAGAGCTTTTTTTCTTGCTTCTTACATTTTTTTTCCGATCATTCTTGAGAAAAAGGGACTTTGCCTACGCCTCATTTTGGTCACGCAACGCCACTAAGCACTGTCCTTCCAGGGTCGTCGCGTGTTGATGGGACAAAAAGTGCTTTTCAAAATTTTAAGGACTGAGATCAAGGGACGTTTGTTGTTTTTTTAAAATCGTAAAAAAATGAAAAAACCCTTTTGTTTTGCTCTACAAGATTTTAAGAACTATAAAAAACAAGGGACTGTTGTGGGTTCGTAAAAATTATACAATGACTTTTTTCCTTTTTTTTCTCTTCATTCTTTGGTAAAGTTATTTTTGTTGTTTTGTTGTTTATAGCATATGTCAAAGGGCGTCATAATACAAATAGGTTTGGGAACCCCTGCTTTAAACAATACTTGGCTTACCAAAATGTGTTTAGAGTATTCTATTTATAAGAAAAAATGAAATATTTTTTGATCTTTTATGTTTTTTTTTTCAAGAAACTTTAAATGGCCAACAAATGTATTTTAGCTCAGAGAATATAAAAATCGTCATAAAAAACCATTCCATAAAAAACCAGAGTTACTTCATAAATGTTTTTAAATGGAATAACCTATTCAATATTTCATCTTGGGATTCTATGGTCACTTCTAAGTTTTTCTTTAATGAGGATACTATAAGTCTTTCTTTAACTGTTTTTAAGTTATAACTGCTTAAATAGTCACATTTTCTCATATTCAATAAAATATATCAAAATAAAATACAGGTTATGCAGGTGATCACCTTATTCTTTAAGGTCAATAAAATTGTTTTTTTTTTGTAAATATATTAAACGTTTTTATAATGAATTATCTGTTGGATGAAAAACCACAAAAAGCAGGTATAAATAAAAACCCTGTACATTTATAATTAAATTATTAAATTTATTATCAAGCCAGAATTTTTAGAGGTATAGATAGGATTTTATATAGACAGAGTGTCCGCTATTCAATGATAGAGAAACTACGGATGTTTTTTTGTGTATCATAGGTCCGTTTTCCCGTGTAAACTGTTTACACTTAAAAACGAAAAGTACTGACTAAAACATTTTGTGAATAAATTAAATTAAGACATGATAAATAATATTATTATATAAAATTTTAAAAACAAGTCCTTTTTTAAACCATCATTACACTAGTATATTTTTCCTTCTCGCGTGCAAGAAAGTTCACTTTTCCGCAAGCATTTAAGGTCTGAAAGTGTAACTTTTTCGCACTGAGTGCGGAAAAGTACAAAAATTTTAAACAAAATTTTAGAAAGTCGTAATAAAGTTTTTTCAATTTCCAACATGAATAATAAGTATAAGTAGGGTATTAGGTACCATTGTATTAAAATATTAAAAAGAAAATTTGGTTTTAATGTTTTCCTTACGCTTGTAGAAAAATAGCGTTCCTAACACGTGCCGAAAATGCCTTTTTACGCGTCGTTCGGCCAACTGCAGTTGCGTGCGAAAAAGTGGCACTTTTAGCAATAGTTAGTAAATATACTATAACATACACATTATTCTTGTGGAAATAGTTTTTCTTATTAAGCAAGGCTTTTTAAAAGAAAGCATTTTTCCATTTGATAAGAACTTCTAAAAATACGCTGTATTCACGTTACACTAGGTTAATGTGTTTAAATTGACTTTCAGTGTCTTAAACACTGGTAGGTAGAGATTTGATAAGGAATGCCTGCATTTAAAAATTTCGGATAGGTTGACGTATTACGCTTGCTTTTTGTTGCTTTTACTTTAGACCGTTCCTTTACACGAATTGGCAAACATTCCACATTGAAGGTTTTGAAGTGGCTCGATGTGTATAAATTTTATGGAAATAAAATTATTTTTTGTAATAATTAATTTTGTTTAAATAACCAAAAGGTTTATCAATATTAATATTCCAATTTGTTTTATTTTTTGGGTAAAGGTGCCATTCTTATTTGTTTTTTTTTTGGAAGGGAGTGGCGATCACTACTTTCCAAAAAAAAAAAATATACTACGGCTGAATTATTGGTGTATTTAAAGACATTGTTAAAAAAAAACAAATCATAAGGTCCCTAACATAAAGTCTTTAAAATACCTTAACTAATTTCTGAAACATACAACAAAACAAACTATATGATTTGTAGGCATTTGCAAATGATAAGGGTATTTAATTTTTTTTAACATTTTAAAAATGTATTGTAAAGTAAAATTTAAAGTTATTTTGTTTAAAGGTAATGCAATCAAAAAAGCATAACAAGTTTAGCTGGAATAATTATTAACGAAAAAAAATCCGTTTTTATGCCTAAAATTTACCACACGCCATTTTTAGTACATTTTGGGTGCCTACAAAATTTGGTAAATTTATGATTTTAATAGCCTGTAAATTGTGTAACGGCTGTGGCTGATCTATAATTTAAATTTTTCTCCGCATTTTGCGGACAGCTAATACTAACATTACGTAAATAATAATTTTATTTTATTTTTTTAAATTATACATAATAAACTGGGTGTCCAAGAATATGTGGGCAATTTCTAGAAAATAATAAAAGTAATGTGACAAGTTGTTATAATTTTTTTTTCTAAAGCACCTCTTTACAGAGATATGTCCCCTTAAAGGACGCCGCTGGAAATCGGTTTTTCTTGAATAACTTTAATAGTATTTGGTATTATAAAATAATTTTTAATATGATAAATACAAGTAGAAATTTTCTAAAATGGCATTCTTGTAAAATATTTGTTTTCATTACTTCGCCAGGGGCGGACTAACCCTTACACAATGGTGTCAAATAACTTTACACCCTGTATAATAAAAAAATAAAATAAGTATTTTATTTTTTATTATATATTTTATAAAAATAACAAAATATCTAATTTGGAGGGCCATATTTCCAAAACTAATAAAGTTAGATATACCGTATGTGGTATTTTGTTAAAAGTCTTTTAGATTTTTTTTTGGTGATTTAATATACAGATCTTAAAAAAATCTTTACTGTTTGTACTACTCCTGTATATTACCACCAATATTACTATTAAATGAATCCTTAAAAAGCTTTAACAAAATTTCACATTATATGCATCTAACTTAATTAGATTCGGAAATATGGCCATCCAAATAGGTTTTCAGGTAATTTTTAAAGTAAGTAGTGGTAGTAGGTTAAGGTATTTACTTTATATTCTGGGGTTATAAAGTAGTCATCCGAGCATAAAAATGGTGAGCCACAAAACTCCCTTTTCCCTTTTTTAATGGTGCCCAGCTGTCAGTTTGACATTTATATCTGTCATTTCTTGTCTAAAATTTTGTTCATGTTGTCTTACTAAAGTCCTTAAATTTTCATGAAAAAATACCAAACAATTTATAAGTTAGAAGGAGGGGTCCTGAATTTAAACACTGTATCTATACATTGTGGAATAATAAGGATATCTGTGATATTACATAAAAAAAACTCTTATATTTGATATGACATTTGTAAAATATGTAAATGTTTAATACTAAATTAATAATTGTATAATTGTATCATTAAATAAATTAATTTTAAAGACAAGCTCTCCATAAGCTGTTCAGAAAAAAAAACGTTATCTAAACTAATATCATTTAATGACAATTTGCTTTTCGCACGTATTATTATGCTGCTAGCAAATATTTACGTTTTGTTGCTAACTAAAATTGCAACATTTATTATTCTAACGACCAGTCAATTAATTAAGTATAACGAGTGCAACTGATATATTTTATAAAAATAACCTAAATACCTAATTTGAAGGACCATAATTCCAAAACTCATATTTAGATATACCGTAAGTGGTATTTTGTTGAAGGTCTTTTAAATTTTTTATTTTTTTTGGTGATTTAATATACAAAGTGCGTCATTAAAAAAATATTTACTGTTTGTGCTACCCTGCCTATTACCACCAATATTTCCATTAAATGAATCCTTAAAAAGCTTTAAGAAAATTTCACATTATATGCATCTAACTTAATTAGATTCGGAAATATGGCCATCCAAATAAGGTTTTTAGGTGAATTTTTAAAGTGCGGCCATTTGGTAGTGGTGGTAGTAGGTTAAGGTGTTTACTTTATATTTTGGGGTTATAAAGTACTCGTCAGAAGTTTAAAAATGGTGAGCCAGAAGAACTTTTTTTTAACGGTGCCCAGCTGCAAGTTTGACATTTATATCTGTCATTTCTTGTCTAAAATTTGGTTTATGTTGTGTTACTAAAGTCCTTAAATTTTCATGAAAATTCCACACCACTGTTTTTTGACCAATCAAATGTGTAGTTTTGGTTGAATTACCATGACAACACAAGTATTTATCGGATTTTTTTTCTCTTGCGTGGGGTATCCTGGAGCGAATTTTGGTGGAAATTTTTTGACATAATCGTTGAATTTGTTTTAACGTCATGTCTGTCATTTACATACCTAATTAAAGAAAATATTATTTTGTACCAGTTGTAGTATTTCAGACATAACATAATATAAAATAATGTAAGGTTTTAAGACCCCAAATAACAGTTTTATTCAACTACAGTTAGTAAAATAATACCATAAGACTGAAGTACTAGACATAAGTTAAGAGCAAACGAAAGCAAGGTATGGGTCTAAAAAAATAAAATAAACTATTTTGACTAACTGTAGTAATATAGGGTATATATAACATAAAAAAATAAACAATGATAAGCTCTAAAATTACATATATTTGCAACTACAATTGATAAAATGAAAAAAATTTATTTTATAGTAAAATTTTAAAGTTACAAATATTAATTTAAAAGAATATTATTTAACACAAACTTGGTGTGAAATTTTCTTACCGAATACCACACGTATTTAAATTATTCCGGGAATTTTTTCTCGGCCACGAATATTTTAGGAAAATTCTTTCTTGCTTCCGGCTCGGAATAATTTTCAAAATATTCGTGGCCTTGAAAAATTTCCAGAAATAAATTTTGCAGTAGTGGTATTACAAGTGAAAAAATACCAAACAATTTATAAGTTTGGAGGAGGGGTTCTGAATTTAAACAAGCACTGTATGTATACATTGTGGAAAAATAAGGAGATCTGTGAAAATATATATAAAAAAACTCTTATATTTGATATAACGTTTGTTAAATATGTAAATGTTAAATACTAAATTAATAATTGTATAATTGTATCATTAAATAAATTAATTTTCAAGAAATAATGCGGTTTTTTTGCAAAGCTCTCCATAAACTTTTCAAAAGAAAAACGCTATCTAAACCAATATCATTTAATGACAATTTGCTTTTTGCACGTACTATTATGCCGCTAGCAAACATTTACGTTTTGTTGCTAACTAAAATTGCAGCATTTATTATTTTAACGACTAGTCAATTAATTAAGTATAACGAGTGCAACTGATATATAATTTAAATTTTATCTGTGTTTTATATGCAGTTTGTAATTAAATTCTCACCATTAGAGCAATTTTATTAAATATTTAAAATAGCGTAGCAATAGTATATACAGGGTGTCGGGAAATCCCGTTCGTATATTTTAAGGGGTGATTCTTTACAAAAATATATTTAAAAAGTTTTAAATTTTATCTGTGTTTTATATGCAGTTTGTAATTAAATTTTCACCATTAGAGCAATTTTATTAAATATTTAAAATAGGATAGCGATAGTATATACAGGGTGTCGGAAAGTTCCGTTCGTATATTTTAAGGGGTGATACTACACAAAAATATATAAAAAAGTTTGACATATGTCCTAAACATCTTAGTTTTTGAACTACAGGGTGTTAATTTTTTTAAAAAATTGTGTTTTTTTTATAACTTTTGTACTAATTTAGATATTTTAAATAAATTTAGGGGATGCCTTCTATGCACCAAAAGACATTTTTTGACATACAAGAAAAAAAATTGACCAGTGTCGTTCATAAAGGGTCCAAGGTAAATATTTTTAAGATTAAAATTGTACGCCACTGCATTATAAAAATATTTTTCTAAATGCCCATTTAGTTTGACACAAATTTAATTTTTTGACTTTCTTTTATTTGATGCACAGTTTTTGCTAAAATAAATAAATCCATTTTTTGGCATGGTAAGATTCCTCCCTAATTAAAGAATAAATATCGGAGGTAATTTTTTACTGTAGAATTTGATATTATCCATACGAAATGACCGTGCCGAGAAATGGTTTTTATTTATTTACGCAAAAACCGGGCATTACTTAAAAAAAGTCAGAAAATTAAACTTGTGTCAAACTAAATAAATAAAAAAATATTTTTATTTTAGAAAAGTGCAGTGGCTTAAATTTAATAAAAAAATATTTACCTTAAACCCTTATGGCATCAAAAATGACGTTTGCAAGTTTTACATAACCATCAATCTCTTTTAAACAAAAGCCTTTAATATGAGTTTGGGTTGGGTTTCTCGTAGAAAAAAATATTTTAGTAAACTGTATTAATATAATTATTAAATACACAGTGTTCAAAAAACTCGTTAAAAATTATAACGACAAAAACTTGAAAAGACAATTTTTTAAATGGTTACCCCTATCTTTAATCACCTTATCCTATTAAGCATCAAAAATAGGACTACGTTTCTATAAGGATGTCTTATCGAAAAATTCGAAATAACAAAAAAATTAAGAACTTAATATTTATCTATTCTAACAATTCTTTTAGGTACGGCTTAGTTTGGCTTCTAGTTAGCCTTAACGACAAAATACGGCGTCACGGCCAACTACCCTGTACCTAACCGTAGTTAAATGCATTGCTGGAATAGATAAATAATAAATCGATCATATTTCAAAAACTATAAATTTTTGGAATAAACATCCTTATACAAACTTACCCTTATTTTTTATGCCCAATAAAACATGGTAATAAAAGATAAAGGTTTTCATTTTAAAAACTACTTTAAAGGTTTTTGTCGTTATAATTTTTAAACGATTACTTTTAACCACTATGTATTCATTAATTGTAAAAATATCAATACAGTCTACTAAAGAAGTTCTTTCTTTACAAGGAACCCAACCCCATCTTATATTAAAGGCTTTTGTTTAGAAGAAATTGATGATTATGTTATGGGTTGTAAACGTTATTTTTGACATAAAATTTAAAATAAGTCAAAAACGGTTGAACCTAGATATAGAATATTATTTATAAATTACGTTTAGAATTTTTCGCAAAATCTTTAAAATAAATAATATATAGGGTGTTCCATTTAAAATAAGGAAGTTGACATTAACATCCGGTATAACCGGAAGTGGTAGAGTTGTCAAAATATTTTAGTCCCTTACTGACTTTATATTGTTACCAAAATTTCAAGATATTCCAAACCGTACTTTTCGAAATATCAATCGCGGCAGTTCCCCGTGGGACACCCTGTACACGGTATAGTATAGTCCAAACTGCACAGAACAGAACTTGAATAGCATTCAAGTGTCCGAAAATTTTAAACTATTTATTTTTTAAGACGCGACAATGTAAGATAAAAAAATGCATAGCTGAAAGAGCAAGGTACTTATCTTTAGTCTTTAAGACTAGGTAAAAAGCTAGCTTCTCTTAGTTCGCTTACGGCTTGACTACTTAACTTTTAGCATACTTTAGGGTTATAAAATCGTATTCTTTACTTACTAATTAAAGTGACTTTGACAAAGTCGACAACATTGTGGTTTATATTCACAGAATGTAAAATCTGTGGATTATTTTCTTGGATACTTTATCAAAAAACCTTTTAGCTTTAAAACAAAAGTACACTTTACCCTTAATCGCTACACTTATATTTTATTTACACTGTGCTTTGCTGTGAGCGAAACTTCTTGCAGAAATGCATCTTTCGTAAATTATTCCGAAAACTTTACTTCGCTTAAGGAAAAGGCTAATCTGGCTTATAAGCTTGAAAAAGATTAGTTTATATATTGAATTTTTATTAAAAGAGAAAATAACTGTATCGTTAAGTGGTTTTTAAAAAAATGCTTTTAAGATCATTGCTTGAGACATAAAAAAATATTTTGAAATTTGCATGCATAAAGTCCGATTTTATCGAAAATAACATTTTTTATAGATAAGCTTCATTTTGTTTAGGTTTAATCATTTATTCAATGGTATTTTGTAAATGTGTTCCTTACAAAATATCTTTTAGTTCTTCTTTTCATAAGGCCAATTTAATTTTATGCCAGCTTTACACAAGACAAGTAGCTTAAGCAAGATACTAAAGCAACTATTATCTCTTTCCCCCCTTTCCTTTATTATCTTTCTTTGTTTCTGTTTCATTGTCTTTTTCTGTATAGTATTTTTTTTCTCTAGTCCTTTTTTTGACTATTTTGTTTAAGTTGTTTAATAGCTTATATTTAGTTTACTGGTTAAAAAGTTATAATAACTTCTTATTTTATTAAGCAGCTGCCTTTTATTTTAAACAATATTGTACTTTTTTAAAAACATCATGGTTATCCAGCTAAAGACCGTGTCGAATATGGTGGGCCACCCTTTATATATATATATATATATATATATATATATATATATATATATATATATATATATATATATATATATATATATATATATATATATATATATATATATATATAAGGTGGTAGGTAAAAAGTGCGCCATCTAGTTGTATATGGCGAAAGTTAAAAATGCAACATACTTTTTACCTACCACCTTTAACCTCTCGATGCTATGGCTGGTTGTTTTTAAATTTCTTGGTGAGATGGCACCGCTGTCTGTATTTATTAGTTCTGAGGAACGGAAAGAATATTTACAGTCAGTCGGGGCTTCATCAAGGCGTCTAGCGACCTGAAGCGGTTTGACAAGTTTTAACGAAGACGAAATTCGTGTCACCGTCTTGGTCGGGCCCGGGGTATTCCATTTTCTTTTGGAGACTCCGTAATTTTTAAACAACCAACCATAGTAGCCGAATTTTTACAGGGTATTTTTTATTTATTAATTTTTACAGTCATTGATGAGCCATATGCCCAAAGAACTTTACCTTTTATAAATGTATTTATATCAAGGCTCAAGAACCATTTACTTTTATATTATATCGCAGTTTGGGTGAAAAATACTGCTTTCAATATGATTTTTATCATATTTTCAGTCACTGCTGTACGCCACCTACCTGGTTTTGGCAAAACTACTCATCCGAATTTTGCAAACCCGCAGACTGATGGGCGGCCAGTTTCCATATGGTTTGTTGGCATAACAGTATGTTGCATTTTTAACTTTCGCCATATACAACTAGATGGCGCACTTTTTACCTACCACCTTTAACCTCTCGATGCTATGGCTGGTTGTTTTTAAATTTCTTGGTGAGATGGCACCGCTGTCTGTATTTATTAGTTCAGAGGGACGGAAAGAAAATTTACAGTCAGTCGGGGCTTCATCAAGGCGTCTAGCGACCTGAAGCGGTTTGACAAGTCTTAACGAAGACGAAACACGTGTCACCGTCTTGGTCGGGCCCGGGGTATTTCATTTTCTTTTGGAGACTCCGTAATTTTTAAACAACCAACCATAGTAGCCGAATTCTTACAGGGTATTTTTTATTTTTTATTTAATAATTTTAACAGTCATTGATGAGCCATATGCCCAAAGAACTTTACCTTTTATTAATGTATTTATATCAAGGCTCAAGAACCATTCACTTTTATATATATATATATATATATATATATATATATATATATATATATATATATATATATATATATTTTGCTTTGGCTAATATATTTTATGTTTACTTGGTTTCCATATTCATATTCAGCTTTTACCTATTGGCTTTTATCAGCTGCATGAATTTTAATGATGCTTTTAATAAAACGTAAATGATTATAAATTATAAAAGTTTTTAAAGCGGGCTACTCAAATTAAATCTTATTTTCCCTAACAATTTTGCCTTTCAAGATTTATTTTTCTTTAGCGAAAACTTTCCGATCAAATACACTCTTTTTCAATTTTATTTGGAGATTACAATTTCAATGAATAATTAAAAAGATTAGGCTTTTAAATGAGTAGCTTCAATTGGAAATTCCTTTTTCTTTTAACTTTTAGCTTTAAATTTTTGTAAAATACCGTTATCCATAATTTTTATTTTAAATTGTATGAATGAAGGTTAGCAGATGCAGAAGATGTAATAATAAAATAAAAAATTATCCAGGTAGAAATATCCCTTATTAAAAAAATGAACTTTAATGGCTTGTTACCGCCTTAGGTTTCATGATCGAATTTTAAATTACTCTATATGTAATAACTTTGCATTTCTTTAAAAAGTACCAAAAAGACAAAAATTTGGGTAGGTAAATTATAGTTCACAAATAAAAGTTTGTAAATTGTTAGGAAACCATATACAGTATGTCCACAGATTGACTTTACAATAGGACAAATGGACCAAAAATTTAAATGTTTAAAAAAGTTGTGTACGGCAGCTGCTTTTGTTTCGTTAAAAAACAAGATTTATGTTGAGAAATTTGTTTTGTTTTGGACAGGGGGTTCAAAAACTACTAAAATGTAAAAATGGAACATGACAAAAGTACCTTTATTTTTACTAATTAAGCAAAACGTCAAATACAGAAAGTTTTTAAAATAAAATAAGGATATTATATCTAAAATCATCATAACATGAAATAAAAAAAAGTGTTATCATATTGCTTTATTCATGTTTTACACCTTTTTGCGTTATTTACCTGGTCTTACATTTTTGTATTTAAATATATTTAACAAACTTTGACATTAATTATTGTGTTTTATTAAAACAAAGTAAATTACGTAAAAAAGACGTAAAACGTAATAGGTATAAAAAAATATTTACCCAAAAACCAAATTTGGTTTATTTTATATGAAATTTCAGATATAAAATTAATATTCCATTATAAAAACATATTTAATTTAACATTTTGCTAAATTAATTAAAATAAGGGTACTTCTGGTTAGTTCTGGTTACAAATTTCTCAACGTGAATTTGTTTTTTTAAGAAGCAAAAGCAGTTGTCATACACAACAGCCTTTAAAATTTAAATTCTTGGTCCATTTGTCCTATTGCAAAGTCCATCCGTGGACAAACTGTATACCCAATTTATTGTTAAATAATTAGAAATTTTATTTACTTTAAAATAGGGTAAATGTTAAATTTATCACAAAAGAAAAAAATATTTTAATTATAAGTTTGGTATCTTTGAATTATTTACTTATTACAAGACATTTTTGCTCTAAATTCAGTATTAATAGGTTTTAAGAGTAAGGAATCGAAATATGCTAATGTTTTTAACGTATTTGCGAGATACAGTAGCTGTACCCATTTTTTCCGATTTTTTTTTTAATGTATAAAATTATGAATATAGGTGTATCATGTATTTATAAATGGTGACAAACCAATTAAAATTTCCATTTATTTTTCTAAACTGTTGTCTGTGCAAAATCCTAATCGTTTGCGGGATACAGAATGTCTCGTTTAAATTTAAGGTATTTTTAAATATGTTATAAGGTACTATTGTTTTCTGCAAGGTTTTTTAAAAAAGTAATCTAAAGCTACTTATGCTTTCTGGCTAAATGTAAACGAAGCCACCAGTCGTTTTAAAGCTATGCAAAAACAAGCCAAAACTTTGCAAAACTTTTTTTTTTTTTTTCAGATTATTTAAAGAGACATTTTTAAAGAGACATTCAAACACAAGCAACACGCTATTATTGCTACTTTTTCTGCTCTATTTAAAGGTGTAAATAAATTTTAGTGCTGACATTTTGTCTTTGAGCCACCATTATCACCTCTGGTTTTCTTAATAGGCAAAATATTTGGTTTTAAACTTAATATCCTTCAACATTTAACTAACCAGAACTAACCATATAATCATTATTCACTATTTTGTCAATAAAAATTGCGTATTTGTTTAAAAAAATATATATAAAGCAACAAGCTACAAGAGTACTTATATGTATTATATAGCATTTTATATAATCAATCTGTGAACGTGTAGGGTGTTGGCCTAGCGTATTCTGCGCAACCGGAGACATGCGGACCCCACTCAGTTGGTAGGTTCGTTAGTCCTTCTGGGTGGGGACGAGGTCTTAAGTTGTCACGCATAAGACCGTAGTTCGGACGTAAATGACAGGACGCACAATAAGCCGAGCGGTTTTAGTGCATGGGTTATCCCGACCTTATTCTAAGGTTTAGTACCCGTGAACGGAAAATTTCCCGAACGTTTGGCATTAAATCGTTATTTGTATGGTGAGAAAGAGTGAATAATAACTCTTTGGTTCGAAACATTGCATAAATGTAAAACGTGATATGGTATTAATTTAATAGGTTTTAAACCAGATATGACGCCTATTAAAAAAAGAAACTACGTTTATGAGCAATGCGTAAATAGAAAACAGCCTAATGCATAACTAGTTAGTATTCTTTAGCTAATCTTTTAATTAATTAGCTAAAGAATGAAGGCATGAGGGCATGGTGCTACATCGGTCCTGCTTTGTTGGTGCTTTAAATCTTGTTATTTGGCGTGTATGCAAGATACAGTACGTACAATGAGCCGAGCGGTTTAAGTGCATGGGTTATCCCGACCTTATTCTAAGGTTTAGTACCCGTGAACGGAAAATTTTCGAACGTTTGGCATTAAATCGTTATTTGTATGGTGAGAAAGAGTGAATAATTACTCTTTGGTTCAAAACATTGCATAAATGTAAAACGTGATATGGTATTAATTTAATAGGTTTTAAACCAGATATGACGCCTATTAAAAAAACTACGTTTATGAGCAATGCGTAAATAGAAAACAGCATAATGCATAACTAGCTAGTATTCTTTAGCTAATCTTTTAATTAATTAGCTTAAGAATGAAGGCATGAGGGCATGGTGCTACATCGGTCCTGCTTTATTGGTGCTTTAAATCTTGTTATTTGGCGTGTATGCAAGATACAGTAGCTGTATCCAATATATTTTTTTTTATAAATGTATAAAGGCATTAAAATAGGTGTATTATTCATTTATAAATAGTGGCGAACCAAAGAAAAATAATAATTTATTTTACTTAATCTCTTTTGTTACTTTAGATTTTACCCTGCAAACTTTAAATTAAGAATAAAAATTGCTTATAAAAATTTGCAGATGTATCCTCCATATTTTAAAGCATAATACAGGGTGTCTTTACAAGGTCTGTACAAAATGTTTATCGTTAGCGGAATACAGGGTTTAAAGGTTTCCATTTTATTTTAGTTACTTTTAAGTACTTTATTAAGTATTTTTCTTACAAATTTATTATTGGAAAGTGTTTCAAAGCAAGTTATTGACCACCTGTATAACGACATTATAGTTAAATACTTAATACCATAAAAGTTAAATGTTCTTAAAATTAATGACATTTTTTTTCACTCATTACAATACTTAAGACAACATATCCTTTCTATTTTAAAACGAAACAATACGCTACAATGACTTCAGAGGCGCTTTCACCCCATTTCTATAAAATGTTTTCTTATTGTCTCCCCTTTTCGCATGTGTTTCGCTTGGAAACATCCTTGAAAATAACCCTAAGTGTATTCTCTTTCTGTAAATGATGTAGCCGTCATGCCTATAGTAATCAAATATAGGACAGGAGCGTAAAAGTTTAAATTCATATGTTAAAAGACTTAATTCGGCATAGACATTAATAATTTATACAGTTCAAATACAGAATTGCGACAGTAAATATTAAGATTTAACTAAACTTACCTTAGTACAAAGTTTATTATTAACTGAGATACGGGGTGTTAAAGGTAAAAAATATTTTTTTTCGATAAGAATTAATGCGTTTTAATTATTGTCATGAAACTCGGGGTTTCCTGACATGAGCTTTTCATATTCGATGGTAATTTTAAAGTGTAAACTAGAGTATGCTAACTTGAGATTCTCTAAAATGTCGCAAACTTTTTTCGCTTTCCTTTATATACCATTTAAGTAAAATATTAGATTCTCCAATCTATTTACACAAAAAAGGTATACTTTGTAAGAATCGCTTTGAGCAATCGTGTTCTAGATATTTGCCATTAAGTAATTTAGTGCAACCCAAAAATGCCTTTAAAACAGCGTATTAGCCATAACTACAAATGCCTCATAATACTTTTTGGTAGCACTAAACCACCTAATTGTAAATATCTTAAAAACGATGGATTAGAGCCATACTTGCAAAGTACACCTTTTTTTTGGAGAAAGCAAAGAAAAATTGACTTGTTAAATTAAATGACACATACAGAGTAGCACAAAAGCAGAAAGCTTAATTCCGATATTAAATGTAGTACTCTGAGTACTTTAAGCTACGATATAAGCTTTTATTTTTTTAAATAAAAACTATAGTCGGCTATGACATTTAAAAAAAAAATACGTTTTTTAAGCTTTTTATCGATATATAAAAAGATATACTTTAAATAAAAGAATAACGTGGTTTTTGACAAAAAATTTTTTTATTGTTTTTTGTTTTGTCGTTTGGCCATTAAATTACCAAAGATTTTTTTTATCTCATCCGGAACTGTATTTTTTTTGTCATAATTTAAAAAAGCCTTTTAAAAGATTTTAATTATTGAAGACATTAACTTTTAGACATAAAACATATTTAGGTTTTTATTTTTTATAGTGCTTTAAAACATTTAACAAAACATTATTAGTATTTCAATTGTGTTTAACTTAGAAAATTTAACTAAATTATTTAAAATAAATAACAAAACTAACAATTTACTTGTAGGAATCAATTCAACTACTAAATTATCGAAAACTCCACTTTTATTGCCTATACCAATGCTATGTTTTTTTCTTTAACCAAAACAAGTAATATTATGTAAACTATGTCGGTTTTTTTTATATCTAGTAAGCCATGATTTCTTAGACAAAAAACACTTACCTAAACTAAGCCCTAAGAACTACAATTTTTTCCTCGTCTCTGTAGCTGCAGCGGTTTTCTAGATCCCTGTACTAAACCTCGGACAATACTCACCTGTATATATTTTTTTAATTTATGTTATTTTTCTGTGTTTTTCTTTCCCAAGTTACCACTGCAATGAGTCTCTAACATTCAAAAACCCTATAATTTTTTATTTCGCTATAGTACTTTTCCTAGGGCTAATCTAAATGTATAGAAATTATAAAAGATTATTTGTGGTAATGTTTCAAACGTGTAAAAAAAATTGATAGCTATAATAATTTGTATTTTTTTTGGGATAATATCGTAGAACATTACTACTAGTTTATAACCAAAATAAAAATAATTTACTTTTAACGTAAAAGATACAATTAATTTAATATATTTTGTTAGTAGAACTTAAAAAAATTGGTTGTCTAAATATTTTATAATAAATCTCTGATCTGGGGTAAAAATTTTAAAGACATCCTAGTATTTCTAGTGAACGTATGATATAGTGTGTTACAAAGTCAAGGGGCACCGTAAGAATCTTGTTCACGGTAAAAAATACAGAGTTAGTTAAATTGAGACCAAGTTGACAAATTGCTTAGCAATATTCCTTTTAAAAATTTAAACATTTGCAACTGTTTTAAAACTATCAAGAAAAAAATCGAAATTTTGCAAAAAAATCTTATTTTAAAAGACATTTTAAAACAAAACACGTCATTTTTGCTAGCTTTTCTGCTATATAAAAAGGTGTGATTAAATTTTAAAATCCTACATTTCGTCCAGCATAATCACCTTTTTTAATTGGAAAAATATTAGGTTTTATGCCTCATACCTTAAATTGTAAATCTACATTCAACCACACTGTACATTTATTCCAAGTTTTAACCAAAAATCATCGAATCGTATTTGTAAAATTGTAAACCGTGATATGTCGCTGGAATTAGAAATAGAAATGAATTTATGAAATTTAGAACCAAATAATGTGTCTACTATTATAAAAAAACAAAGTTAATAATAGCGGTTTAAAGACAACACGTCCGATTTTGAATGTAATATAATTATTTTATATAATATTAAGGGTGGAAATGAAACTGTGTCGTTTGTCTTAGTTTTTTTTAAATAAATAAAAAAATACTAAAAACTTCTGGCCAAATTTTAGGTTTTTTCGAATAATTCCAGATCGGCTGCAAGTTTTTAATTTTTTTAAACAAAGTATTGTTTAACATAAGTATGCGTAATTTAGCCAAGCCTGTATCTTTTATGGTATCCAAGATCCTAATGATTTCCCTTGAATTTGTAACAGCCTGTACAGCCTTAGGCACTGATTTTATGTTATATTTACTTGAGAAATTCAAGACATTTCTGCGGATTTTACGGAGTGGAACACATGTGAAAGCGAAACATAATGTCTTGGATAAACATTTGCTTAAAAGGGATTAAAACATCAATTAGTGTACGTTGTACCAATTTCGAAGAAAATGTTTTTTAATGTACCATGGGGACAAATTTTGTAAGGTTTTTATAATAGAGATTGTTTGAAACACAAAATTTACCTTTTTGTTTAGTATTACTACACTAAAATATTTTTTCTTAATTTAACCCATTAGCGCCCAAAACTATTTTTTGTTATTTTTGTATATTATAATAAATATGACCCCCTCCTTTGATTATATAAAGCAAATTTATTTAATATAATAAGTCAGATAAAGAAATATATTCTGATACCATATGGTATCATTGGGCGCATATGGGGTCATGTTTATTCCGGAAGAGGTAATATCACTTTTAATTTTAAATATGGTTGTATATTTTTGTCTGAAAGCTTTAATTTTATAATTATAATGAATATCAGGCTCAACTTTGCAGAAAATAGAAGTATACCATGTATGCTAAGTATTCTTGGGCTACTTCCGTTCTAAATTCTAACTTGAAAACTTTACTGTAAGTTTTCTTAGTACAAAAACCAGACATTGTTAACTGTCATATCTGAGATCCAAGTAAAAATTGACCAGTACCACCATTTGCTTCGTATTTCTGTAAGAACTTCCTCATATATACGGTCCGAGCGGGTATATTATCGGGTATTTTTATAAAAATAAAACCAAAATAATTTTTTATTTGTCAGCAGAATCTTCACATTTGTCTTATTGTTTAATATAAGTATGCGCAATTAGGCAAGCCTGTATCTTTTATGGTATCCAAGATCCTAATGATTTCCCTTAAATTTGTAACAGCCTGTACAGCCTTAGGCACTGATTTTATGTTATATTTACTTGAGCAATTCAAGACATTTCTGCGGATTTTACGGAGTGGAACACATGTGAAAGCGAAACATAATGTCTTGGATAAACATTTACTTGAAAGGGATTAAAACATCAATTAGTGTACGTTGTACCAATTTCGAAGAAAATATTTGTTAATGTACCATGGGGACAAATTTTATAAGGTTTTTATAATAGATATTGTTTGAAACACAAAATTTACCTTTTTGTTTAGTATTACTACAACTAAAATATGTTTTCTTAATTTAACCCATTAGCGCCCAAAACTATTTTTTGTTATTTTTGTATATTATAATAAATATGACCCCCTCCTTTGATTATATAAAGCAAATTTATTTAATATAATAAGTCAGATAAAGAAATATATTCTGATACCATATGGTATCATTGGGCGCATATGGGGTCATGTTTATTCCGGAAGAGGTAATATCACTTTTAATTTTAAATATGGTTGTATATTTTTGTCTGAAAGCTTTAATTTTATAATTATAATGAATATCAGGCTCAACTTTGCAGAAAATGGAAGTATACTATGTATGCTAATTATTCTTGGGCTACTTCCGTTCTAAATTCTAACTTGAAAACTTTACTGTAAGTTTTCTTAGTACAAAAACCAGACATTGTTAACTGTCATATCTGAGATCCAAGTAAAAATTGACCAGTACTACCATTTGCTTCGTATTTCTGTAAGAACTTCCTCATATATACGGTCCGAGCGGGTATATTATCGGGTATTTTTATAAAAATAAAACCAAAATAATTTTGTATTTGTCAGCAGAATCTTCACATTTGTCTACATTTACATTAAGGGGCTTATAAATATTTATTTTATTTTATCAAGACTCTTATAATTACGCCTGTAACAAAAATGTTGAAAAGGTAGTATAAGCGCCCAGTACTACCATATAATATCATGTTACTTTAAGGTTATTTTTTAAAAACTAAAATAATTATATTTTTTATACAAAATGCAAGTATTAAAATGCACGCACTGATACAGTAAAAGGGCATGCCATAATAAATTTTATTATTGTTATAATTAATATGTTAAAAATAAAATTAATAAATGATATTTATTATTATTTCTTTTAATTTTATTATTACTAAACTTTTCATTAATAACTTAATATATTATTAAATTTATTAATAAAATAATAAAATTTTATATAGCATACGATATGTCGCCCAATGTTGCTTTAATGGAATTGCGCCTTAATACTAAAAATTAAATGTGATTTTAATTTGGGTATTATCACAGTCTTCTTAAACTTATGAGCCGTGTAGTAAGACAGGCAACGATGCAAACAACACTGTATAATAGGAATATTGAAATGAGTTCCTGATAGATTACAATATAATTAATTTTTTAAGTGTTCTAAGCAAAATATAGGTATTAATTTTAAAGCAATAATGTGTCTGCAAAACTTATCAGAATCTTTTCTGCCTTATACAAATTTGTTGGTAAGGATTTAAAAATTTCAAGTTGTTAGGACTTTTTCTACCACTCTTTATGATTTTTTTGCGAACAGACCAATGTAGCTTTTTACATTTAACTAAACATTTATTATTTAGTAATATATGTAATACTTAAAATGAATTGAAAGCATGTGTGTTTAGTTATAAATATAAAAGCTTAATTTGTATTACATAAGATGTACTTTAACATAACAAACGCTTTAAATTAGGTTTTTCACTATAGTTACCCTAGAACCACCTTAAGTAAATGACTTTCCGAATATCTATATTAATAATATTTTTTGGTGAACTTACCTGTATATTAATGCGCATTAGTTAATATAGTCCTTTGAATATTGCTTGAGGTGAATAATTGTTTTTGGTGCACTTTACACACTATTTATATCAAATTATACCAATTTTTTAAACCCACTTAGTTAATTAGTTGCCCATAAAACATATTTGTCCATTTACCGTCGGCGATTCTAATTTTATCGTTTTTGGGGAAACTAAATGTTGTTTGATAATCCTTTGTTTTAATATAACTGGGGTAATTTGTTTTGCAGCCCGAAACGCAACACGTTCGTTGAATAATGTACGTCGTACGCACCAACTATACGCGCACATTTAAAACAACGATTAATATATTGGCACTGGTCCCATTTTTTAAATATAACAATAAATTTCTTATTTTTTCTTTATACAATAAATACACGCTACGATTTAACTTTTAAAAACAGAAAAACCTTTTAAGCAATCGTTTAAACTTGTTTCCGTTTACTTCTAAACTTTACTTGACATTCCTACTATGCTGTGTTGCCAAATTTCCTCCTTTACTACTCATAAGTTTAAGAAGGCTGTGGTAATATCAGACAATTTTTTTCCCAATCTAGTAATTTATTTTTTTACCTACCGTTTTACGATATCTTAAGTCAGTTGGGCCAGGCGGAGTCCGACGTTGCCAAATTATGTGACGGAAATTTGTTTGATTGTTTTTTCCTTGGAAAATTGTACTTAATAAGCAAGAAACATATTTTTAGAGACAGTTAGTTAATAAATAGGGTGCATAAATAAATTTTACGCTACTAGGCAAATGATTATTAAGGTTTAAAATTAATCTATTTCATGACTAAAAAATAATATCAATTTTTTTTTCCAGAACGACTCATTTTTGGACATGGGTTATAAGGAGCTTTTTGCTTAGAATAATGCTTAAGGTTACGAAAATTGTTATCCTAACACCCTGTATTTACAAAGTTTTGCTTAAGATCAGGTTTTAAGTGGAAATAAAATTATACGTAAAATAAATAACTTAGTTTGTTTATATTTTAAATATAGGCTTTTTGTAATTATTGTTTACTATTAAAACCCTTTCTTAAAAAATTAGGCAAGTATCAAATATTTTGGGTTTTGCCTCTAATCTAAAGCTATTTATGAAGACATCGCAAATTTTCTTACTTATATTTTGGGCATATTTTGTTACATAATATGAGATGGGAAGGTCGTAAATTATGAATATATTTTCTTACGCACCGAAAGCCATAAATTTGCGGACATTCCAGAAATTCCAAAAACTTTCCTTATATTCAGCGTTAAGTCATGGAATATGGCGCCGCGCCGCGCCGGGTAATGCATTATTACACTTAATCTTTATAAAGGGAAGACGACCTTTGGAAAATTTTTAGACGGCAAAATGCTCTTAGTGCTGTTTTCAATTTTATCCCTTTTAATTTACCGAAAATATATGGCCATAAAAATGCTTTTTTGTCATTGCACTAGGCAAAATAAAAAAAAAACATATGGTACAAGGACCGTGGTAAAAACCTAAAAGAGCGTTTTTTTTTAAATTACGAAACAAAAATTAGATAAATGTAAAATGTACTGTTTGCTATGAATATATGCTTAAGGATAAAAATAACAGGTAAATAATACAATATTTTTTTTTGTTGCCCAACTTCACCATTGTAGGATATTTATATTGTTTTTTTCTGTTGATGGGTATAGTAGCAGATTTAAAGTAAATAAGGCATTATCCATTTTTTTGTATACACAATTTATTAAAAATATACATACTGGAAAAGCCCAGAAGACTTTTTTCTTTTAATTGTACGAAACTCCACATATTTTCAATAGGTGCTCTTACCTTCAAAATGAATTACTGATATTTTTGCAGACACTCAACCATAGACCTTCTCATCATACGACAAGCGCAAGCGCAGTCGCCATAATAAAAGGGCTGTAATTTAAAACTTTTGTTTTGTTTTTATCCACAATGGGTGAGCAAGAAATATTATCCCCACAAAACAAATAAACTACTGAAAAAAACTTTGATGGTGCTTTTCTTATTTATGATTCAGTTAAAGCTGAAAAAGTGAGCTGATTGATAGGTTACACATCACAGTTTGTTTACTAGCTACAAACTTTTTAATAATGGTAATTTAATTCTAATAATTAAAAATATATATTTTTAGGTACCTATTACTTATCGGGGTAATTTATTTAAATTTATTAACCCATTTTTTACATTTCGTGCATTTTGCACTGTTTTATTATTAAACTTGATTAATAATTAAATATTTTTGCGATATTTCAAAGAAGTATTTGGAAAATTTATAAAATGGTTCGTATTGGTTTTGAGTTATTTTTACGGTGTATCATTTTTACATATTCATATATACAAATAAGGTAACACAGTTTTACCAATACCACACATCAAATTGAAATTTTTGGTCCATTTGTCCCCTTATAAAATCCCATCCGTGGACAATCTGCATACACGAGACTGATTAAAAAAATGTCTTTTTTAATTTATATTGACGATATTGTTGCGAATGGTAAAACCAAGTTTTGTGAAAGCAACTGCCTTTAATATTAATATTAAGAAGTCTTGTATGATAAATTTTACCGTCTCAAACAAGGCCAGAGTCCTATCATAAGACAGGAAAGGGCCATACAATGGAGATTCAAGGAGGACCAAAAAGTCAACTTAGTGTGTGAGATGCCTTCAGACAAAATGGTACCAAGCTACTGGCTAAACAAAGGTTTTCAAACTTTAATACCAGACAGAAAGGACTGGGTGGCAGGGCCTCCCATTAAAGCCGACCTAATCTGGTATACAGACGGCTCCCAAACAGACCAAGGAGTTGGAGCAGGTATATATGGGGACAAACCAAGGACGAAAATAAACTTGGGTCTCGGACAACACCCTACTGTGTTCCAGGCCGAAATTGTAGCCATAGAACAATGCGCTAGGGAAATCATCAGAAGGAGCTATGAGGATAAAACCATAGTAATCTATTCGGACAGCCAGGCAGCCATCAGGGCACTCAGTTCATGCAAAATCAGCTCCAAGCTGGTGCGGGACTGCGTAATTGCCCTGGAAGAGGTGGGTGCGTCCAACAAGCTAACCATTGCCTGTGTACCAGGACACGAAGGCCACGAAGGCAATGAAGAAGCTGATAAATTGGCAAAGGAGGGGGCTGGTAGGACAATGGTAGGTCCTGAGCCCTACTGTGGTATTCCATCATGCCAGGTAAGGTCATTCATTAGATCATGGATTATGAGGGAATCACAAGACTGGTGGAGGAGAACACCAGGACAGCGTCAGGCGAAAGTGTTCATCAAGGCTTACTCGCCAGAATTTACAAAAAAATTCTGAATTATAACCGGAAGGCAGTAAGAATAATAGTGGGTCAACTGACAGGTCATTGCAGACTGAATAAACACCTGGAAACTATGGGCCTGGCAGAAGAAAACCTATGTAGGTTCTGCCAGGAGGAGGAAGAAACCGCAGAACACGTATGGTGCTACTGCGAAGCCCTTTGTCGTCTGCGGTTTGCAAGGCTGGGTGAAGAAAAACCTAAAGCGGCAAGATATACCAAGGGGCCAGTTTCAAGCTTGTGGAGTCTGATTAAACAGACCGGCTTGGATAGCGTGCTCTAACCTATGGACGGAGGACACACAATAAACCTGAGCAGGTTGCAGTGTTAGAGAATATGCAATCCACCTTCTAATCTAATCTAATCTAATCTAATGATAAATTTTATTTTTCGATATAATTAAAATGGGAAAGCTGGTTTTTTAAATTTAGAATTTTATAACTCTTTTATAAAAATTAAAAATGCTTAACCGAATTGTTGTAATTTTTTGAATAGCCGGCGTGTTTTATATTTATTTAACTTTAAATTATCATTTTAAATATTTTCTTCCCTTTTAACCTTTTTTAAATTTTTGGAAAAAACTATCAAGTTTATCTGCAAGTTTCCTATTTACACTTTTTTTCTATTCCAAATATTAACTAAGCAACAAAAGAAAAACAATTTTCGGAAAAAAAAATTTTTGTTTTAATTTTTAATAAGCCATTATTTTTGTACAAAAGAAAGAGTGATTTAAACTAAGCTTTAATAACTACATTTTTTTCTTTTTAAATTATCTCTGTAGCTGCAGTGAATTCTCACATCCTTGTACTAGACAGAAAAAAAATCACCCTGCATTGCCCTAATTTAACTTTTAAGCCTTTTCTTTTCTCTCTCTTTTAACAAATTTATTTTCCTTACTAATTACAAGCAAAGTTTGACAGAATAATCACAACAAAGTTATTACATCATCCTTAAGACTTATTTCTGTAATAAACCAATTAGCCTAAATTGTAAAAGTTACTCTAACCTTTTGGACTAACAATAGGATTATTAAATTAATTGTTCCTATATTAGCTTGTCTTAGTTGTCATCTAATAAATGATCTTGGATCAAATTTCCCCTAACTTTATAGTTGGTTTAAAGCAAATTTAGTTACTAGTAACTTTCCTTTATAATTAAGATAAAATAAAGCGAGAATTGTATTGAAAAGCTATTAAAGAGTGACGTATGTAGGAAGTTAAAGTTACCAAGTTTCCAAAAGGATGTTAGAGCTTAATTGAGTTACCGTTAAAAGGCAGTATATAACGTAAAGTTATAAACATTTTTTTGAATCGACTTCAAAAAATTATTTAAACTTACCAAAAAGCTTACAATATAAAAAAATATTAAAAAAGTCAAGTAATAACATATGGCATTGAAGTATACAAATTTTTTGTTTAGTTGATTATTACCATCGAGTATTTGAGCACATAAGTATGTTATTACTTGACTTTTTTATTAGTATTTTTATGTTTTAGATAATTTCTATTTAAATCAACTTATTTTATTCCCTTTTCAGTTTATTATTACTACTATTAAATTGGTAAACATACACTTAAAAAGACTACTAGTACTCTTTTAGATCGGTGAAAAGCGTAAATTTTATCCAAGCAAATCCTATACCTAAAGGCAGCTTTGCCGCACAAACAACGTACCGCAGAGAGAGAGAGAAAATGGGTCTACTACCTTTTAATCTTATAATTCTGACACAATTTTTTATGGGACAGCCGCCTCTTTTAAATAAAAAATCTTTAAAATTGGTCCACAAACACCGGATCTTCTTCTTTTTGAAGTTGGTTGGAAATAAGTAAACCATGTTTAAGGTGACACTAAGATATACAGTGTTTCCACCGATGGTCTTATCTAGAGGGTTACAAAATGTTGTTTAGAAAATTTAACCTTAGATTCTGATTATAAAAAATCAAAAAGCGTTTGTAAAAACATGGGTCCTTAATTTTTTTATTTTTAAGATACAGGGTGTTAAAAAAAACTGAAAATTTTTGGAAACACTTAATCTAGTAAAAATTGTTAAACTGGATATAGACCATATTTAAAAAAGTATTTATTGTTATTTTTACATAACTGCCAATAAAAAAATTATAAAACAGAATTTTGAAAAGAACCATTTTTGCATTTTTTATGGTTTAAAAATATGCAATTATGTGGATTTTTTAACCACAAAAACTACAAAGATACAAACAAAAATAAAGAGGTAAAAGCTTTATTTTTATTTTAGTCCAAAAAAGCACACACATTTAATACACATTTACACAGTGAGTGGCGTATGATTTTTTATTACAAATATAAGTTTTCACAGTCAGTGGCGTAACGTTTTTTAATTACAAATATTTCTTTAGTTGCCGCTCAAGACGTCACTGGATTTATTAATTGTAATTAAGTTGATAATAAATTACCCCCTAATGTCATTATTACCATTACCAAATTAAAACAAAATTGGGTAAAGGAGATTTAGAATATTTAAGAAAACCATATTTTTCTTAGTATAACACACTTTGTCTTAGGAACGAGGAATTTGCAGACCCATGTTTAAATAAAACTTTTTTTCTGTATTTTCGGTAGTTAAATTTCCTTTAATTTATTTAAAGAACACCCTGTATATTTATACATTTATTGAGTATTATAATAATTCCATAAAAAAGTATTAAAATGTTTACTTTATCAGAAGTAATATCAGCATTTACTTTTGTTGTAATTTACAAACCAACTAAAATACGAGAGAGGACCAAAAAAGAAAAAAATTGTACTGTATGTCAAAAACCAAGCGAACCATTATAGTAATTTATGTAACAAGTGCATAAAGTAATACTTTTTATAACGAATAAAAAGTTTGACAGCACGAGCCATTAGGCGAGTGAAGCAATCCCATTAGTAAAAAAACGACACATGCATAAAGTGTTACATACTATATTTTTTCCACGACCGTATAAAAATTTCCCAAAATACCATTTTATACATGTTTTAGTTATCTAAACCTACTAATTTTAATTTTTGCAGCATAGCCATTTTATTGCGACAAAAAATCACATCCTCCTTATTTTTAAGAGACAATTATCCTCTTGATAACTATGCATTCATTATTTAATTTTAAAAAATTGTAAGTACTTACTTTTTGTAGAAATAATACCTTAACAGTATAAATTCCTTTTCAATTTTTTAGTCATCCAAATTCATCATTAATAATATTTTTATTAAATTTATTATATGAACTAAAACAAATATTGACGAAATCAAAGGTAACTTAACCGTTTGGTCCAGTTGATGTCGCGTTTACTATTACCTTGCATAAAATGATATCAAAGTTTCTTGTAGTAGGTGTTGAAACAAAACACTAATTCAAAGTGTGAAAAAAACTTCGGAGTTGTAAAAAAGTTACTATTTTTTAACACTTTATGTAGTGTACCGGAATGGAGTATTTTAACTTCATGTCAACGATTAAAAAAAAAGCATTTTTTTTTAACGGTCGTGGAAAAAATTATTTTAGTTTTTCTTTTGTTTATCAGAAAATAGCAACAGTTGGCGTAAACCGGAAATCTTCATTTTTAATAATAACCAAGATACCCTACAATTGCAATTAAATTCGGACACCCTGTAAATTATATTGCCAATTAAAATGTATTTTTGACAGCTTTGAGAAAATACCACCTTAAATTGTCTATAATTCATAGTTTTAAAAGTGTGACCATTCAAATCTAAAAAATAGTAGATGTAATCCCCTCTACCAAAACCAAGATAACCAAAACTAAACTGCCTTACTATTACTCAATAATAGTAGTTGCGCAGAAAGGGACCAAATCATTTTATTTCATTAACCACAGCTTATTATAGGCTTATAGAATTATTATTAAAAGTTCAAAAATAAAAACAGCTTTTAAAAGCGTCATCAGGTATAAAGTGAATATCAAATCATAAAACCGGTCATTAGCTCTAGTAAATTGTGAAATTAAGCCAAAACTGAAACAATAAAACGATTCATATAAAAAGCATATGTCGTTAAACACAGTTTTTCCAGTTATTATTTAACCATTTTGCCTTCGTTCTGATTTTGTGGAAAATGCATACGAAAAAATTGCTGATAAACGGTTTTTATTTAACTAGACAAGCTAAATAAAGTGTATATTACCAAAAATGTAGTATTTTTTTAGGATTTTTAAATATATATTAGATCATTTAAACTAAGTGTTTGTAATAAGTTTTTTTTTTATAACCTAAAATACAAATTAGTTTAAATTGGCACGGTAGTAGCATTTTTAACGCTCTTGAAGTACTTAGAAAAACACAAAAATTTTGCAATGACAGGCAGGTATGGATTTCTGCCACAAAAGATCTACAGCAGATCTTCTTTCCTTCGTATCACACTGCTGGAATAAGTCTCTTGAGTTTCTAGGTGAGTCCCAGATCGTTGCTCTTGATATATCCAAAGCTTTTGACCAGGTCTGGCATGCCGCACTTCTTAATAAACTTCCCTCCTATGGTCTTTCAACTAAACTCTGTACTTGGCTCTCTAGTTATCTATCTGATCGACGTATATCAGTTATTGTGGACGGCCATTCTTCAAGCTTTCACCAAGTAAATGCTGGAGTCCTCAGGGCTCAGTTCTGCACCAACATTGTTTCTTCTTCACATCAACGACCTTCTCTCGTCCACAACTAATTCCATTCATAGTTTCTGCTGACGATAGTACCCTTCACTCCAGTTTTCAGGTTCCTAAACCCATCACTAAACCTGACTTGGAAAACAAACGCAGAGCGATGCAGATATCTCTTTCGCAGGATCTTAATTTAATATTGATTGGGGCGCCAAAAATCTCGTCCACTTTAATGCATCCAAAACACAATCATGTTCCTTGTCGCGAAAAGAGTCATCAAATACTCATCCTCTACTTATGAGCGGCCAAGTTTTACAGAGCAAAGACACCTTTAATCTTGTGGGCGTCACATTTGAAAGTAACCTAACTGGCATAAACACATTGTATCTATAGCCACGGCAGCTTCAAAAGCTGTGGATTTCTCTTCTGGAGCCAAAAAGTATTTTTTCCCCTTCTAATTTATACACTTCATATGTGTCCCAAATCCGACCTCCCTTTGGAATATTGTTCTCATATCTGGGGTATGGCGGTCCCCCACAACCCTAAAGCATTCTGGATTCTATTCAAAGAAGAGCTATTCGTCTCATTAATGATCCTTCACTTACAGAAAGGCTTCCCTCTCTTGCACATCGTCGGGCTGTGGGGATTCTATCGCTTTTTATAGGTACTTCACATGGCTTCTGCTCTGAAGAATTGTCCAGTATAGTTCCTCCACTCTACGGTTCCCAACAGAGAAACTCGTGGTTCCGCGCGTATGCATCCCTATACGGTCCAACTGGCCAGGCCCCGAACTTCCCACTTTGTCTCGTTCTTTATCCCTAGAGTTTCTAGGCTGTGGAACCTGCTGCCCGCGGAGGTCTTTTCCTTCCCCCAAATCTTCAAGTATTTAAGTCCTGTGTCAACAAACTCCCTCTTAACTCTCGCTTTAAGACACCCACGGTACGTTAGTATTTAGGCTTTCAGCCTTCCGTGGTTTGTCCAAAGAAAAGACCAAAAAAACAATTTGCAAGAGTATTATAGAGTTTTACAAAGCGAAATACCTTTTTTAAGAAACACCTTGCATGTTTTAAAAGATTCTTTAAAAAGGCTTTATACAGGGGTGTTCATACTACTTACGTTATTTACAAAAAGAGACAGATCTTATAAGATAATTATAAAGGGGAACATTGTTTACGAAAGATTGGACTGCAGCTTCCTTGAACCCCCTTATTCACCAGGGGTCAACACCGCAAAATTATTTATGAGAAGAAAGTCAAGTGATACGTTATTTTAAAGCTGGACCCGGACGAGTACTTTATAACCCTTAAATATAAAGTCAATACTTTCACCTACTGCAAGAGTGGCGGTACTTTCTTAAAATACTCACCCGAATACCTTGATTTGAATGGCTGTGTTATTAAAAACCAATAAAATAAGATATACTCAACTTGTATTTTTTTTTTCAAATCTTTTTATAAGACCTTGGTAATAGGGATACTAGTAATAATATACAGGGAAGTACAAAAAAAGTGTATATACTTTAATATTTAACTCTTTTGGATATTATATCACCATTTAGAAGACATTTTAAAGCTTTAAGAAAATATTTACATTAAGTATACCTAACTTTATTAGTTTGTGAAAATATGGTCATACAAATTAGGTACTCAGGGGTAATATTTTAAAGTATCGTTTAGTAGTAGGTAAAGATATGAACTTTATATTCTAGGGTTAAAAAAGTACCTCACCAAAACCTTTAAAGTAATGTACGTTTTGTCTCCCCCGCCTATTTAAGAATTTTGGGGTAGTGGTCCTTGGTGATTATAGGGGTCAAAGAGGGCGCCTTTTAATTTTTTTGTAAGAAACGTTTCCCCCAGTAGTCATACATTAACGTGTTTTTAAGGAAATCTCCCTTTTTTTCAGATATCTTAAGTGTTAAGTTTTTAAAAGAACACTAATCTCTGTATCTTTTATCTCACCCTTAAATTGTATTTTAAAAGGCTTTAAAACAAAGTCATATTTAATAATGTATATCGCTTAAAGTTTTGATAGTATGCTTCTTCAAATCTAAAAATTAAGTAAAAAAAATAAAGCCATTTTAAATTATTCTAAAAGTATCTACCCATAAAAACATGATATGAGGCATATAAAATGTAAACATTTATGACCTTTGTTAATATGGATATCACAAATTTCCTGAAAAATAGCACGACTATTCCATTTATTTTAAGGTAGAAAATTGTTTATTTTTGACCGTGTAGTAAAAGCAACCCTAGCAACAATCCCGTGGGTTCTAAAAGTTTGCCAACTTGACATCATGCCTTATGCTGCAGCCACACATTGGGCGAACTTGTGGCAGAATCATTTGTCGGACCATTTGGCAAACTATTTGTAAATAATATATAAACTAATATATGAATCCGCTGTATTGATTTCAGAAAACTTAAGTGGTTTTTTCTGTAATATCTAAAAACATACGATATACAGGTTAGAAATAAGGCTTGGATCGGAAATTTGGATTTTTTTAGGGCCCTATACACACTTTTAATCGAAAACTATGCTCAATTAAAATACGAAATCTTGCTAAATAAAGCTGAAGGCGACGTTTTTCGTATGGAAATGAGTGTAGCTAAAAAGTTTGGCCAATCAAGGCGAATGCAGACGAACCAATCCTCGGACATCAGTGCTCCGCGCCTCTGTAAATCACTCTCTTCCTTTTGACAGTAATAGAACACTTTTTACCTCGGTATTTAATGGACTTTTTTTTGTTTTTTAAATCATCTTGTCTATGGGTAATTTTTGAATAAATTATAGTGGTTTTTAAGGTGGACTGAGAAAAATACAAGAACCCCAAAATTTTTTTCTCAATAATATTGGCTTAGCGCCCACTGGACCCAATAATCTTAATTTGGGTAGATCTCTTACAAGTGCTCTTATTGCATGTGATACGTGTATCACCACCAAAAAGGATAACGGGTTTTATGATATTTATAAAGTAGCGAAATGTTAATTGAACGCGCGATCTCAAAATATTTTTTTTTTATGTCTCGACAAACCACGGAAGGCTAAAATCCTAAATACTAACGTACCGCGGGTGTCTTAAGCGAAGTAAGAGGGAGTTTGTTAACACGTACTTAAATACTTAAAGATTTGGAAGGGAAGGAAAGACCTTCGCAGGCAACAGGTTCCACGTTCACACGGCCATTTTGTATGGATAATATCAAATTCTACAGTGAAAATTACCTTCGATATTTATTCTTTAATTAGGTAGGAATTTGATCATGCCGGAGAAATGGTTTTTATCTATTTACGCGAAAACCGTGCTACCACTAAAAGAAGTTAAGATATCAAATTTATGTTAAAGTGAATGGACAATAAAAACATATTTTTATTTTAAAAAATGCAGTGGCGTACCATTTTTTCTTAAAAATATTAACCTTAAACCTCTCATGAACGACAAAGGTGAAAATTGATGTTTTTTTTAATACCAAAAATTTGGTGCATAAGAGGCGTCTTCAAAATATACCAATTGGTATATAAGTTATTATAAAAAAACACTTCTTTATAATTTTTGTTATTCTGTGGTTTAAAAACTAAGACGTTTAGGACATATTTTATATGAAGTTTTTTTCATATTTTTTTATTAAAGAAAATGCCTTTTAGGTTTGTCGGATAAGTTGTAAAACACCCTGTGTAAACATAGGTCGTTAAATTTTTCGTTTCCAAGATACAAGGTGCTAAACTCTCCAAAAACCTAAAAATTTGTAAAATACCTTTTTAGTAAAATTTGTTAGACTTGATGTAAACCTTGTTTATTTAAGTATTTGTTTTTGCTGTTACATAATTGCTAATAAGAAGATATAACACTTTAGTTTAGCATTTTTTTTTCGAAAAACAACAAGCTACGTAGAAATATAAAAAACACAAAAAGTTATATTTTTAGAAGTTTCATCCGGAAATAATATAAAAGTTAAAAAATGTCAGTGGCGTACATTATTTTTGTCAATAATATTAGTTAATATGCGTCCCACGCCGCCAGTGCTCTCACCAATAAAAATTAGTTGAGGGCTAAATAAACTTCCTATTTTAACTAATACTAGAGCCCAATATTATTAAAATCGGATAATGCATATTTAAGATATTATTAAAATCCCGATTTTATTTATAAAGTTTAACACCCTGTATCTTAGAAACAAAGCATTTTCGGATCTCAAGAGTACACCCTTAAATTTCCTTACCGCAATTAGGAAATACCCTGTATATACATAAACTAAAAAAAATGAAACATACAAGGATAGTTGTTATATGCGTGGACCACACTGTCTAATATTTACTATTACGTTTTTTTTTATATGTTATAGAATTAAACCAAACACGCAACAAAAAAGAGTAAGGAAAAACGAATAAAATGTTTTTTGACATAAATCGGAGTTTATAAATATTCGAGTGTTAGCACTTCGCTGAAAATTGCGTGCAGAGGAGATAAGTAAACCGGAAAATAAGATGCGAAATTCTATGCAAATTTCAAACATATGTAAAGTGATTCGACAAACAAGGGAGGTATTTCCCCGTACACATGTACCTACAGAGTCGAAAAGTTATTGTGAGTTCAAGAGCTTGCTTTGGGGAATATTTGGGGGACTGGTGCATTGACTTCAATACGTACCGGGAACGGTCGAATTCAGGGACAGTAATTAAAGATTTTATCTTAAAAAGGATCTAGGTACAAAAATGTCAAAAATGAGATTCTTGCTTAAAAGGTCTTCTACAGGGTGATTCAAAAATCGATCACGAAACATAAGGGAGATTCTACTTGGAAAAATAAGGGTAGAGCTTCATATAATTTTTTTTAAAATGTCATTCGTTTTCGAGTTACAAGCCGTCAATGTTCAATTTTTGTTTTGGTTTTTTCGCCATATTGCATTTATTTTTTAACCAATCCAGTTGATATTTGGCACAAAATCAAGCTTTGCAGATTCTAAAATTTTAAGACAAAAGTATTTTTTTAAATAACGCTAGAGGGCACTTTACCTAAAACTTAAAATTTATTTACATCATAACTTTTTATTTTGACACATACACAAAGCTGGGAGCGCCTCTTATAGACAATTAAAAACTTAAAAAATAAGGTACTCTTTATTAAAGTCGATAAACCTCACTATTTAGGCACCAATAGACATTAAAGCTTTCATCAATTTCAATCAAATTACCTACATACATACAGGTGTCCAGTAACTCAACCGACAACCTTAACCAAACGATTCTACAACAAAAAATTAGAAAAAAACTTCAGATAAACATATGTCCTAAACGTCTTAGTTTTTGAACTAGGGGTGTTAAACATTAAAAAAAAGTTTTTTGTTTTAATATTTAACATACCGTAGTTTAAAAACTAAGACGTTTAGGACATATAATAAAGTTTTTTTCTGTTGTAAAATCGCCCCGTGAAGTTTGTCGGTTGAGTTACTGGACACCCTGTATGTATGTAGGTAATTTGATTGAAATTGATGAAAACTTTGATATCTATTGGTGCCTAAACGGTGAGGTTTATCGACTTTAATAAAGAGTACCCTATTTTTAGGTTTTTGATTGTCTATAAAGTGGCCTCCCAGCTTTGCGATATGTGTTAAAATAAAAAATTATGATGTAAATAAATTTAAAGTTTTAGGTAAAGCGGTATTTAAAAAAGTACTTTTGTCTTAAAATTTTAGAATCTGCAAAGCTCGATTTGTGTGCCAAATATCAACTGGATTAGTTAAAAACTAAATGCAATATGGCGAAAAACCAAAATAAAAATTGAACTTTGAAGGCTTGTAACTCGAAAACGAATGATATTTTGAAAAAATTATATAAAGCTCTACCCTTATTTTGTCAAGTAGAATCACCGCCTTAAGTTTTGTGATCGATTTTTGAATTACCCTGTATACAAAGCCAGACAATATTAAGAGTTCTACATGCCATCGATAAAAACTTACTTCTAAAAGGTAGGGATTTATTCTTTTTATTATTTATTTTATTATATTATAGGGAGATATTCATAGCGTATATCATGTTCCACTATGAAGATTATTCAATGTTTTTTACTTATAACTTTTAAATACCCAAATAACACAGAGACCCTTTTGAATTTAAAGTCTTTAATTTTTTAATTTGTTCTATAAAGTACAATATTTTACAATTATAAACACTTACTTCTGTGCGGATGATAATCTCTAATCTGCTTATCAAGAAAATAAGCTTTAAGACTAAATATGTTGTAATTCTATTAGTTTTTACCACTCTCTTGAAAAACCACAAATTGGTTCTGTGCCCATCTTTATGTCCTTGCGATGTTGCCGTTTTCCTTTTTTTCCTAATTTTTTCCATTTTCCTTCTTTTTTGCAAATAATAATTAACCCCATGATAAACTAAAACTTTACGTTTCCGATTATTGTATGTAGTAATTTTTTTAAATAAGACTTAACGTGCTCAAACTGCACGTTCCTAAGCACCCAATTCTAAATCTATCATATAAAATTTTAATTTAAGAAAAATAGTTTAACGAAATATATTATTTTTTTGTTTTAAAAGTTTGACTTAAAATTTAGATTAATTCTTGGAATATTTGTACAATCTGACAACGCACTTACTATATGTTACAAAACGTCCAAGATATTAACGAGTCTGACTGATTAATATACGATTAATATTAAGCTGATTTTAAAATAATAAAGAAAATTTTAAAACTTTTTTCTAAATTTAGTAGGTAAAGTAAGTACTTTATAATAAAAAAATAATTTTTGATAAATTCAACTCACCCAGGTATGTATTGTGTTTCATGACATCATTAATAAAGTATTTTTTATATTATTTTTATTCACAATTCCTTTAAAACTATTTAATTTACCTTAGATAACATAACAATAATCTTAAAATTTGTTGCGGCTCACAGAATGGGTTGTTAAGGTGTAAAGAGTCAACAACAAATTATAAACCGAAAGTCAAGAAAGATTCGAAATCAGTTAACTCACAAAAACCGCTCACGCCAGCTTTACACTCGATTTTTCTAGGTAAAAGTTAATCTAAAAATCAAGTCAAGGTGTAACTGGTCAAAAAACAAAATATTCAAAACGTATTAAAAGCTACTAAAAAAATTAACAACAGTTTTTTCACTTCTTTACCATGTATCTTTCCTTTTTAAATTTTTGAATATACCCATATTTACTTTTAATAATTTTGCATAAGAATTCTTTCTTTTTATATAAAATATTTTTCGTTATCGATATTTTATTTTTGTTATATTTAATTACAAGACTAAGAGCACTTTCGGTTAAACCGAGAAATTATTTTTTTGCTGCTATAATTCAACCATTTAAAAAGATATAGCTACACTAAAAACTGCTTTTTCCTAAGATTTACTCTATTTTGATAGTTTTCTTTTAATGCTAATTTACCTAATAAAGTTTTATACTTTTATACTTTTTATTTAACCTATCAAAACTTTTCTTATAAATAGAAATGCATTTTACTAGTCTCTTTTTAAATTCCGTTTTAAATTGCAATGTCACGTTTTTTAGCATACAATTGCTAAATAGAGTTATTTTTCAACATAGTCCAATTTTTACAAAACGGTGGAGAACTTTGCCTTAGAGTTAAAATATTTCTACAAAATTGTTTATTTAGCATCAGTATTAAAATTTATATTCTAGCCATTAGTAATCTTAAAATTAGAACCATAAAATTTAACAAAAATAAAATTTAGAGTAAGTTCAACAAATCTACCGAAACACAGCCTATTGATAACTTTGGTTGGAGTGACGTCACACCGCCTCAAATGTGCACATAATATATTTTGTTATTAAAGGGAAAAAATAGGCAATATACAATAAAAAAATAACATCGAAAAGTCTTAGTAACCAGAAAAATTAAAAAAATTAAGATTATGTAAAATGGTGCAGTATATCTCTGACAAACTTGCGGAATATTTTGGCTTCGCCTTTTAAATACATAGATTTGGTATGGTAAAACTAGTTTCTTAAGATGGTGGTGGGTAAAAAAATGTATTTATTTCTATGTTTTTGAAACCAAATTTGGTTACAGAGCGGCAGGCAATTACCCACAAATACGAGTATAGTTTAAATTCCTTGCCAGAATAACAATATCAAGCATAAATGTACCTATTTGGATTGCTTTAAAAAACAAACTTTTTTTTGTTTATTAGTACTAAAAGTTATAAGTCTCCTTTGATAAAAGTTTTAAATCGTGTTTGTCTTATGGAAAATGACCTCACTTTACTGGTTTTAATATGTATTTGTTTTACTATTAGATTATGTCTTAGTTAATCTTTTAAACCCAGCAAAAACCTTTTATGATATTATCATAAATCTAAAAAGTTTTATTTTTAAATATTGTAATAGGATATCATAAAAATAAATGTATATATTTATTACTTTTGCATGTGATTTTTGTATATTATTAATAAGAAAACATTCTGTTTGTGTGATATTGGACATAAATACTGTAAATTAATGTTAAGAACGTAAGGATATACCATCAGAAATTAATTACTTTATAAAAATAACAGGAGAACCTTTTTTCTCTTTTATTTGTTTTAATGCAATTTTAAAGAAAAATTATAGTTTATAAGAACTAAAGTAAAGAAAAAAGAGTAAATGTGAAATAAAAACAGCATAAAAAAACGGTATAAAGTATTTTTGAAAATATGATATGATGAAAAGTTTTATTTTTAAAATGTTGCAATAGAATATAATAAAAATAAATTTTTATATTTAGGACAGTAAAGTTAATTTTTATAATGCAAAACAAAAGCGATGGTAAAAGTTAGTTTATATGGTTTTTAAATTGTAGCCTGATTAAACCAACAAAATATTAAAACGTACCTACATTTAATCTAAATATAAAGGCAGAGAATATGTCGACCTTTTAGTGTTTTGTAAGTTTTGATGTACGGAGAGACTTTATTTAAATTAATAAAGTTTTTATATCCATCCATCATTTGTAGCGGTCATTGTCTGAAAAGGTAAAGTTATAAATAAGATGGGTAATAGAGTGAGCCAAAACAATGTTAGCACTTTATATAAAAAAGAGGCCTATCTATCTTCTATATTAAATGATATTGGGACAAATTAAAAGCCCTATACTAATGCTTTTTTCCATAGATTAATGGCTGTATAGTAGGTCTGGATTAAACAGGGTAAGACATTTTTTTTGTTTAATGTATGCATTTTTACCACAGGTGAAAAACTTGACCTTTGCGTTGTCCATTTGATTTCTTTATCATTTTTGTACAAAAAATGTAAATATTTTAAACCGTTTTTAAAAAATCGTTTTTTAAATTTAGACATACTAGCATTTTAAATGTAATAAAAAAATTAATTTTTTGAGAAAATTATTAGTAGTGCTAAAACTATTAAATACGGTGTTTGTAAGCATCTTAAACTTTAGTATATAAGTAAAGACTTTTTATACAATTCTACGATATTTTATGATTGTCTCAAAAATTGAAATTTTTATTACACAAAAAGTGCTGGTATATCTGGATTTAAAATGCGATTTTGTAAATAAAAGGTTTACGATATCGATTTAAAGAATGTATACCTTTTTTGTACAAAAATGATAAAAAAATTAAACGGTCAAAGCAAAATGTCAAATTTGTCACCTATGTTAAAAATGCATACATTAAATTTAAAGAAATCGTCCCACCCTGTAAAATTCTTACTTACCAGCCCATTACATATAAAAAGAAGCATTAGTATAGTAGTAAGTTTATTTAGGTGCCCAAATACTATTGGTACTGTGGCAAGAGTTACAAAGTTAAAATTACGATTATGTTTTCTTATTTTAACTTTGTGTTCCATATCTCCCTAACAAAGCGCAATAGAACTTTTATTATATTAAATACTGACATTATTTTGGCTCACTCTATCACCCTTATCATTTATTCCCCCACGTTTCCGGACACCCTGTATATTATATTATGCTTAACATGTAATTCTTTTATTAATTTTTTTGAAAATAATACATCTTTATTTTAATATTACATGTAAGCTATGTAAATTAACAAATATTTTTTACAAATCCTTTGTAAAAAGTTCTTGGTGGTTTTGTTACGTTTGACTGGGAGTGTATTTTTTTTGTATAATTTAGCTCCAAAAATTCTTAATTTATTTCCTAAATCACGGCCTCAAAAAGTATCTGTTTAATTTAATTATTAACTTGTGCAAGTTATTCTGTGTTTATTACTAAATGTTGCAAAATTTGTTATTTGTGATTCGAAATAACCACTGAATGTTATCGATTTGTGCAGCAATTATTCTCGTCAAATTTACTCAACCAATAGAAATGTGTACCATTATGATGACAACTGAGCGCTATTATTGGGGTTTGTAAACTTAAAACTGGCGTTTACTCATGTTGCCAAAAGGCAATAAAACCTGTATGTTTATTTTCTTTTGACAATTAATAATATATTTAAAACTAGATTTGGTAAAAATATATATATAAAAAAAAATGGAAATTAAACATTTTCAAAATTCAATATACCATTTAATATTATAAATTTGTCATTTTTGTTATTAAATGTTAAAAAAACTAATAGATAAAGTGTTTTATTACAATACTCAAAACGTATTAAAATATACTAAAAAAATTAACAACACTTTTCTCACTTCTTTTCCATGTATCCTTTCTTTCTTAAATTTTTGAATATACCTATATTTACTTTTAATTCTTTTGCATAAGAATTCTTTGTTTTTATATAAAATTCTTTGGTTTTCCACAATTTATTATTTTTGTTATATTTAATTACAAGATTTCGCGCACTTTTGGTTAAACTTAAAGTGCCACGTAAGATTTAAAATATTAAAAAGCTACATTCTATACAACCACTTTTTATTTCCCACCAAAATTCAAAAATACTATACTTTTGAAAAAATTAACAGGCTTGCCAGTAATGTACTGGACAAGCGCAGAAATTATTTACTTTTGCAAAAGGCTATTAAAAAGCTATGCTTTTAAAAAATATATATGCGACGCTAAAAAATCATTGTACATTTTAAAAAGTTAGCTAAAATTAATTTAAAGCCAATGAATTTTAAATACAGAGTAGAAAACATAGTTATTAAAAACCAAAAGAAAGTATGTTTAAAATAAATACAGCATTTAAAAAATTAGCAATAAATTACCAAAGTAAATTAAAAAAAATATATTTAGTTGCAGAGATTATTTTTTGCTGCTATAATTAAACCAATTTAAAAAACATAGCTAGTAAAACTAAAATTTACTTTTTCCTAAGATTTACTTAATTTTTGTAGTTTTCTTTTAATGCTTATTTACCTAATAAAGTTTTATGTAAATTAACAAATGTTTCTTACAAATCCTTTGTAAAACGTTCTTGTTGGTTTTGTTACGTTTGACTGGGGATGCATTTTTTTTGATAATTAAGCTTTAAAAATGCTTAATTTATTTCCTAAATCACGACCTTAAAAGGCATCTGTTTAATTTAATTATTAACTTGTGCATATAATTCTGTGTTTATTACTTAATGTTGCAAAATTTGTTATTTGCTAAATGTTATTGATTTGTGCAGCTATTATTGGTGTTTGAAAACTTAAAACTGGTGTTTACTCATGTTGCCAAAAGGCAATAAAACCTGTATGTTTTCCTAAAAAATATTTATTGAATGTAAAATGTACTTAGGAAAATCTTTATCGTAGGGGATTTTTCGATAATGGCACTTTAGAGCACTTACGATAAAATATGCACACATTGTTTGTTGTAAAAACAGGCTTTTAGAGGTATTTTATGATCGTTTAAAAATAATTTGGGAAGGTAAATTCTATATATTTTATTTTGCCGTATATATGAAATCGGCAATACACAAATTCGGCGTAACATATACATGAGCGCCGGGAGAAAGTGCAATGGGGTTCACTTGCACATGGCTTTTAAATAGTGACGAAAGATGTATAAAAAAGGACGTATTATTAAATAAAATGTGTTTTTTTGCTTTTCAAAGGATTTTGCATCCGCCTGGCTTTTGTAGGTATGCGGCGCGGGATAGAAATACAAGAAAATATGTATTGAAAAGTACCTACTTTTTTTAAAATAAAAACTTTTCTTTGCTCTTTTAAATTTTGTGGACCCTATATGAAAATAAATTGAAAAAAGTTCTTTCTTTTATTAGGTGAATGCCTTTTTATGTTATTTTTGCTTTTTAAATTTTCTAGCTAGCGCCTATGACTGTATGGCATATTTAATTTTACTTTTTTATTATAATGGAGCAAAAAGAAAAAAAAATAAATAAAAACATTTAAAAACCCAAACAACAATTTTATTACAATAATTCCCGCATAATCCCTAATATACTGGATTAGTAAAAAGTATTGCAACTCTTAAATAACTTTAAAACAGATAAAGCTGCATTTTCCAAATTTGGTATCTAAAAGGTATCCGGCATAAAGAATTGAAAAACGTTTACAAATTTTAAAAAATCTATTTTAACTAGTTGCTAAAATAGGACAATACCACATTTTATGTAAAAATATTAGATGCACTCTCATATCTCTAAAACCAATTAATCTGTGATTGCAAATTCTGGTTTCTGGGCAAGTAGAACTGAACAGTGATATTGTCATTGCTACTACATTTTTAGTTTTGTACTACACATGATATTTTTGATATTTTAATTGAAATGCCCTATTTATTTTAACTGCAATAAAAGAGACGTGCTAACTTTAGTAAGCTTCCAAATTTTTAAGTTCATTTTTTACCAGTTAACGCGATATGACAACACCACAAGTTTAATAAAATTTGGTAAGAGTGCTGATATTCTTGATAAATTAAGGATGCCTAAAAACCACCAAATTCCAAACTCTGTAAATCCAGCCTTAGTGGTTTTAAATATATTTGGCGCAAACGTAGTTTTTGTTAAAAGTGTAGTGTATCATATCATTTGCTTAAGGTAAATGTCACTATTTGAATGTTGTGGATAAGCATGATTCAGTAGTAAAAGACCAATTTCGGACAACTATCTTTAATAATTTATTGACACAACGTTTCGGGCAGTAATATCTCTGCCCATTTTCAAGTGTAAACTGTTACACTTTAAAACAGACAGAGATATTACTTCCGGAAACGTTGTGTGTATAAATTAATAAAAGAAAATGGAAAATTCAAATGCTTCTTTTACCGTAGAAGTCACTAAGTGCGTGTGTTTTAACATTTTTAATTATTGACAAAAAGTTTTTGTGGAAATAATTTATTAGTTACATTTATCACATCCATAAATCGTTATTGAAATATTATGCAATGAAAAGATGCTATATCTTTTTTTTATCACAAATCTCTACATATGAGTAACCTTCCACTATCAATCCCACGAAAAAGTTACTCTTTTAAAAAAGCTCTACATGGTTCAAAACCCAAAACGCAATCACTAGACACTCATCCCCTTTAGCGGCATACGAGGCAGCCCCATTTCGAAAACATCGAAAACCACTGTTAAGGCAAAATGGTTAGAAGCAAAAACAACTCCCAAACATGCAACCTCGTTTATTAACAAGAAAAAAAAAAGAAAATACTAAAATCCTTTCCATCCTCTCACCGACAAGATCTCAGGAACTAATTAGAGAAGAAATACAAAAAAATATTAACCTAAAAAAAAGATTTGGGTTGTATTTGAGTAGTCGGTATTCTAAATCATATCATTGGGTTGGTATTTGAATATTATTTGAATAAATTTGCGTGTTTTGTATTCATCAGAATACTTTTTTGGTCAGTATTCGCAATACCGTTTTTAAATTATGGTATTGGAATACATTTTTTAAGTATTCGAATAGCGGAAGTTAAAGTATTTGAATACAAAAATGTTTAATATCAGTATTCCGTGACCTAAAAACGTAAACATATTTGGCAAGATCTTTTTTCTATTTTTTTTTTGTTTTACCAAATTTTCAGGAGAAAAGTAAGGCCTCTTCAGTCTTTATGATAACCCAATCCTGGTATTTATATGAACAGGTAAGAAAATGTAAGATGCCAAATTTTCAGAAAAATTCTACGTTCCGTTTTCCATAAACGTCTAACCTACCATCGACCGTGAATCACCTTGTATAAAGTGGAACCCTTGAAACAAAATAAAAAAACACCTCTTTCTTTTTTTTGCAAAATTCCTAATTGCATCGACTGCTCAAAGAATCTCTTAGTACTTCATAATATAATAAGTCCCAGTTCTTAGCACTTTGCATGTTTTTGTAGAATTTAAATTTTAATTTTCTATTACAGTTTTTAAGTTTATATTACCTAATATTAGGTGAATTTTAAATTTAAAAATACGCTTAATTATTTTTTCTTACAATAGTAAAAATGGGTATATGGGTATATGGGTATTGAAAAAAATATCTTTATATATTTTTGTTCCATAAAACCAGATTTTTTTATTAAACCATTTACTTTTATAGTACGTAAAAAGGTCGTTAGATAAATATTATAAATAATGGTTTGTTGATTTGCTTATTTTATACTTGCTAGACGCTTTTGAACAAAGGGGAAAATTTGACCACATTTCTCCTATGGCGTTTATAAATTTTTACGTCCGTAGTTACGAATTATTAAAAAGTATTAAAATAATTTACTTTTATCAATAAAACACAAATATTTTTAAAAATTTATACTCTCAGCCTAGAGGTTTGTCAGCCCATTTATTTATAAATAAATTAACAACCTGCATTTTTATAATTTAAATTCAATAATTTTTGCAAACCCTAAATATTTTTTGTCTTTAAACAAAGTTTTTTCAATATATATTTTTATTATAAATCCAACACACTATTTCAAAAAAAAAAAAATACTTTAAATTAAAATGCTTTTGGCGATAAACAAAAGATATTACTTAAACTATTAAAAACTTTGTTTGATAATTGCTTTTTTGGTCGGTAATAAAAATTTAATTAAAATATTTTAAAGTAAGTTATCTGGCGGAATATTTAAAAAGTAATTTAAAAATTCGGGTAAAAGTTTAATTTTCATTTGAAGAGTAGACTTTGCAATAAAAGTTAAATTAAAAACACGGTTATTTCTTAAAAAATCTGTTTAAAAACCAAACAAAAATTGTTTTGCTAAAAGTAACCCAACTTACCAAAATGCAACCAACCAGAACTAACCAACCAATTTAATGTATAGTTTTTGCATGTCCTGTCGGATTTAAAATTAAAACAAAAACTGTTTTCAAAATTATTTGGATATTAAAGGTAGTAGGCTATAACAAAAAGATGTTTTTATATATGAGTTGCATTTATTTAGACATTGTGGTAAAAATACACTAGATATGGAATATGCGTATTTTTATAAGTTTAGGTTAAACAATATTTGTGGATATTTAGGTTAAATTTTAAGGAAAGTGGTTTAGGGCAACTAGTATATTTAAACTATTTATTTAACAATTACGTTTTTTGTAATGGCTGCATCTTTTATTGTAACCTTTAGAAAAGCAGATTAAAACACAAAGTAATTCTGACATGTCTATATTATTTTTTTTTTTTTAGTTATAAATGTTAACAAACACTAATTAAATATAAATTAACGGATATGTCCTTTGTAGTTAGAATATTTAATTTAAAGAAAACAAATAAGGTTTGCATAAAAAAATATATAAAATCCTTTTTTTAAGGATTTTATAACCCAAATGCAAAATCGACTTTTAGATTACTAAATAAGCAAAAGAAACAAGTTCGGATTTTAAAATTGTTGGAAATTTAAAGAAAACCTTATTGAATTACTTACTGTTTGGTTTATTAGGCGTCTATTTAAAAAACAAAGGAAGAGGAAATTTGTAAAAAATTGGACTTGTCCGAATTTTGCCCTAAATAGGCCACAAAGAGTTATAAAAATACAACAAATGGAATAAAAAAGAGTTTGGGTATACATGGATTTGTCCTATTTCTGATATTTTTAAGATTCCAGTATCTTTGTCTAAAATATTATCTATTAGCTTTTGGAATATATTTCGGTACTAGGATTCTAGCTTCCTTTACTTAATTTTTGGTGATATTAATGGAAAAAGAACTGCTGCAGATTTGTATTTGGTATTTAGAAAACGCTCTCAGATTTTAACAGAATTCAATGTTAAAAGATTTTGTTCATACTAAAAAATAAAGCTTTAAGTAAGGTTTAAAGTGTTCGGTAAAGACCGTTATAATATCTTGAGAAATATTGACAAGAACAAAAACTTTTAGGATTTTACTAAATAAAACTTTAAGACTGCAAACTGTAAGTATACTTTATCTTAAACTTAATCCGTTGCACGTCATCTAAACTTCGGGTTACTAAATTTCATACCATTCCAACAAAATATTATCACTAATTGTTAATTAAGCTATTTATTTACAATCTCTATAAATTTCATTTTTGTTATTTCTTTTTAGCCATATAAATTAGAAATAGATAGATATATATAATAAATACGCTTCATCATTACATGAATATCTATCACATTAGTGCATTTTCGCCTATGGTGTTGGTTATTCTGATATCTAATCATGCAATGTTGTCACGTTGACAGTGCTTTTTGACGTTGATTTGATCAATTTTATTGTTTATTTATTCATTGTTCTTTTAATTCTATGACTTATTTTCCGGTATTTTTAACGTATTTATCGTTATTACAAGTTTCGAGCCTTTTCAAGAGTTTAAGTTTTGTGTCCGCAGTAATTTGAATCTTTTTAAAAACAAACATAGATAAAAATGCCAAAGCAGTTTACCAGTAGTAGCAAGGAGCTTTTTTCTTCTTTAATAGGCTGTTTTGAGCAAGAACGCGAAAATATTGGACCTTTGTTGTCTGTAGCTGCAGTAAGAAAAGTTAGTTTCAATGAATTCTTCTAGGTAAAATAATATAGTTGTTTTTTTAGTAGCGTTTCTATATTTAATTTGTAATACCTGTATTTTTTAAAGAAAATAATTTTTTTTCTTTGTGTTATTACTTTATTTTTGTAATGAAAATTATGACATTAACTAAAATCAACAAATTCTTTAACCGAAAAATGCTTTGTTTTTTCAAAAAACTCAGATTCCCACGACAATTTGGCAACAGGGCAAATTTCCAGGTTCGTGACGTGCAACGGATTTAGTTTTAGATAAAGTATATGCAAATTTTCTTTTCTGGTATATCGTCAATTATGTCCTAATTTCTCATAGTGACGTTAATATGTTCTGGACTTATCCGATTTTTGCTCCAAAAATATGTTCTCATCAATATTTAAAATTCTAATGGCGACGTTAATTTGCTTTGGACTTGTACGATTGTTTCATCAATCTATGGGCTTTCCTTTAGAAAATATCGACGACGAAAGAATTATCCAGTATAGTCCCTCCTCTTGCAGCTCCCAACAGAGAAACTCGTGGTACCGCGCGTATGCATTTCTATACAGTTCAATTGGACAGGCCCCGAACTTCCCATTTCATTCGTTCGTTTACCCCTTAAGTTTCTAGACTGTGGAACCTGCTGCCAGCGGAGGTCTTTTCTTCCCCCAAATCTTCAAGTTTTTAAGTCCGTGTTAACAAACTTCCTCTTACCCTGCTTAAGACACCCACGGTACGTTAGTATTTTGGCTTTCAGCCTTCGTGAATTGTTTAAAGATAAAAAAAAATACTACTAGTTACGTAAAAATGTCATTTTCACCCAAAAATGGAGAGTTTTATAAAATGTGTCTAGCTGCAGGTAAGTTAAATTTTGGGTTTATTTTAATAAACTAATAAATCATAAAATACCGTCTAAAGCAATAATATTAAGTAATATTTAGCTTTATTAAGCTTTTCTGCAATGTACAGTTATTGTTTTAATTAACCTAACCATTTGCCTATACCCTTTTCCCACGTAAATTTTTGGGTAAACTGTTTTAGGACTTTTTGCCGAAAATAATATGGAAATGAGAAATGCTAAGTAAGCAATATGAATATGAATAAAGCGGAGATTGGACGACTTTATTTTTGATAAAAATTTTGTACGTAAAAGGGATTTGTCCAAACATAAAACAAAACGTTTCTGGGATATAATAAAAGTTAAATTTTATAAATCTAAGCATGGTTATTATACACCACCTAATTTAAAATTTTGAAATTTGTATTTATAGCAATAACATATTTATTAAAATCAAATGTCACAAACAAAAAATCATATTGTCTAAGGGTAATAATATTAGAGGGCAAATTCAAACGTATTTTGTATATCTAAGGCACAGAAAAAAGTTTATTAAAACTAGGGGATATATTATTATTATGAAACTCCATATTTTTATGTACTTCTGGGACAGATGACCTTTAATAATTTCAGTATGGGTAGATCTGAAATAGTTCTTCTGTTCCTAAAAGGTAGTTTAATAAATGTCTAATACAGAATAATTATTATTATGTATATTTATACTTAATTTAAAGACATTTTTTTATTTATGTTGAAGTGTCCTAATCTGATTTATGTTATAATTGTCTTTGTTTATGTATACTTCATTCTGTGGGTCTCAAGAACGGATGCAGAGCACAATCAACTAGCTACATATGTATTATGTAAGTATAAAAAAGAGCAAATATTTCTTTCGTATTTTTAGAATTTGCGGCGTCTTTTCTTTAGGAAAACCCAGCATTTTGTTTAATTTATTTGTAAAGTTTTCAATATGCGATTTAAAAAATAATTTGAAGTCTAAAACAACTCAAAAAATCTTTATTTTTAGAGCCTTTTTTAACTGTTAAGTTTACTATGATAGTTTAACTTTATACACTTTTAATTGGGGGTATAATTAATAGAAACGCACTTGTCAAGTTAAAAGAAAAATTCTTTTTCTGCAATACGGAACTATACCATCCAAGTCACTTTGTATCTTTAAAAATTATCTTAGTATTTTATTAAATAGTGAAACTTGATATATATTTAATAACAAAGGACACACAAAAAAGTATTCTGAGCTGGAACCAGGACATAGTGTTTCTTGTGTATTTTGATGCGCTGAATCCGTATCTGAATACCGTTTTAGGCCAGCACGTCCCAGTTCTTTGTAAATTGTAAATTTAAGTCATTTTTTGTTGTTAAGACGGTTCAAAACATTTTAAAAACATGACATTTTTTTGCCAAACGGTGACGTCATATACGTCACGTATTTAACCGTATAAAACCCGGACAATGGTTTAAAAATAATATAGTTATCTTTGTCGGACGGGCGTATGCATATTTTTTTATTAAAAACTTTGTTTCGGTTATTTTTCGTAAACTTTTAGGTGGCTGTACATTGCAAGTGAAAAATGTTTATATTTGGTGTAAACAAAAGTACATACTAACCGTAAAAATACAAATCAAATCATAATCATAACCTAAAAGTTTATTGGGCTGTGACGCAACGCTTTTGAAAACATACCTTTTCTTGATTCTCATATTTATATTGTAATTTTCGAATACGGTTTGAACCACTGAGACGAATACGGTTGGCAAGAAAATTTTACTATAATCTTTAACATAATATATAACTAAATTTTGAGGTTATATTTGCAATTTACAAAAAACTAAGACAAACTGGACCAAAACGGGCTTTAGATTCGGATTAAACGCATCGAAATACACAAGAATCACTATGTTCCGGTTCCAATTTAGAATACTTTTTTTGTTTAAACAAAATAATATTTGGCTTTTCTCCAGAATAAAATTAAAAGTTTATGGAACATTTTAAGAAAATTAAAACTTTTATACAATATGAAGAACTATTCTGCTCTTACCCAATATAATAAAAGTTATTATTACTTTAAAAGAAATAAAATAATGAAATATTCAATATTAAGTTACTTACAATACAAAGGTTTCAATCTATAAACAAAGGTTCATTAGCACTCGGTTGAAACCATTTTATTGCAATAAAATAAAATCTTAACAAGACGCCAGACGAGAACTGGGCCACTGGTTGCGTCTCTGTTCATCATAATGTATAAAAGTTTTAATTTTTTTAAAATGTTAAATAAACTTTTTAATTTTATTCCGAAGAAAAGCAAAAAAAACAAATTAAACATAAAGTACTTTTTTGTGTCTAAATTTTAATTATTAATCTAAATAACACATTTATTTGTTTTTATTTCATCATCGCATGGGAATTATTTTCTATAAAAACTTTTAAAATTATTTGCGACTCGCGTACCTTAAAAAAACAAAATAAAAAGAATAAAAAGACGGTAATATACTTGCTCTGTACCTTAAATTAGGTGTCCAGTCCTCAAGCCGCGTCCAGACTTGTAACAATTCGCCAAACGTCCATTTAAACTTACCAACTTGGTTGCGCGCTCCTTAGACGCCATAAAACCGACAAGCTCTGAATCACCGGCGAATCATTCGCCAAGCCCTTGAAACGACATGAATTTCGTCCACCTCCACGTCCGCGCTATGTGGCTGGGTATGCGGCATGGAGCGGCACGGCGAATTGTTAAGTCTGGACGCGGCTTAAGGCTACTACATTTATTAAAAATTTAAAGTGTTAGAAATATTTTAAAAATTTAGTGTATTTTAGAGCCCGTAACAACAATACATTTTTATGTTTTTAATTTATATTACTAATAAATTTATTATTTTTTATTGTTTAGCAAACCATCCGTAAGAAAAATATTATTTTTACTAGAACAAAAAACTTCAGTTAAATGATATTTTTTTTGTAGAATTAGCACATTTGGTCTTGTTTATTTTTACTATTTTCTTTAAACTTTCTCGACGAAAATGGCAAAGCATGTTTACCTTCAGCCTTATTGCCCTATATTTCTTATGTCACAGCATAACCAACATTAACTTAATAAGAAGAAAAAGCTATCGCCATTTGCAGGAAAAAGAACGACAAAAAGTTTTAAAAGGGGTTTATTAATATTTATTATTCTTTGTAGTTTTAATCTGGAGAAATGTTAACGTGGTTGATTTGTTGATTATGTTTCTTTTTATTATAGACATAAAGGAGGTAAATTGCAGACAAAGAAAAGTTTGGGAGAATGGTCCTTTGTTGTGTCTTAATACCTATTTTATTAAAACACATTGTAACACACTAAATGTATTCTTCGTTTTAAGACAGTTAGGAAATGATATTTCTCGTTATAAGTCTGGTAGGTGACTAATTACGTTAAGTACAACACGCTGGAATATAAACGAGTACTGTAATAACACCTAACGGACGTGTACCATATGATATTTTATTTTATACTGTCTTTATAAAAATAAATTAATAAATATTATTTATAAAATTTTAAGTGAAGATGTTAATTTCAAATTATTTTACTTAAATTACGTAGGTAACAGCCTTGTTCTCCATATATAACTATGGGTAAGGTAACTATGATTATTCTTCGCTTGTCATTGTCAAATTGATAAAAAATATTATATTAGTTGTAGCTTCTAAATGGTATTAAATAGGTAACGCTAAATAGGTCCAAACTACCAAATTTAGTAAAACATAATATTTTTGAAAATGTAACAATCAAGTCTGTTTTATAGTAATATGATAGTTTTCATTTACTAAAGTTGGTAGAAAAATATATTTTACAAGTAGAAGTTCTTAAATGGTATAAAATAGGTAATGCTTGATATAGGTTTAAATAAAATAGAAATTACCAACTTTAGTTAAACAAAATACTTTAAAAAATGTAATAAGAAGTACAAGTAGAAATTCCTATATATCCTAATATCACATGAAAATCGCTTAATATATAAGTATTTATCACGTGGACATTTATAAGGATACATGACAGCGTTGCTAGGCAACAGATTATGGTATCAGGTACCGTAATGTGCAATTTACCGGCCCCAAATTAATACAAGATAAGTGGATTTACTGGACAGTATAAAATAAAAGATATTTTATTTCTGTTGTTACTAACCAGGACCCTCGCCACTGAAGTGTCACACAAAAACAAAGGGTATTTTTTTTTTAATAAAATCATCGATGTCGTTCTGAAATAGCATTTTGTAAATTTGACATCGAGTTTTATCAGAGTCGGTCTTATACAGGGTGTCCTATCCGGTCTATTCGTGTGTTTACGGGGTTTTTCGCTTATGTTGTGAAGTTACAAGATTAATTTTACTGTCATTAATTTAAACCAAAGCCGCCTTTGTTAAAAAGTAAATAATTGCATGTTTTCATGCTATTTGTAAAAAGACGTTTAGACTATATTATATTTTTAGAAGGAAATCATATGACAAAAAATTTTTTTTTCATTTAAAAAAGTGCAACGTTAGCTAATATCTCAAAGAAAGTAAATCCAAAAAAATTAAAGACACCACTGTAATCTGCGTAAAAGTTCTATAAGGGCCCGTTTTTATCTTTTCGATAAGTTATCAGATACCTGAGATACGAGGGGTAACCGAAAATACACAAAAGAGTAGCACGGTGTCACGAAAACCGCAACTTTGTAACTTCACTCATAGGCGACAAACCCCGTAAAACACACGAAAATAAGTACAACATGTACAGTGTGTCTACATAAGTTGGCATTATATGGAAAACTAAAATTACCTTTATTTTTTTAATATTAAAAATTGTTATAAAGAAAAGAAGTTTAAAATTAAAAATAACTTTTAATATGCTATTTTATAAATTTAGGTAAACTATTTTTTTTCTGCGGTTATGGTAAAAAATTTAGGATTGCACATTAGTGCACAACATTTCTTGATTACACATATCATAGGACAGTTTAAAATAAACTTAGATATCATAGGACAGTTTAAAATAAACTAAATAAATATATATTAAATAAACAATGCGCTAGTGTACAAACTTAAATTTTCTCAATTCTTGCAGAAAAAAAATAACAAAATTGGAAACCAGAACAAAATTGCATATTAAAAAGTTATTCCTATTTCAAAACATTTTTCCTTTATAACAATTTGCAATATTAGCACAAATAAAGGTAGGTACTTTAATTTTGAACAAAAATTAAATTATTGTCCAAGCCTCGTAGATGACTAACACAATTTGCTATCTGATAATTAAATTTTAGGTTTTGGACCATGCAAAACTTTTCAAATAATTTTTTTTTCGTAAAATTAATAATTAACAAGTTTCCCGTATGACGCCAACTTACGTAGAAACACTGTATAAGACAAGTAATTCATTGCTGTCGTAGTATTATATGAAATTTCTCTTATTAGTGTGCAAAAATGTATTGATAAAATGATTACGTTTGTATGTCAAGTATTTGGTAAAACATTATTTTCAATGAGACACTTACAGTCTAAGATCCGGCTATATAAATGGATTCCTTATCCTTTTTCTGATAAAATATTTTTTAACAATAAAAATTAATAAAATATACATTCTTGTGGGGGTTGGCAAACCATATCCTGACCTGATATTTTTAAGTAAAAAAAAGTGACATGAATACCTTCATTCTATTTTTTTTAATTCAAACACCTAAATATGGATATTTTTATTACGAATCAAATGGTATAGGGTTGGCTTTAAAAATCCTGGCCTAAGTTAGGGTTGGCGCGATGTAAAGTTTAAGGATCCATGAGGGGTTTAGAAAACATATTAGAAAAATAAAATAGTACGCTACTGCATTATAATGTAACTTAGTTGGGCTAAAAGTTCATTTTAAGATTGCCTAATTAAAGATGTTTAATTAGCCTTTGTTTTAAGGCAAAATACCTTGTAACTAGCTCAATGTCAGTCGGGGCACGTGGGTTGTGGATTGAATAACCTAAACATTCCTTTAACTCCTGTATCAGTACCAGAAATTATTAAGTTGATAATTTGTTAGCCCTCCTATTATAGTTTACCACTAAAAAGGTACTTATATATGGGCGCCACCTAAAGTTATAAAAAGTGGTGGTAAACTACAGAAGGGTAGTTCCTATAGGTAAACTAAAACAAAACAATCAGATTCCAACACAAAATAAAAACGACTACATATAAAATAAGCGTGTTCTTTATTTAAGAAGAATTTCCACTTAATCTTGATTTAAAAAAATGGGTGTTAGTCAGTAAAGAAACATAAAAACTCTAGCGCTTAACGTTTGCAAACAGAATTACATCGCTTTCACAAAATATAACCAATTCAAAATTAAAAATTTAAGTATCTAAGTTAAAGTAAGTTTACTAGTTTGATTTTTGTTCAAGATGCGATATGTTGTTTTAGACGAATCAATATTAAACGGTGTACTTTAAAAGGTTTTAAATATGTGTAATTTCAAACTTATCTGAAATCCTCTGTAGACTGAGTAGGGGCTCGAATGTGGCTTGTACAGAGCCTCTTTAAAAAGGTCCAGTAGATGTTGGAGTAGGATTTTCACACTGGTTACAGGCTGGGGCCTACAACTCCAGATTCAGACAAGTGGCATTCGCTGGTCGTAGATCATAAAGGGGGTAAGCTTGTGTGATAGGTTTATGGCATGCCTCACATCAAGCAGGCAACTTAAATCTGGCTTCCTTTCCAAGTGTTAGCGAAAGAAGCGAAGCGAATAGGTAGAAAAAATAGAACCGGGCTTATCTAAAACAGTACGAAATTATTAAAACCAATTCAAAGACAACGTGTTTTTGAGGTTAGGTTTCGACATCGACAAGAAAAAGGTAAATTATGCAAAAATACTAACGCAAAATATAAGTATAGAAAAGACATACCTTTCAGGCTAAAGATGGACAAGAATTTCATGATTTTTAACAGAGATTATTCGAAAATTATATCAAACCACAAAATTGCCTTCTAATGGTAGCTCCGGTATGTCAAAAAGTGTCATTTGAAGTCTGTAAATGTCCGACCAAAATTTGACCTTTGTCGAACCACTTCGGCGAATTTCGGCGTGTCGACTCTGAAATGTCCTCGAAATCCGACGGCTACCAGGTCAAAGATTTAAAAAGACATGTGAAATGTCGCTGCTTCCATCAAAACCATGGACTAAAGAAAGGTTCATATACCACAAAAAAATTAACCGGTCACAAAAATCTCATCTGTAAAGGTTAACACTAACAGCTAGCGAAGCCTCCAGTGGATATATGCTCGAAGAAAAAAATCAAGTCATCGTTACAGAGCATACCGTCACTCTAATGAAATACTTGTCAGGACCACAAGGTTCTAGGCCACAGGAACCTTTAAGTTTGGTTTGCGATATTAAGTCACTGCGCAATAGACGGCGCTAGGGGTACCAAATAAAATATAATAATATGCTAGGAAAGCCGCCCTAATTAAATTCGCAAACTGCACTGTTACAGCATATTTAAAAATAAAAATTCTTTTCTAAAATTGTGCCTTTAATATAAAAAAAACTGTAAAAAGCAAAATTTTAGCCTTAAACAAAAACAACAAAACTTTCTTATTTTAATTTTTCTACGACTACTACGAACCGAGATACGGCGTATTAGTGGTAAGTTTTTTCGTCAAATGCAAAATTTAATAGATCAATAATATAGTCAAATAACGGGAAAATGCTGTATTTTTAAGGACAACTCACATATTTTTTTTAAATGCCCAATTAGATGTTTCTTTAAAATAAAAAAAGTCTCTAGCATAAAAATTAGGTAACTTATAAAAAAATTAAACCAGTTTCTTTACGAAAAAATTAATAAAAACGGCCCTCTAACTACCCCCACTAATTAAAATTGACTCATATTCTTTTGCATTTAATTTTACATACCTATATATTGTTAATACGCCTAAAAAGTTTGATTAATTTAAAATGCTAAATTTCAGAAAAATTAAAGCCTAAAGTGAAAAACGATTTTTCACAATTTTGAATTTTTCATTGATTTTTTCGTAGAAAATATTGGGTACTGGCTTTATTTTTATTATAACTCAGATAATTGATATGCCAAAGACTTCCTTTATTTAAAAAAATCCAATCATGTATTAAAAAAATATATTGGGCTATTCTCTACCATCTGTTAAAATTTTAAGTCAATTCCTGCAGGACCAAAAAATTGCCAGGTAAAATGCTTCATTTCCTGTACTATTAATAAATAGAAGTTTGATCATGCCAAGAAATGGTTTTCATTTATTTACGAGAAAATCGTACATCAAACGTAAAAAGTAAAGATATAATTTTTTTAATAATAAGGAATTAGAAAATAATTAATTTTTAGAAAATGCAATGCGTACCATTCTATTCTTAAAAAATATTTTTCTATACCCCTTATAGAGCCTTAAAGCTTTAAATCGCGCCAACCCTAACTTAGGCCAGGATTTTAAAAGCCAACCCTATACCATTAAAATCGTTATAAAAAAATCTATGTTTACGTGTTCGATAAAAAAAAAAAAGAAAAAGAAAAAGGTATATAAGACATTTTTTTTAAATTCTTACTTACACTATGTCAGGACAGGATATGGTTTGCCAACCCCCTTAGTATGTATTTATTAATAACTTTTTCTGTTAAAAAAAAAATATTTTAAAAAAATTAAGAGGGGCCCATTTGTATAGCCGGATAAAAAGATGACACAGCCCCATAAAAAGAAAGAAAGTTCATACACAAAAGTCTAACATAAGTGTTCCTATGTATTTTTGACTCAGAAATGGCACAACACGTCTTGAATTGGCCTCACTAGCCAAAAATGACCTTTATAGGTCCGGAAATACGATTTCCGGGATAAGGCGGGGTCGAGGGTGCATTCTAAAGCCAAAGTCGAAACGGCTAACTGAAATTTCCTGTTTGGAACCAAAAAAATGACCCTTTAGGAGCCGGAAAATAATGTTTTAGACGTAGCAATCACAACAGTGATACTAATGATTTAAAAACTTTCTAAATTTGATTTGCTTAATTTAATGCAATAAAAATAAAACGGAAAAAATACGTGTAGCACTAAACTGGGAAATCTGGCAACAGTGACGATATCACTATTAAATTCTACATGTCCAAAACTCTTTAGATTCTAAATTTAGGGAATGTTGCCTACGCGGTTCTAAAGATATTTAAAAGTTGCGGTACTTTTTACTAACCCAGTATGTTAGTTACTAATGAAAGTTGTGCTGTCAAACTTTAATTCGTAATAAAAAAGTATCACCTTATGCACTTTTACATTACCTACTATTTTGGCATTATAAACTTTCCTGTATATTAGGAAAAGAAAATTAGCTTCAAGGAAAGCAAATAATAAATGTTAGTAATCCATCAAAGTCTGCCTGCAAAGCAACGTAATAAAACATGGGCGGAAGGTAATAAAATATACAGTTAGTGTGTTGGATGATTTTTACTGCTAACTTCTGTTAATTAAAAGGTTCGAACGTTCTAGAAAATGGCGTATATTTATATCTACATTTTTGGGTAAGTTTAAGTGGTTTCTGCTAAAATACTTAAACTTATATCAAACAAAGGTAAAAAACAACGTAAAGACATTGCCCTTACTTAAAATTAAGTACTTGTCTAAAGTTAGGACCCTCTTCAAACCTTTAATTTGTTTGGTATTTTTTTATAAAAATTAGAGGATTTAAGTAAGACAACAGAAATCACCATTTTGAAAAAAAGGTGCCTTGTGGCACATTATTTTAAGGACCCTGACAAGTCCTTTTGAACCCCAGAATATAAAGTCAATACCTTTACCTACTACAAAATGGCGACACTTTAATTATTACCTAAATACTTAATTTGAAGGGCCATATTTCCAAAACTGAATACATAAAATGTTACGTTTTCTCAAAGGTCTATTATATTTTTTAATGATAATATAATATACATGGTGCGTCATTAAAAGATCTATACTTTTTGTCGTACCCTGTATATTATTACCACTGTCACTTTTAATTTAATCCTTAAAAGCTTTAGAAAATTATCACATTACGTGTATCTAACTTTATTAGTTTTAGAAATAAGGTCATCCAAATGAGGTATTTAGGTATTTTTAAGGTACCGCTATTTTGAAGTAGGTAAAGGTATTTACTTTATATTCTTAAGTTATAAGGTACTTGTCAGGAGCTTTAAAATGATGTGCCATAAGATCCACCTTTTCCTTTATATTCTTTTTTTAATGGTGCCCACTCTGTCATTTTTTTCTCCAAAATTTGTTTTGTGTTGTTTTACTAATGTTCTTCAATTTTCAGGAAGAAAATACCAAACAATTCAAAAGTTAGCAGGTGGGGTTCCTGAATTTAGACAAGCACTGGATTTACGAAGTGTAATTCAAAAGTATACAAATATATTTTTTAGTACAGTGAAATTAGGGTTAATTTGATTTTTAACTTTAATAGTGGATTTCTCTCTCTTAAAAAAATCGATTTGTGGTCAGCTTCCCCAAATACCCCTGCATATCAAAATTGGTTTAAAACGAAATTTTTACAACCTTCCAAAATTCTTAACAAATATTTAAATAAAATAATAAACTAGGTATATTAAATTGTGGTATCTTTCTGCAATTCTTTAAAGTAAACACATATTTTTAAAGTCTGTAACAATATTTTAAAGAGTGGCATAAAAATAATCAAAAATCTATTTTGGTTAGTTCTGTTTTAAACAAAACCACTATTTAACTTGGTTATATAAATAAAATTGGATTACTGCAAAAAATATATCCAGAAAAAGAAATACAAATTTAAAAAATAAATATATAAATAAATAAATATTTACGAAAATCACCAATGTCTGCTACATACATTCTTTAATTTATATGTTATATAGTTTTAATATTAGTGTCTGCCTTAATTTAATATTTAATCTAGATGGGTATTTTTAAAACAAAAAATTAATATTACTTTAACTTATTTTAAAAAAAGAACCCATCCGATACCCAAAACATGTCCATGGGTCTTATGGTTTCGTGACTGTAACACCAACGATTTTTGGCACAATGTCTAAAAATTGTATGTTTAACATTGTAATAAACTTGTCCGTCAAAAAAGTGACGCGTTTGCCCAGTCCGACACCCTAAACAGTTGACATTGACAAGCTGGTTTAAACGCCGTTTCCATATAATATGGCGGTATTAATATTCATGGTAGACTCGTCAAAAAGAACCCTCTTAAAAATGCTTTAAAAGTGTTATTATCATAAAGTCAATTTTATTACAGGCCCAGGGACTATTGGAACTAATATCCAAAGTACCTCGGATACCTCGGTGACCACCCTGTATGTCACTTAGTGGGAAAAAACATTTAACCTTTTTTTTGTGTTTAAGGTTCTGATTTATTTGTTCATCTTTTAAAATTTTTAATAAACCTTAATATTTATTTTATTTTTAATTAAATTTCGTAAATAATTTTTGTTTTTTAAATTAAAATAGAGATTGCTTTTTCAACGTTCCATTTTAATTAACCGCCTAACAAAATCCGGAAGATTATTTCGCATTTTTTTTAAAGGGTACAAAAAAATATAAAAAGACAAAGAAAACCAAACAAAAATAAAACAATAAATAATTTTTTTTTCTTTTATTGGAAGTATTTGACAATTTTAATTATGTGCTTTAGTAGTATTTAAATATATAGGGTTAGTAGAAAAAACCGGAACGGTGGATAAACCAAATTTTGTACCCAGGGGTAACTGCACATAAAGATTTAAAAATATGTATTTGCAAGGTTGCCTAGCTTATAGTTTTCTTTATAGTTAAAAAAAAATTTAAATGGAATATTCCATTTTTTAATATTGTAATTAATTGCTTGTATCAACCTTATTATGATCTAATATTATCGTTTTTTTAATCCTGTGAATTTTGGAGATATAGCATTATGCTTTTTTTTAAATTAATACAAAAACGTCTTGGTATGGTCAATTATCTAGTATATGTATCCCTGTATTGTAAGGTCCGGTGATGGCTTAGCGTGTAAGGCGTTAAGTCGTTGAGCGCACAACGGACGTGAGGTGTGTTCGAATCCTGCTGAAGCCAAATACTTATTTATAAATTGGTCGGAAACTTAGTGGTCACCTTAACACCAGACGGACAAAGTGCAAAATGTATCGACGCTGAAGGCCACCAAAGGACCAGGGCGCTGGAACATACTTTGCCGTGTCCTGCGCAACCGTAGACATGCGGACCCCACTCAGTAGGTAGGTTCAGTAGTGCCCCTGGGTGGGAACGAGGTCTTAAGTTGTCACTCATAGGACCGTGGTTCGGAACCCACGTTAAGCTGTAGGTGCCGCCTGGCTGACATCACCCAGACGTAAAAGGACAGGGCGCACAATAAGCCGAGCGGCTTTAGTGCATGGGATATCCCGGCCCTATTCTGATCTAATCTAATCTACTTCCCTGTACTAATTTTGACAAATTTGACTTGGATCGTTTTTATGATAATTGAGCATACCTGGACGTTTCTGTATTCAAGCTTGATGCCATATGTTTGAAGGTACAGGAGTATAAAAACTATAATATTAGGTCATAATAAAGTTAATACAAGCAATTGATTACAATAATAAAAAATCCCATTTAATATATTAAAATTCCCTAAACTACAGAAAAAACTACAAACTTGGCAACTTTGCAAATACAATTTTGGAATTCTTCATGTTCAGTTATTCCTTGGCACAAAATTTGGTTTATTTATATTTAACCGTTGCTGAGATAATCCACCGTTTCAGTTTTTTCTACTAACCCTGTAGATATATGTCACAAAGAAACAATGATAAGAAGTTTTTAACTAACCTCTAATTAATAATATGGTAACAGTTAATTTATAATACCTAAATAACTAACTAGAACTACATTTAAAATACCTATTTTGGTTCGTAAAGTAGCAAAAAAGTATCTCAAACTTTTCAAAACCTTGTAAGACCCAAGTCCCAGTAAACTTAATTTTTGAAATAACTTTGCTGGACTCTAACTTGAGGGTTAATAGAGGATAAATTAAATTTTCGTATCGACGCCAAATGCCTTCTGTATTCAGCGTGAAATCACTTTACTCTCCTCGAATATTCCCCTTCAACACAAACTGCCCCAGTGGGTCAATTACGTCCTTTATTTGAGGATTAATTAAGGGCTATACCTTTGAAAGGGTGAGACAGTTTACTTAAATGCCACAATACTTTAGTGGTAATTGGAGAAACGCTATGCGCATTTAAACAATGTAAGGGATCAATGGGTCCTTTACGTATTTAAAGATAGTCCTAATCATAAGCAGAAACTATTTCTTTTTTTTTTTGTCTTTTTTCCTTTGGTTTTTTAAAGGCGATTTTGAACATATGCCTAAAATTTAAAAACTATTGAATTAGGAAAAAAGTCAGTAGTGCCAAATTTATTTAAATTTAATAAATACCGTAGTAGAGCGCTTTTTTCAAAAACTATCTTTAAAGGTGGCTGGGAAGTACCGGGTGTTAAGTTGTAAATTTACATCTCCCTTAACTTTTTAATTTTTTATCACACAAAATAATTTAAAAAATTAATTTGTTGAGCTAATTCTTTATTTTTCGAATAAGTAATCAGATTTTTATTATCTCTTAAGATGTACAGGGTACGACAAAAAGTATGATTTAAAAAAATAAAACACACTATATATTATTTTACCAATAAAAAAATCAAAAACCTTTAAAAACATACATACATATACATTTCCTATTAATTATTTTTCAAAATACGGCCATGTAAATCTAAAGAATTATAATTTTTAATTTCCATAAGAAACGTAAAACAGTTATATCCCCCTAACTCTTTTATTTTTAAGGTAGAAAAGAAATAAAAACCCCATTTGTTAGAATAATTTTATTGTATCTGTATCTTCTATCAGAATTTTTTTTTCTCTTAAGATATACAGGGTACGACAAAAAGTATGATTTTTTAAAATAAAACACCTTGTATATTAAATCACCATTTAAAGGATAATTTAAAAACCGGTATAAAACTATTGAGCAATTATTGCCATAATTAAACCTAACTACATAATTAAAATTTACACTTATTCTTTAGATTTAGATGACCATATATCCGAAACTAATAAAGATAGATATATTAAATATAGTTTTTTTAAAGCTCTTTAAAAGATATTTTTATTAATGATATAATATCCAGGGTGTTCCATTCAAAAAAATGCTTTTTGTTTTACCCTGTACATTTTGGAAGATTTTAGGAATTTAATTATTAATTTAGAAACAACACAACCAACCCAACAAACTAATATAAATATTTATTTTGTACGATAAAAAATAAAAAAGTTAAGGGCAGTTAAAATTTATAACTTGACTACCGGCACATTGCCAAGTCGAACAAGATATTAGGTACTGTTTAAAATAAAACATAATTATTTATTTTATGGCTGACTTTATACACACTAATACTAAGTATCAATCTCAACCTCTTTTTTTCTTTTGGTTTTTGAAATGCGATTCTAAACACATATGCCTAAAATTTAAAAACTATTGAAATAGGAAAAAAGTCAGTAGTGCCAAATTTATTTAAATTTAATAAATACCGTAGCAGAGCGCTTTTTTCAAAAACCATTCTCAAAGGTGGCTGGGAAGTACCGGGTGTTAAGTTGTAAATTTACATCTCCCTTAACTTTTTAATTTTTTATCACACAAATTAATTAAAAATATTATTTTGTTGAGCCAATTCTGTATTTTTCGAATTAGTAATCAGATTTTTATTATCTCTTAAGATATACAGGGTACGACAAAAAGTATGATTTTTTTTAAATAAAACACACTATATATTATTTTACCAATAAAAAATCAAAAACCTTTAAAAACATACATACATTACATTTTATATACTTATCACAATTATTTTTTAAAATACGGCCATGTAAATCTAAAGAATAATAATTTTTAATTTCCATAAGAAACGTAAAACAGTTATATCCCCCTAACTTTTTATTTTTAAGGTAGAAAAAAATAAAAACCCCACTTGTTAGAATAATTCTGTGGTATCTTCTATCAGATTTTTTTTCTCTTAAGATATACAGGGTACGACAAAAAGTATGATTTTTTAAAATAAAACACCTTGTATATTAAATCACCATTTAAAGGATAATTTAAAAACCGGTATAAAAATATTGAGCAATTATTGCCATAATTAAACCTACCTACATAATTAAAATGTACACTTATTCTTTAGATTTAGATGACCATATATCCGAAACTAATGAAGATAGATATATTAAATATAGTTTTTTTTAAAGCTCTTTAAAAGATATTTTTATTAATGATATAATATACAGGGTGTTCCATTCAAAAAAATGCTTTTTGTTTTACCCTGTACATTTTGGAAGATTTTAGGAATTTAATTATTAATTTAGAAACTACACAACTAACTCAGCAAACTAATATCAATATTTATTTTGTACGATAAAAAATAAAAAAGTTAAGTGCAGTTGAAATTTATAACTTGACACCCGGCACATTGACAAGTCGAACAAGATATTAGGTACTGTTTAAAATAAAACATAATTATTTATTTTATGGCTGACTTTATACACACTAACACTAAGTATCAAATAATATAGAATGCGGTATCTTTAAAACGGCTTAAAGAAATATAATATTCTAGCACTTCCGGCAATACTTAAAGTTAATGTCACTTTCTTACAACTTAGTTATATCGGCACATGGTAAAATAGAAAGGTTTATTACTTTAAAACCACCAATAGAATACCAAATCAAGTACTTTTAGAAAAATGAAATATTAAGTTTTTTTTTATTTTTAAAACCTATAAAACATTTTAAATTAACTTTAACAGAAATGGAAAGTTTTTCGAATAAAACTTAAAAAAGAAACAAGTGAAATTTTAAAAACTTTTTTAACTTTTGTGTAATTAGAAATTCCTAATTTCATGTAATTAAAAAAATTAGTTACTCTATTTTCTTTTTTTTTTAATTGCAAATAATTTTTACGATTTTATTTAAATTTAGTTAGAGCAAAATTAAAAAAAATATATATTTTAAAATTAAAAAAATAAAGCTTTTGGTTAGAAATAATTACATAACCATACTAAAAGTAACATAAACCTACCTACAAAATTAAACCAATTTATACAGTGACCGGCAAAAAGTCTGTTACCTTTCCTAAAGTTAGCGTTATAGCTAATATTTAAATTTAAATAAACTAAGAATAATGCAAATATTTAAAAAAATTTATTAAAACCAGCTAAATTTACACGCACTTTTTTGATTGGGATGGAATAGGATTTTATTTTCGACACTTAAAATAAATAATTTTAAAGGTAGATTTATGCTGAAATCACCGGTGTTAAAATGTTTTATTACAAAAAACTTTTTGTTTTCACCAAACAAAAACGTAAAATTCATATTGAAAAAAATACATATTGATCCTTACTATGTTTTACTCATACATAAAGACAAGTTTTACATTTTAAAATATAACCCCTTAAAATCACAAGTAAATTTATTTATTTAAGTGTAATTTACATTTATAATTTTATTGGTTTAATGGATAAAATAAATAAGTTACGATATTCTTTAAATTTTACCAAATTAGGGATAATTATTTTTTAAATTTACTTTTTAAAAAATATATGACTAAAACTTTGTATTTTAAGTTAGGAATAAATCCTAACTACTTTTTACTCATTAGGTTTTTAAAATATTTCTATGTTTTATACCCACTTTTTTTATTCTATTTTAGCTTATTTAACTTTCCAACCATACCACTATTTCCATTTCATACATACCGGGTGTCAACAAATATGTTTAATAAAACCTAACTTCTAGAAAGATTAGACATATCAAAATAAGACTTGGTATGGGTAAAAAGTATAAGAGGAGAGTTTTTGTGTAGCTATCAGTTTCTAGTCACTTCCAGTTTAACCAATTCAATTTTGATTTATTAAATGGAACACTCTGTACATTTTATCATTCTTGGATTCTTAAAAAACATTAAAATCAGAATGTGATTCTTTGTAAAGATTTTATGGCTACTTGATTTTTTTAACCATTTTTAAGACTGGATATACATGGCCATAATTTGACGCAATATTAATCTAGGGACCCCAGGTAATAGAGAGTCATTGCAAGTTGCTTTATTAGGCTCGGGTATTATTTATACCGACCTTTTTTAAACAGCGCTTGTAGCCAAAATTTTAACTGATTGCAAATTATGTTGACAGTACCGTTAACCTAAAAAAAGAAAAATAATTAAGTAGTCTTTCCTTATTGTTTTGTGTTATGGGTTTTTTACACAATTACAAAAATAAAATAAAAATAAAAAATGCAAGGTTTTAAGTATTTTTACTTTATAAAGCTTTTTGATTTTGTTATTGATTGCCGTTCGGATACACGAACAGTTCCGAAGTTAAAATAAGATCAAAGTAAGGCACGACCTATAACCGACCTAAATAAAGCCAGTCACAATTCTTATTAATGGAGTCCTTATCCCATCATACATCTGCGCAAGATCAGATGTCAAAATAAGGTCGGTATTATTAGTGCCTAGCCTTATTTCACTCTGCAATATTTCTTTATTGTTAGGAAAATACAATTACAGAGTCTTAGTCACTAGATGACAATTTTACATTTTCGTGTTTTACTGTTATTATCGCTACTTTGGAAGAAGACCGGCACAACTCAAAATATTTTCATTTTCATTTTTTGTATAAAACACAACGTAAAAATGGTATATTTTCATATGCAAGAGTATTACAAAGGTAACTTGTACGGCCGGCGGCTAGATGACACTTATAACAGTCTTGATTTTTCGGAACTTGTTTGACCGTTCGGCAAGACTGTTACAAGTCAAATATAACGGAGTTAATTTAAGGGGTAGTACGACATTAACCCAAAATAAAGTTAGCTACAGGTATAACATAATCCGGGCTAAAACAGCTTAATGCTATAATTTTTTATTACCGAGATATTTCAATTACAATTGTATTGAAACTTTTAAAAGGCATTTTCTCAAAACTTCGATTTTTTAAGTTGTGTCGTTCTTCTTCCAAAGTAGCGATATATACTTTTTTTAAGTATTAACGGTTGCTAGATGGACAATACAGAACATAGCGAAGCAGCAACTCATTACATAAATTTTACAAAAATTTTGAAACTTTTTAACTTTCTTGATCTACGTAATTTTGTAAAGGCCTAAAGGGTTTGTTACGGGGTGGATGTAATTTTAATCAAGTTTAGAGCAGATTCATGTACATGTAATTTCAACCAGAAGAAAAAGGGTGCGGGTTTATATATGAAAGATAACTCCGGTCAACACGATTTCTGGGTCTGACTTTTACATAATAATTACTTTTAGTTTCTCCTAAGCCAAAACTAAGAAATATATGCATATATATTTTTTTACGACCGCTTTCCATAATTTTGGCAAAAATCAATGATTTTTGTAAAGTGTGTAATTTTAATAATAAAGGTGAGAAAAGAATTCTTAAATGGATTTAAAAAGTGTGTATTAGTCTTAGTTTATTCAAGGATTAAAAAAAGGACTTACTTACCAAAACTAACCGTTCGTAAGTGTGTTTTGGCCTTGGATTTAATTAACAAAAAAAAACTAACCATTCGTAATTTCCTACAACTATTTTAATTACCCTGTCGGCGCCATACAGTAGTACTGTAAGGTAAGTATACAATTTAATAATAAAAGGGTAAATTTTATTAAAAACATTTTATGGCCCGTACATCCCTGGTCGAAAATAAGCATGTCCTTATCGGACCCTTTTTCTGGTTTTCTTGGGCAGGTAGACGAAGGGATTTTGGACGAAATTACACCCGCCGTTGTGACGTAGACATCCAGGTGAGGACTACGCAGGCGACAAATGTGGCTGTTAAAAGATTTAAAAAGAATATTATGTTGTTTATGTTAAAAGCTGGTATTATTAACAGGTTAAAAGGGAGGCGCTTATTCGTTCTAACGCAGTAAAGAAGGATGGAATATATTTTTGAGTAGCGCATTTTTACTTTAAACCGCGAGAGAATTGTATTTATTGACGCGCTGTTAAACAATCTATTGAAAAGTGTGAAAGTTAAAGCCTAATTTTAATTATATTTTAGTACTGTAAAAGCCTTTTTGTTGTTTATAGATGTTAATAGAACAATAGTAGGTTAATTCTAGTGTTTTGCAATTTTTTGGTATTCATTTCATAAAGATTTTTTGGTTGTGAACCTACTTTTAGTGCATTTAACAAGTTGCGTGTTTTATAAAGTCTTAAAGTGTAAGCTACTTTTTTCTTTAGGTTTAAGATACTTATTTTTTTAAACAGCTGTATGTGTTGTTTTTCTGGCTGTTGTTGCAATTAAAAAACGCCCCAACACAAATATTTTTTGCGCTTCACAGGTAGTTTAGAAAGTACAAAACCTTTAATTTTCAAGTATTTACTTAAGTGCAATGCGTCCCGGGATTTAACAAAGGGTTTCATTGTAGCCTTTTTGATTTTAGTTAAAATATTATTTTTTTTATCTTTGGACAAGGTTACTTTCAAATGTGACGCCCACAAGAGTGAAGGTGTCTTTGCTCTGTAAAACTTGGCCGCTTATAATTAGAGGATAAGTATTTGATGACTCTTTTCGCGACAAGGAACATGATTGTGTTTTGGATGCATTCAAGTGGACGAGATTTTTGGCGCCCCAATCCAATATTAAATTAAGATCCTGCGAAAAAGATATCTGCATCGCTCTGCGTTTGTTTTCCAAATTAGGTTTGGTGATTGGTTTAGGAACGTGAAAACTGGAGTGAAGGGTACTATCGTCGGTGAAATTATAAATGGAATTATCTGTGGACGAAAGAAGGTCGTTGATGTGAAGAAGAAACAATGTTGGTGCTAGAACTGAGCCCTGAGGCACTGCAGCATTTACCTGGTAAAAGCTTGAAGAATGGCCGTGCACAATAACTGATATACGTCGATGAGATAGATAACTAGAGAGCCAAGTACATTTATGTAACCTAATAAGCATTAAATGCTTATGTATTTTATCTTATAGTAGGGGAGCCTAATATGCTAAATTTGCAGTTTCTTGAGCGTCAGCTACTGGATGGCAAAGCTTAGATGATAATAAGAAAAAAATGTTATATAATGTTTTCATCAGGGCTGTAGACTTTTAAGTATGCCAAAAAATATTTTTATTATTTCGGCTTGTAAAAATCGTCCAAATCGTATTAAATTATATATTTTTCGTTATTTTTAACTTATTTTTTCTAAAATAAACAAAAAATAACTACGCTTGAGCATGTCAAAATAACGTTTTTTTACAACTTTGTAGCCCTCCGCTTCCTTTGCGTCACTCTCAAATTATCAGATTAGTGGAATATACACTCTTAGGCATGTAATTAACTCACCCTATCTTAATATGACGCGCACGACAATTTCTGATGGAAATATTTTTATTTCTTACGATTGCCCCTAAATACGAAGCTCATATTTGGTGAAGGTATTTAACCGGGTACAAGGTATTTTCCGGTATACCATTATACTTTTTTTGCAAGATTCCATGTATTTCTATTTAAATTAATATAAAAATAGCATCCGGATCGTAAGCTGATAATATTGAACCCAACGGTCTGTTGTTTTACGTAGGCGTAGGCGAGGCCAGGCCCTCGCAGCAATGTGAAGGTATGAATTGTGCCATATGAAAATAATGTAAAAATAAAAGGGTATGAAACGTCTTTTGGGTCCTTTATTGTAATGTGCTACGAAAGGGGCCTCGCACAACTGCATTCTATTTGAAAAATTGTGGTAGAAGGGGTTGGGACTTTTTTGCCCATCAAAAACATTTTAAATGACATAAAGTAGAAAATGAGGGCCCCACGGGATAACGTCGCCTACGCCTAAAAGGCTTCGCAGAGAATATAAGGACCATTGTGATTTTTTGCTTCTTAATTTTTTTTCTCACGATCATTGTCAACAAAGGGGCCTCGTAAATACGATTTCACCTACCCCTAATTTTGGTCACGCAACACCACTGTACGTAGTTTACGATCCGTTAAAATTAAATAAAGATAACAGCAGAGTTTTTAAGTAACTGTCATTTCCTTTCGCCTCAATCATTACATTTCAAACGACAAAATTACAATGGAACCGGAACTTAGCTAAACTTCCGCATACTCTTTTCCTGTGCAGATAGCTGTTATGACCTCCTGCTGTGTGCAGAAAATTCTAGTTCATTTAACCGAAAATCCATACTTTAATAAAGCAAGTTATTGCTTTGGGCTTTATATAGGTTTTGTAAAATGGACGGTTAGGTAATAACCTATGGACCATAAATTCTTTAATTGATGACACCTAATTAAGCTGGGGTTCTATAATCGTTTATGATTTACTAGTTTGAGAACGTGGGTGTTTATATTTATTTACTTTTATTACTTTAATAGAGAGGGTGTCTCTAAAGGTTCAAAAAAATGCTACTACAAATTACTGAGTATAAAAATTATGGATTTTGAGGATACAGGGCGTTAAAAGTCAATTTTGATTTTAGTTTTTTATAACCAATTTTGTTTAAAATAAGTTCATTGCCACGTGGCTAAAGGGGATTTTGGAAGGTACAAAATTACAATTTTTTGTATCAATTTTATTATTTATACTAGAGGGCACCTGCGGTATCTGTAAAAAGAATACAAAATAAACCATTTTAAGTTAAAACAATTTTAAATTACCAAAATAATTTACTTCTTATATAAAATAATATATCATACCATTTAGGTATTACCATTGTCTAATTACGCATTATGTAAATACAGAGTGCCCCAATTGTCCGAGAAAGTCCAATATTTCTGTTGTTTAAAGAGATATGACAAATAGTTTTGTATAAAAGTTGTGAGGTTTTAAAACGTTTCTCAAAAATATTTTAATATATTAAAAGTGTTCCTAAAAAGTTATAAATGAAAAATTAGATTCGTTTTTTTTTAATTGTTTAAATTTAACTTAACTTTTATTGTTAAAAACACTAAATGTTAAGTTTAATTTTTTTATCTTTTGACATCCCACGAAGACATATGCCTAAATACCAGAGTACCGTGGGTGTCGGGTTATTAGATGTTTAACTCATCGTTTCCCCTGTTCCGTCAACGTTGTCTAAGCACTGAAACATGCAGTTATGCATTTTACAGCACCTTTTAGACAACGCGGTAGTGCCACCACGGTCGTTATTTTTAAATAACTACTACCTAAATATGTCTCCCCGCTGGGAATCGAACCGACGACCTCTGGCTTCAAAGATCAAAGCTCTGTCCACTGCGCCACGGGGAGACTATGATGATGATAAAAGGGGCTATTTTAGGTTACTTTTATTAAGAAAATATAACATTTTCTTTTAATTTAGATAAAAATATAGTGTCTTTAATTTTTTCCTTTTTTGTAGCTACAGTAAAAAAAATTAAGATACTTTAAACCACATGGTTTATATTTATACCGATTGGTGCGTCGCCGAGAGGAACAGAGGAAATCTCAGGTTAATTTTAGAATGGTTAATTATTGGCTTTTCTGTACTTAATACAGAAAAAATGTGAGAAGTTTTTGAAAAGACCACTTGTGCCAAGTTGTAAAAAAAAAAATTATTAAGCGAATTCTTCTATTAAATGTAATTGAAAAATTACCAATTTTTTGGTTCAGGTAAAACAAAACAAACAGCAGTCACCATTAAACAATTTGTTATAAGGCTTTGTAAAATTTTACAAACAGCCGAATTAAAGAAATGTTTTTCTGTTTTATCAATTTTACAACTATTACATGCGAAGTAAAAGACACGTTTACATTCTTTTTCCAACCTTCTATTTAATGTAACAATTAAAAGTTTTTTTTTAATAGCTAGTGTCAAATTTTCAATATTTTTAGACACAGATACTGTCTGTAGAGTTAGCCATGTAGGTTTGGTCAAGTTTTTTTCTTAATATTGAAATTTTGACACTAGCTTTAAAAAAACTAATTATTTGTTACATTATATACAGGGTTAGAAAAAAATGTAAACGTATCTTTAGTTTGCATGTAATAGTTGTAAAATTAATGAAACAAAAAAATATTTCTGGAATTCAGCTGTACGTAAGTCTTAACAAATCCTTATAAAAAATTGTTTGATGGTGGCTGCTGTCTGTTTTGGTTTACCTGAACAAAAACGATGGTTTTCTACTATTTTTCTTTATTGTTTTTTTTAATGGACACTGTTTTAAGTTTAAAAACGGATAATAACAATAAATAAGTAGACAAACTTTTGGAACCGAGGGGTGAGTAGGGTTGCTGGACAGGGAAAAATATGACTAAAAATAATAATTTAAATTTTTCTGTAAAATAAAGACAAATTATTAACTTAGGGCTAACTATAATATAAAGGAAATAAAGGCTATAGCATTGCCCACTATGCAAAATTCAAATATTAAATAATACAACAATTAATTTAGGGTAAAAACTAAAAATAACTATAACGTAATACATAATTTTAAAAAGCTTTTATTTTTTATAAATTATTAACTTAATCATATGCACGGGGTCCCATAAAAAAATCATATATTTGGTTTATATCTCAAATAATATAAATGTAATAAAATTTTTAACTACACCACTGGATACCACGTAAAATATATACAATAATCAGTTTTTACTTTTGTAGTAAGTAACGAGACAACTAAAATACGAGTGGGGTCCAAAAATAAAATGAGCAAAAAAAAATAGTGCCCTGGGTCAAAAACTAAAAGGGTCATAATAGTAATTTATGTAACAAGTAAATAAAGTGATACTTTTTTAACGAAGGGGTGTTTGACAGCACGAGCCGCTAGGCGAGTGCGGCAATTCCGTAAGTAAAAAAGACACTTTATGCATGTGTTACATATTATATATTTTCCACGACCGTATATAAATTTCCAAAAATACCATTTTATACATGTTTTAATTATATAAACTTATTTATTTTAATTTTTGCAGCACAGCCGTTATATGGCAACAAAAAATCATAGCCTCCCTATTTTTTAAAAGACAATTATCCTCTTGATAGCTTTGCATCCATTATTTAATTTTAGAAAATTGTATAAACTTACTTTTTTAAAATTATTACTAAAACAGTATAAATTCCTTTTCAATTTCTTAGTCATCCAAATTCATTATTACTATCAATTTTAAATAATTTCTATTAAAATTCTTTGCAAACTGTCAAATTTTAAAGATTTTTTTAACACTATATATAGTGTACTAGAATGAAGTACTTTAACTTCATGTTAACGATTAAAAAACAGAATTTTTTTAACGGTCGTGGGAAAAATATTTTAGACTCATCTTTTGTTTTATCGTAAACTAGCAACAGTTCGCAAGAACCACAAGTCTTTATTTCTAATAACAACTAAGAAACCCTGCAATTGCAAGAAAATGCGGACACTCTAAACAGTACATCTAATAGATAGCCATCTGAACAAATAAACGCTTTGGGTGTGGCATTACTTACATACTGTATATTGAATCACTCGGTATGGCTGCCATTTCGTTTTGTCGCCAAGCAGGCAGACGTTGATAAATTGCAGACACTTATTATTCGCTGTTCTAAAAGCCAATTTTAGATAGCTGCGTATTTGAAACATCAATTTTGTTCTAAAAGCAATAAGTCTAAACAAATTGACAAAAAATGCAAAAGTTCTCTCTACAAAATAATTAAAATTAAGACAATATTTTTATAAGGGGTGGTTATCAGAAAAAATAGTTTTTATGCATTTTTTCTTATCTTCTTCATCTTGGAAATATTTTTAAAAAATTCGAAGTAAATATCACAAATACTTTTCGAGTGTTTCGATAATAAACAAAGATCTTTCGGGCGCTTTGGAGCATTTAAGAACAGGTAACTAGCAGCAGCTTGAAGCGACCGCTTTTTGGGTACTATTCTCATGAATGACTTATACTACGAAAATAACATTAAATGAATATTTTAAAAGCAGCTACAATTGGTAAAGAACTGTAATAAAGAGTAAAAATTTAAATGCGTTTTTCTCAAAATTATGTTAGTGACCACTGTGGCTCTAAAACCGCTCGGTAGTTTCAATGACAAGTTTACAGCATTTAAAACACACAAACCAGTGCCTGATGATTTTTTTTCATTTTATAAAAGGAAATAGCTGTTGTTTTTTTTGTTAAGAAAATCACCATAAAAATTCTAAAACTGCCAATTATTTAATTACAAGAAAAACTTTGATCAGGCAGTAAATTTACTATTCATTTAACTAGATTTTTTTAAATGATGGTCACAAACTGCCAAGACTTTTAAAAGTGTTTTTTTTGTTTAATTATTGTCAGTCAAGTTAATACCCTGTTTACCAATGCTAGATTTTTACTTTTATTAAATAAAATAATTTATTGGAAAATTAAAATAATACTGGCATTTATTTCCGTCGCTGATTACAACTTTATACGCCTTTATACCGGGTGCCCACGAAATCACTTTCCGGCTGCAATTTTTCATTTCTTTATCGATACTGACGAAACTCAAAGGGGTTGTTAGACTAACGAAGAGTCATTTTTAAGTGTACAGAATAGGCTTTCACGACTTTCGGTTTCACCGGAAATGACTGAAAATTTTGATTTTTAAATGGGACACCTTGTATATTTTTTGTTTTTTGAATGCTGCAATTGATTTTTATTTGGAATGTAATATTTTTAAAGCAAATTTTGCTTAAATTTTATTTTTAATATTTTTTTATTTCTTATCTAGCGTGTCAAGATCATCCTAAAACCACTCTCCATACTTTATTTACTTTTAGAAAAATACGAAATCGATTTTATCCTTTAAAACTTTTTTAATAAAAGGCTCTAAACTCCATTTTTTTTGTTTTTTTTTACCCTAGCTCAAATACCAAAATAGGACCATATCACTTACATAACATTTCTAAATGCAGTATTTCAAAGCGAAACCAACGATGTAAAACACTACGACACTTTACTTTTTTAAGAAAATTTATTATGTAAATAAATTATCTTTTTGATACTAAATGGCGTACGTCGCAATTCATCGTTGGTGCCATGGAAACAAAAACTAATAGAATATGTTAAAAGTTAAAAAATAAATACATTAGTTTGTGCTTATCTAACTTCTACGATGTTAGGATAATTTTAAGTTAAATTTATTATTTGGATAATTTTTTATTTTAGTACCAAATTTAACCCAAACTTATTTTAATATCTTAGGAGATACATAAATAAACACAAACTAATTTTTTTATTTTTTAAACTTTTAACGGAACACAAGCAATTATTTTTACAACATGTTCTATTAGTTTCTGTTTTTATGGCACCTACGATGCATTGCGACGTACGTCATTCAGTATCAAAAGATCATTTACCTATATAATAAAAAATTTGTAAAAAAAATAAAGTGTTGTAGTTTGTAACATTGTCGGATTCATTTAGAAATATTATGAAAGTGATGGTCCTATTTTGGTTTCTAAGCTATGGAAAAAACTACAAAAGTAAAGTTTAGAGCCCTCTAGTTAAAAAGTTTGAAAAGATAAAATCGATTTCGCATTTTTCTAAAAGTAAGGTAAGTATGAGGAGTGATTTTAGAATGGTCATGGCACTCTTGATAAAAAATAAAAATTTAATTTAAAAATAAAATTTAAGCTAAATTTGTTTTGAAAATATTGCATTCCGATTAAAAATAATTTTCAGAATTCAAAAACAAAAATATACAAGGTGTCCCATTTAGAAATCCAAAAGTCAGTAATTTTCAGTGAAACCGGAAGTCGTAAAAGCCTATTATGTATACCTAGAAATGACTATTTGTTAGTCTAACAATCCCACCAAGTTTGGTCAGTATCAATAAAGAAATAAAAAAATGGCAGCCGGAAAGTGATCTCGTGGGCACCCGGTATATTAATTACATAAGGGATGTTAAAAATACTTTAAGTAGACATAAGGGATGTTAAAAATACTTAAGTAATACTTATAAAGTAAAGTGCTATTTTATGTAATATACAAAAAAAGTGCCTATACATCGTTTCCGAAAACTTAACAATAATATTAAAAGGGCTGTCTTTAATTTAACCTACAAAAGCTTATGTAATTTTTTTGACGTTCTTCAAATTTAATTAAAAATCCCATTAAAAACCTAAATTTTAAACCGATAAAATTTCTAAATTAAGTTTTTTTAACATACATTACAATTTTTAAAATCCTAAAAATATTATTTTGTAGTTTAAAAATAATTTTATTATTAAAAATACATGTATATAATAATTAAGTAAATACTGACGCATTTTAAACTTATATAACATTTTATTGCAAACTACTTATACGTTGCATTTGAAAATTTAGATTTTTTTATTAGGTATTTTTGGCATGTCAGAAACATAACAAGATGTGTTTCAATTTAAATAAATCCCAATTTTCAGAAAAGAATTTTGGTGTTCAGTAGTTGAACAGAAAATAAAAGTCTGCACGTAAGCCAGATTTTCGTCAATGCCAATTTACTTGAATAAGACTCTTACATACATTGCAAATATATAACTTTTTCTAATAGAAACAGCAAGAGAATTGCGCGAATAAAATGGAGATTTAGTTTGTTACGTTTTATTTTTCATTTTGTGTAGTATTTTTCAAAAAAATATATTCTTGTCAATTTATTATTTTTTTAACAGAATAAGCCCTTAAACACCAAAATGGTTGATGGGCAATGGTTATTATTTCAATAGTTCTCCATCTATTTAACAACTTGTCTTTCTCTATTATGTCCACGGACGAACTTAACAATAGCACAAATGGTCCAAAAATTTTATTTCTTAAAAAGTCGTGTATGACAAATCCTTTTGCTTCTTATAATACAAGGGCCTGTGAGCAACAGACCTTTGTTATTTTGTAAAAGTTAAAAGTTTGTTAGCGCATGTTCCCAACATAGATTAAAACAACGGTAGACTATAAAGTTTGATTTATAGTGGCTTTGGCAGGTAACAGATACTAAAGGTTAATGAGTTGAGACAAAACTTTCGTCATTTTGTAAAAACAAAATTTTATACATGGTATTGGGGACCTATTAGAAGATATTTCCTTAGTCGCCAGGCGGTCTTAACAGGTTTGGGGGCCCTATGATTCGAGAAATATTTCTGTAATTTGACAAGATATGACAAAAACTCTTAAAGAGTTGTAAGGTTTTTAAATATGCATGTCCCAAAAATATTTTTATGTATACTAAGTGTCCCAAAAAAAGTTGTTGCTGTGAGGTAACTTTTTTTTCTGGTCTCCGTACACATCTTAATATGTTTAAGATATGCCTATTTGAAACCCTACATTTTTTATAAAGATTGTTTGTCATATTTTGTTAAATAACAGAAATATTGTACTTTTTGGACTATTAGGTCACCCCGAAATGTTTGTTTGCCAAGGAATTTGATAGTTTAAAACTATCTGGGGACTAAAAAATTATCTTCTAATAAGTTTTCAAGTAAGATATCTAAAATTAAGCTTTTACAAAATGATGAATGTTAAGTTACAGTTCATTAAACTTTACTACCTGATACCTGCCAAAGCCAATACCAGTCAAAATTGATAGTACAATATCGCTTCTACCTATGATGGGTGCATATGCACTGAAAACCTTGCTTTATTAGAAAGACAAAAATGTACGTTACTTAATGTTTTGCCCTTTTACCGAACCCCAAAAACTACAAGACCTTTATTTTTAACAATTCTGCAAACTGTTAGGTTATTTAGAAACGAATGGGTATCCAATGTTTAAAATTTTGTTTTGAACAGCATACTTTACTAATCAATATATATATTTGAATAAATATTCGATTCTGAAACGTTTGTTACTAGACACTCTGCTGAGGGATCAAAATTAAAGTCAATATTCGCCTAGTCTCTTGTCATATTTTTGTAGCTTTTCGGGTCATTATACTAGATAAAACTTATTTTTCAACGTGAATTTTGCTTTTTAAAAAGCAAAAGTATTTTGTATAAACGATTTTTTTAAATTAAAAGTTTTTGTCCATTTGTGCTATCGTAACGTCCATTTGTGGACACACTGTAGAGTATAAATTACGAACATTACGATTAACATAATAAACAGTGGGAACCTAAAGACCATTCTCTCATTTAAAAACTAAACGGTTAGGTCTAGTCTAATATTACTTAAAAAGTAATGAGCTAGATCTGCATTTTTTAAAATATCAATAAAAACTTTGAATATCAATGTAATAGCACTTTTTTAAAGTTCCTGACAAGTGTTTTATAGCCCTAGAATATTAAGTCAGTACCTACCTTTACATACTATACAATTTCGGTACCTTATTATTTAACTAAATACATGAGTTAAGTTATCAATGGCATTAAAATTAAAACTATTATTATACATTTTGATTTATTTGAATAATTTTAAAAAGACAATGATTTGCAAAGTTGCTTAAAATTTTAAAATTGCGATAAAATTAATCAAATAACATTTTTATTACGCCAATATTTAAACAGATTTTACATTTTTATTGATATAAAATAAAATTAATTATTTAACATATTTGTGTATCCTAACTTATAATGTATTTTTTTCTAGGTGGGTTAATATGCACTTTCTTAAATTAAAGACTCTGAAATAGGTAAGTTCTTTAAAAGATATATTTAATTTTACATACTGGGTTAGCTATAAGTATCACAATACCTAAATATCTATAAAGCTATTACATTTACTTTTAGTATTTATGGTGATTTGGACATGTGAAATTGAACAGTGATATCGGCACTATTGCCAGATATCCCAGATTTTGTGTAAACGTATTTTTTTATTTTTTCTTAATTTAATGCCAATCTATTTTTATTGCATAGTTATCTTTTAAACCGCTAAATCTGTGTTTACAAAATTTGGTTTTTGGTGTGTTTATGCATGCGTAATTGATCAGTAATATTCTGATTGTTGCCAAATGTTAATGTTAATGCGGCGATGTCATATTTACGCAAATAATGTAAATTAAATATTGATAATTTAGAGTCTTACTTAAGTTGGCACGCTTATATTATCGAAATCAAAATAAATGGGGCACTCCAATAAAAATAAAAAGTATACTACATGTAGGACAAAGCTAAAATTCTAATAACAATAATAAATCACTATTTAATTCTACTTGCCAAAAAATCTTTAAATATCAAAATTTTTAAACGCTGCTTAAGCAATCGCAAATGCAGCAAATCTTAGCAACTAGTAAAGGCAAAATAAAAAACAAATATTTGGATTAATTCCGTGTAAATACAGTGCCTATAATAAAAAAATAAAACTGATCGCATGTTCCACTAATAGGAATAATAAAAATTAAACTTTGATTGGTGGCATATAAGGCAAAGGCACATGTAAAAATTTAAATGTTTGAATTCTGACCTCATGTTTGTAAAGCAATTTATCATTTCTTTGTAAAAAGAAACTAGCTTTTAAAATCGTTAGCATTTGTTTAGAAACACCTTTTGTAAACTTTTTGCATTAAAATTAATCATAATATTATTAAAAATTTTAGTAATATTAACAATAATTATCTAAAATAGCTATTTAAATTAATTATGAATTCTGTATTAATGTTTTAAGAAAACAAAGTTTGTTATTATAATAAAAATAGGTTTATTAGGTAAGCTTAAAATTATAATTACTTTAGTAAGAAACAAAATAGTCCAAAGAAAAATAAAAAGTAAGATTAAACGAATGCTCGTTATTTTTCTTCCTAATTTACATGGCATAGTTGTTGTACTTTTTTTTTGTAGGTTTTTAAAGTTTTACGTAGAAAATACTTTTATTATGCTTTAAAGCCACAAGAAAATTTTAATTAATAGTCCGCTGTTAGTTTAAATTCCCTGGAGTAGTTTTAAATTTGTTTTTTAAGTAAGTAAGTAATTTTTTTGGGAATATAATCATTAAAAGTTAAAATCGCTATTCGTTCATTTTTTGAAAAATTCTATGCAATAAAACAAAACAATCAGTTAATGAATTAAACTGAAATTTTGTGGGGTTTCTGTAGTCATATTAAACTGTAATAGTCATACTTAACATTACTGGTTTTCTTAATATTTTTAATTAAGTGCCTAAGTATTCCAAAAGCTCCTAAAAGACTTTTTTATAATTGTGAAATAAACGTAACACATAAAAAAAACGTATTTTTTAACCTAGCTGAAAAATTAATTTAAAATTTAAAACCCCTTCTTAATTTTCTTGTGCAATCAGTGGTTGCTGAGATATTGATGGTTAAAAACAAAAGATCCTTTTTCATTTAAAGTTTAATATTTTAGCGGAAAGTGGTTCTATCAAACTTTTAAAAAGGCAGTAAAACTAAATAAATAAGTTATTTAATTTATATAGTGATTATGTTAAAAACATTTTTTCAAGTTCTTAAACAAGCAAAAATACCAAAAAATTTTGAAAAAAATCTTTCAGTATTCAATAAGATTACGCGGTACACGTTGCTTGAAAATTTTATCAGAAGGCCCTAAAACTTAACACTTTGAGCTTTAAAATGCTTTTTATTAAATTTCGGTACGGCCATTTTTAAGCAAAATACAACCACTTAAAAAACCTCCAAAATTAAGATTTTTTGGTATCCTTTAATTTCTTTTACTAGTGCATATTTTTGTAAAATTTTTACGACTGTTAGTTGTTTCGTAATTTTTAACCATGAGTAAAAATAAGTAAAAATATTTTAATAATACACCGGTAATAAACAACAAAAAGAATTATTATTCTTCAGATATCTTAAATAAACTATTTTGGGGTGCTTACATACCTTATTTATATAATTTGTATATTTAATGTAATTGTTACCATTAAAAAAATAGTTGTTGTTATACAGAAATAAAAATAATAGAAAAATAAAGAATATTTTTAAAGAAGCTAAAATTATCAATTTGATTTTTGGAGTCCAAAATCCATAATATAATAAGAACGCACAATTAAAATAATTACACAACTACATATCTTGGTGACCCCGAGCATTATTAAACACTATTTTTCGGACTCCAGACTATTCCGGTGTTATAAGTCCACATATTAGAAAAGTTAAAAAATATTAAAAATAAATAAAAGAATATTCACAGCATTGAAAGCCTTTTAAAGAAAGTTACTAAAAATTATTAGTACAGTAACATTTTAAAATTACAAAAATTGGCATTGTATTTTGACAACTAACTATTATTTGTCAAATCTGGCAATTGTCAGTTTCTGGTTAGTTCTGGTTAGTAGTAGTGAACCTATCTAGGCCTTTTCTTAATTTATGGTTACTTTTCAACCTAATATTGTCAAATGTCCATTGCTGTCATTTCTGTCCTAACCTAAAGCATACAATTCGTCTTTCTTGGAAGATTTTCAGTCTACAGTGTCTGCAGAACTAGTAGATTTATTTAAGAATTAAACTTTAAATTTAAAAAATTGTATTTTTATTTAAAAAATATTACATATTTACTACGTAAGTAAAACATAAATTGAATTAAAAACAATTTTTGATGCACCTCATACTCCTTGAGTGACGTAAAATGGCGACATGGTTGCCAGCTTCTGATAATAATACAAAAATTTTAGGTTGTTTTGTTTTTTTAACTAATGCAAAGCAATCAAAATGCAAATAAAATTAAATAAAGTCAGTACTTCTTTACTTTTTTTTATTTATTTAAAAGACATTAAAGGGAATTATTTATCACTAAATTAATTACATTTAATAAGTCCAGTGGCGTCTCAAAAACACAAAAATAAAATCCACTTAATAGCATATTTTTAGACCATAAAGAAGCATGGCGGGATATATTTTTTTAATTGGTTTTATAATTTTTAATTAGCAATTATGTAACAAAAAAAAAGTACTTATTTAAATTAGGTTTATATCCAGTATAAAAATTTTAACTAAAATAAGTGTTTTTGAGATTTTTTGGTTTTTGTTTAAATTTTAACACCCTGTTCATATGAACTTTTCTTCCCAAAATAAGCTAAGAAATTATACCCCGTATAATAGCCATCAATTAAATTACACCCTGTATATCTTTCTCTTTAATAAAATCCTAAAGCAAGCACCACATTTGCTAGAAAATAATAAAACTAAATTCGTTTAAACACAAAACGTATATGGAACAAATTGTGGTTTAAAAAATAATAGGGCGAATATGCTCACAGCTGAAAAATAGCTTTTTATTAAACTTGGCAACAACAGTATAATACATGGCCTTCTGGGTCAAGAGACAATCAAAATTTTAAAATTGTAAGATCCAATATATGTTATGAAAAGTTTAAAAGCTTAAAAGCACTTGCGAAAAGTTTAGCTTGCGTCAACTTTAACCCACATTTATTTTAATATACAGGGTAAGTTTTAATCCATGTTTATTACAGAGATCTCGAAAACCGCTGCAGTTACGGAGATGATTTTATGGAAAAGAACTGTAGTTTTTAGAGCTTTCTGTTTAGCCAAACAGCCAAACATTTAGCTTACTAAATATATTAAAAAATCTGTTTTATTTACAGCTCAGTTAATATTAAAAATATAAAAAAATGTGTAAATATAAAACTTGCAAATAATAATCTTAAAAGAAAAGATACCAAATAATGGAAATGTGTAATTCAATATTTATTAAACCAGTTCGTTTTCGAGCTGCGACATAAATTTGCATTTTATTTTTTTATAGACATCATTGTTGACTATGACATTGGCAAAGACCTATTTATAAGCTTCTTAACAATGTATTACAAGGTATAATTTAAATAAACAAGTAACGTAGTTTTGGACAAAATAACAAGTGGGTAAATTAGTGTTGTTAAAAATTTCGTTTTTTTCCTTTTTAATAAAGTCATAACTTTCTTTTTATTAATAAACATTATCGTGCTGTTAAATTTTCAGGTAGTCTACATTCATTTTAAACAGAGAAAAATACCGATTTCTGTTTACTTCCACTCATATTAAAGAAATAAAATAACAACGTGCTCGCGTGCCCAAATTTTTAACTCGCGTGCCAGCTTGGGCACGCGTGCAAATGGTTCGACATTACTGGTATAGCCAGTAACAGCGGAATTTTAGATCATTTTTAAATAGTAATGTTCCTCCTTCGTTACTTCGTTAAATTTACAGCACTATTTCAATTATTATAGTGGTAAATTTCGTATATGCGAATTGATTGCTACTTGTAAATTTAAGTTTTTGTTATTTATTAATGTTTCGTTAACCGTTTTTAAAAACTTTATTAAAAAAAAACTAAGAGTAAGTGTTTTAATTTTTAAAATTATTTATAACATATAAAAATTGTTGTTTTAATTAATGGATTTAAAAGACTTACAGTACTGAATAAGATAAAATAATTTTGTCAATAAAACTATTTTAATTATTTGGGGCCTAATAACATAAATAGCAAATATATATTTATTCAAATACTAAGCTACGTAGAAAAGGAAATTGTAAAGAAAACGTTTTTTTTTATTCAAAACATCTAGCAAGCTATGCTTTTTTTGGATAAAACAAAAAGTAATTTAAACTAAGCCCTAAAAACAAACAACAAATTCTTTTGCCATTAAACTATCTTAGTGGCTGCAGTGGTTTCCAATATCCCTGTACTAAACATCGAAAAAAACTTACCCTGTATATTATGTTTAAAACACCTAAAGCTAATAGTTTATCATATAAGGCCAAGTTATGTACCCAAATTGTAGATAAATCTGAAAGATTGCCCGCGTATTCTGGGAGTCTCTGTATTTGCTTGGTTATAGTGAGATCCCTGGACCATTTTTACCAGTCATTACTAACAAGCTTATTTTTTGTAAGTAGCTTCGTTTTCACAAGACGCCCAACTTTTTCTTACAATAATTTTCGTTTTTTTATCTTTGGACAATCCACGAAGGCTGAAAGCCTAAATACTAACGTACCGTGGGTGTCTTAAGCAGGAGTAAGAGGAAGTTTGTTAACACGGGACTTAAAAACTTGAAGATTTGGAGGGAAAGGAAAGACCTCCGCTGGCAGCAGGTTTCACAGTCTAGAAACTCTAGGGATAAAAGAACGAACGAAATGGGAAGTTCGGGGCCTGTCCAATTGAACTGTATGGGGATGCATACGCGCGGCACCACGAGTTTCTCTGTTGGGAACTGCAAGAGGAGGGACTATACTGGACAATTCGTCGGAGCAGAAGCCGTAAAAGTATCTATAGAAGAGCGATATATCTCCCACAGCTCGACGATGGGCAAGAGAAGAAAGTCTTTGAGTAAGTAAAGGATCATTAATAAGACGAACAGCCCTTCTTTGAATGGCATCAAGAATGCTGAGGGTTGTAGGGGATGCCATTCCCCAGACATGAGAACAATATTCTAGAGAGGGTCGAATTTGGGACACCTACAAAGTGTATAAATTGGAAGGAGAAAAATACTTTTGGCTCGGAAAAGAAATCCAAGCTTTTTTGAAGCCGCGGTGGTTATAGATACAATGTGTTTATGCCAGTTAAGGTTATTCTCAAATGTGATGCCCACAAGGTTTAATGTGTCCCCGCTCTGCAAAACCTGGCCACTCATAAGCAAAGGATGAGGGTTTGATGATTTTTTCCGCGACAAGGAACACGATTGTGTTTTGGATGCATTAAATTGAACGAGATTTTTGGCGCCCCAATCCAATATCAAATTGAAATCCTGTAAAGAGATATCTGCATCGCCCTGCGTTTGCTTTCCAAGTCGGGTTGAGAGATTGGTTTGGGAACCTGAAAAGTGGAGTGAAGGGTACTATCGTCAGTATAACTATGCATAGAATTGGTTGTGGAAAAAGAAGGTCGTTGATGTGAAGAAGAAACAAAGTTGGTGCTAGTACTGAACCCTGTGGCACTCCAGCATTAATTTTGTGAAATCTTGAAGAGTGGCCATCAACAATGACTGATATACGTCGATTAGAAAGATAACTGGAGAGCCAAGAGCAGAGTTTAGTTAGAAGACCGTAGGAGGGAAGTTTATTAAGAAGTACCACATGCTAGACTTGGTCGAAAGCTATACAGGGTGTTATTTAATAAGTGTCCGATATTTCAGAGAGCGATTTTTCAAGTATTTTTAAGGTAAAAAGTTCCTATGAACGTGTTTGTCTAAGATGCTTCGCTTTCAAGATACAGGGTGTCAAAGTTTTATTTTTATTTATGTTTTTTCTGCATAATTTTCTAAATAATGCCGATTTTCGAACGAAAATTGGTACCTGGGGAGTTTTTTGACATGAGAAATTTAAATTTGTTCTTAATTTAGCTCTTACTTGTTGAGGGCGCTAGCCACATGTATATTCTCACTTTCAAAGGCTCATGACTTTTTGTACAACCCTGTATATACAATTTTGTTAAAAGAAATGGATTCCTTAGTCATTTTTACGTAAAAAGGTACTTTTATTAGATGACGCTAGGAGCAACCGTTTTCGAAATATTTTAGTTTAAAATAATCGATGCATACGCTTAGTAATAAATATGCTAAGTAAAGACCGCCGAAAATGACGGTTTAATCAAGTAGCCTAGAAACTTAAGAGACTTGTTCCAGTTGTGTGAAACTAAGGAAAGAAGATCTGCTGTAGATCTCTTGTGACGAAATCCGTATTGCCTGTCATGTAAAATTTTATGTTTTTCTAAGTACCTAAGAATTTGCGAGTTAATGGATTTCTCCATTACTTTACAAAGCATTGAGAGGAGGGAAATGGGTCTATAGTTGGAAGGAAGAGATTAAGATCCTTTCTTGGGAATAGGCTGGACACGTGCAGCTCTCCAGCTGTCTGGAAATATACCGTGTCATAAGAAATTCGAAAGAGCCTTGTTAAAATAGGTGCAAGTTCAGGAGCACATTTTTTTAAAACGATTGCTGGTATTCCATCTAGCCCAGACGATTTCTTGGTGTTAAGAGAAGAAAGGATACGCTTGATGTGTTTTACCTTAAATATTATATTGGGCATTTTGTGAGGAACTGGGGTAGCAGTTGGAATTGGATGATTGACAGGTGGGTGAAGGGTTGAATTGGCAGCCAATTGTTTGGCAAAAAGTTCGGCCTTTCCTTTAGATGTAGAAATAATTTCATCTTCCAAAGTTAATGGTGGAAAAGAACTGGTACAGAAGTTTCTACTGATGTTTTTGGCAAAGGATTTGCTGCCATTTGAGCAAGAAAGTACTTTGTTTTTATACGGTTATCAAAGGAGTCCTTGGCGTCTAAGATTGTTTGGTGGTAGTGGTTTCTTGCTTCAATGCTGGCCAGTCGGTTTTCTGGACTAGGATCCTGTAGAAACTTCTTGTGAGTCTGAACTTTTAAAATTCTAGCTTTGTCACATGTTTTAGTGAACCAAGGTTTGTGATTAGAGGGTTTGATGGTTTTCTTGGTGTGAGGCACATAGGTTTCAATGCCCAATAGAATTGACTCGGTCAGTTGGTTACAGATTTCGGAAGGATCCTGGGAAGAAAACCCTGGGAAAAAACCACTAACAAAAATTGTTTAAAGGAGTAAAGTTGGTCGTCTCGTCAAAATAAAGCTTTTCACGAAAAATTAGCTTATTAGTAATAAATGGTAAAAATAATCCAGGAATCACTAATTCTTACTGTTAGGCACAGTGTAAAAAAATAAAATTTAAAAAGTTTTATCATTTGATTAATGTAAATACAGCACCCAAAAATAAAATACTATATATCTCTCTTTGACGCAAACATTCTTTTAAACGGCCGTAAAAACGTTTATGAAATATGGAAATGGGAAAATAAAAGTACTTACATTCCCGTTTACTCGTTTTTCGATTACAATATCGTCGATCAAATTTATTTTGGTCTCATAAATCTAACTTGAATTTATACCCATCATAAAAGTGGAGCGCATCGCCTAGTATTAAGGCCATGAAACACAGGTATACGAAATTACTGAATTTATTACTAAGAGCAGTACTAGAGTCCCAATAATATTGGTTTTACCTTGTTTATAGTCATAACCTATAATATATTACTTTTAATTTATATGCATATTGAGTAACAGAAACAATAACATCTCTTTATGATTAATATGGCTTATTAATATTAAGCTTTCATGAACCGAAAGTCAAGTACAAAATAAAAATACACTATAATTCATTAGGTTAGTTTTGCAGTTTTTAAAGCCATTTTTTGTTGTTAATACGGTTCAAAACATTTTAAAAACATTACATTTTCTTGCTAAACGGTGACGTACGTACATCGCGTATTTAACCGTGTTTGAATACATCTCGGCAGTGCAGTGGTTTGAAAACAATATACTTATCTCTCTTATCTCTGTCGGGTGCGCGTATGCATCGTACTTATTCTTGTAAACTTTTTACATGGCAGATGAAAAATGTTTATATTGGGTGTAAACTAACGTACATATTAACCCTTAAACATAAAAATCATACTCATAACCTAAAAATTTATTGGACTGTGACGCAACGGTTTGCAAACCTACATTTTCTTGATTCTCATATTTAATATTGTCATTTTTGAATATGGTTTAAACCACTGAGACGAATACGGTTAACAAAAAATTTGACTTTAATCAGTAATCAGATATTTATAACCTTTTAAGATCAGGGTCGTACCTACTAGGTGGTGCAAAGCGCCAGGGCGTAATGCTGTTGGGACAAAACTTTTTAAAATTAAATTATTTAGAATAAAAACCATCAAATAAATATATTTTTAATTTTTTTTTCTTAAACCCTACACTTGTTGCGTGAAAAATTTGGGATAGTTACGTCGCGTTGGTACCTGAGACCTATTGTGATGGAAGACAAGGAAGCCACTTATTTTTAACTGTTTTAAAGAAAAATATTAAATCCTACATTTTTACAAAGATTTTATTTAAATTAAAAAAAGATTTTCTTAAAATTTTTTTTTGTATTTAAAACAATGGCTGGAATTTTTTTTTAGAAAAAAGTTTATTAAATTTCATTTCATATTTATCACATTCCGATTTAAAGTCTTAAGATGTAAGAGTATTCTTGTTGTTAACCCCGGTAAAACAAATACTAACCAATTTATGCCTGGTTTCCGCACCTTCGTCAGAATTATGGTCCAAATATTCTTTAACACCACAGTTAAAAAATATTTGGACTGTTTTTAGCAAATACTAAAGGCGCTGCTGTTTTTCTTATAGAAATTTAAAAACTGATTCATTTATAAAAGCAATTAAAACAATCTAGGTACCAAAAAAATAGCACAAAACGAAAAATACCTATTTTGCTTTTAGTTTGTGAAATGTTTATAAATGGTCGCGTCGGTACGTGAATTGCTGGTAATTGGCGGGGAAGGGGAAGTATATTTGAGGGTAATTTTGTATGACAGAGTTAAAAAAGGCAATAGCCAAAAATAGATTTTTTTTCTGAATAAAAAAGACATTAATAAAATAAAACAAAAAATATACTTTGTTCATAGTCACTTTAATTGAATGTTTAGCCGTGACAGCTGTTTCGTAGTACAACTACATTTTCAAACGTACTGACAAACTAAAATTATTTTACTTATATATAAACAGTAATACCTAATAAAAAACATATTTTTTAAAAAAGGTTTCAAAATCAATATGGTACAGTTGTGAAATTTAAAGATTTTATTGCTACAATTTATAAAAGTTTTACAAGGGGTAGATTTCCTAGGTCAATCTGTGTGTTAAGCAGATGTACATTCTGTTTTTATGTTTATAGATTTCAATATTTTCTAATGTATCTAGTTTTCGCCCTTTTTGTTCTACATGTAATATTTTTAGGGTATTGATTTCTGGAAATTTGTGTCCGGTTTCCAGAAAATGGTTTGCGAAATTTGATGTTGTTTTCCCTAACCTATAACATGAGTTATGTTCTTTAAACCTAGTTTCGAAATTTCTTCCCGTTTGTCCAATGTAACAGCTATTACACTCTTCACAAGTAAGCTTATAAACTCCTGATTTTTTAAATTTATTTTGTTTATCTTGCACATTATTAGGTATTACTGTTTATATATAAGTAAAATAATTTTAGTTTGTCAGTACGTTTGAAAATGTAGTTGTACTACGAAACAGCTGTCACGGCTAAACATTCAATTAAAGTGACTATGAACAAAGTATATTTTTTGTTTTATTTTATTAATTTAAAATGTACGGTCACAAAGTAACGGACGAAACCATAAATTCTTTAAAAAAGACATTTTTTTCAAATAAATCTTTTAATTTACTAAGCTTAGTTTTTTCTTAAAAATAAGTTTTTAAACTATAAAGTGAAGAACTGATTTAATTTATCATGACTTTAGTATTTTATTTTCATTTATATCGAGAAAATTTAAAAAATGGGATATGGCAGGTACTCTAAAGTCTAGTCCAGATCTACATATATTTGCCCGCAAACATAAAAACATATGTATTATAACTGTCTAAAAGTGTCAGTGATACTACTGGACTTTAAACAAATGTTTGTAAACACATTTTAAACAGCTGTTATACAGTTTTTTTTATGTTTTCATTGTTGGCAACTGTATGTAGGTCTGGAATAGGCTCATTTGTACATAACTTTAACCCTCCATTAGTCGCGCTGTTAGAAAAAATCTAACAAAATTTTATTCACTGAAGAATTTTTCTTTATAAATTAATCAAATTTCTTAAGATTCAAGTAATACCTCATAGAGTTGTCAACACAGCATTTCCGCCTGGTGGGGCGGACTAAAAGAACTAATGGCATTTTGTATTTATGATTGTTAGTTTTAGTCTAACACGCGACCTATCACGTTCGTCGTGCATTTCTGAAGTGTTAGAAAAATTCTAACGACGCGACCTTTTACATGTGTGATTTTTTTGGAAGTTCTATTTTCAACAGAAATATTTTTGGTAAGTTTAATGTTTTTATTAGTCTATTTAATGTATAAATGTATTAAATTTAATTTTGATGCTTTGTTTCAAAATTTATATAGACAAATTGATAATAGCAACAAATAAATATAAAAAAATCTGTGAATTTTTACATTATCGTAAAAAAACCAGCAAAAAAAACTGTGTGTTTCTCTTATTATTTACTACGATTTACATATGTTAAGAATTTCATTTTCTTTGGATAAATATTTAAAGTTTATCATATTGTTCTTTACAGACATGGCGTCACCAAGAACAGAGGCAAAATGGTTACAGTGGTATGAGGAAACTCCCTCCGATTGCGATGCTGACTCCGATTTAGGAGATGACGTCTCTGAGCACAGTATACATGATACAGACACTGAACAATCATCTGGAGATGAGGTCGAACAATCATCTAGAAATGAGGTCGAACAATCATCTGGAGATAAGGTCAATCATATGCCTTCACCTCAACACTCTTCCAATAAAATACCTAGCTTTTTTGGAAAAGATGACACTCGTTGGCTAAAACACCTACAACTTAATTTAACCAAGACAAGACGCCAAAACATAGTTACTAAACTTCCTGGAGTGTTGGGAGAAGCAAGAAATAAATCTGAAATTATTAACTGCTGGAATATTTTTTTCCCGACTAATGTTCTTGAAGATATTGTAAAGTTCACAAATCAAAAGTTAGATGAAATACGAGTCGCTTACGCACGTCCACGTGATTGTCTGCCAACAAATTTGGAGGAAATGATGGCATTTTTGGGTTTGCTATATTTAGCAGGAGTCAAAAAGGCACAACATCTAAATACAAACGAATTATGGGCTACAGATGGAACAGCTCCAGATTATTTCCAAGCCACAATGTCGGAACGACGTTTCCATATCCTATTGCGAGGAATTAGATTCGATGACAATACGAGCAGACAAGAACGGGCAAAAGTGGACAACTTAGCTCCGTTCCGAAGCATTTTTGATTTTTTTGTCAACAAGTGCATAACAAGTTACAGCCCAGCTCAGTACGTGACCATTGATGAAATGCTGGAGGCTTTTAGAGGCCGGTGTCGCTTCCGTCAATACATAAGCAATAAACCAGCTAAATATGGAATAAAGATATATGCTCTTGCTGATGCGCGAACTTTTTATGTTCACAATATGGAAATATATGCTGGAAAACAACCTCAAGGCCCTTATCAGTTACCAAACGATGCAGCAAGTGTAGTGAAAAGGCTTATACGTCCTATAGATAAAACAGGAAGAAATATTACTGCCGATAATTATTTTACATCTGTGTCACTCGCCAATGACCTTTACAAAAATAATAGACTAACTTTTGTAGGCACAATCAGAAAAAATAAAAGAGAGATTCCTCGAGATCTTTTTCAGCGCAGACCCGTCAATAGTACCATGTGTGCATTTGGATATGGTGAAAATAAATGTACTTTGACGTCATATATACCGAAAAAACACAAACAGGTACTTATGCTTTCAACATTTCATAATGATGACAAAATAGATGCAGATTCTCCTCAGAACAAGCCAGAAGTAATAACCTTTTATAATGTTACTAAAGGTGGTGTAGATGTAGCTGATAAAATGAAAGCAGAGTATTCTGTTACACGATACAGTAATCGTTGGCCTTTTACGGTTTTTTGTAGCCTTTTAAATATAGCGACTATAAATTCCCAAATTATTTACAAGACGAATACTGGAAAAATTATGTCAAGACGTCACTTTATAACATCATTAGCCAAAGCTCTCATCAAACCTCACATGACCAATCGAGCTTCTATCACTTGTTTATCTCTGCCACTTCGACAGAAAATCTGCTTCATTTCCGGTACAAACATCAACATAAAATCGACTAACCAAGAACCAGAAGCCCCGCAACGTAAACCAAGGTGTGGTTTTTGTCCAGTTCGAAAAATAGATTCACGCAGCATATATGCCACCTGTGTAAAATTCCCTTATGTAAGGAGCATACTGCGTCAACCTCTTTTACTTGTTTGAAGTGCAAGGACCTACAGGATGACAGCGAATGAGGAATATTCATTTTTAAACTTAAAATTTTTTATAGTACCTACTTAGGTTTTAAGTTTAAATTCTCTAGAATACTTTTGTTTAAGTTTTATATTTGTAATTTTTTTAATCCCAATAAACTGTTTCAAAAAATAACTTGTCACATATTGTTTGTATACTTAAATTGGGCGTTAGAAAAAGTCTATACACGCGACCAAGCGTTAGAAAAATCTATATACGCGACCAAGCGTTAGAAAAATCTATATGCGCGACCTATGGCGGGATAAAATGATACGCGACTAATGGAGGGTTAAAAAAAAAGTTGTATTATGATCGAAATGTCGTAAGTCATGCAGAAAAGACTATTTTTTAAATAATATTAAACAACACCCATTTTTTATCCAATATATTTACAGCATAGGTAGACTTTAAGACAAATTAAAGACACATCAATTAAATAATCTATTTGGTTTAGATTTTTAAATTACTATATGGGTCTTGAAAAATAGGTGTACAGGGTATGCAAGATAGCCAACCTATGTCTTTTACCTCGAGGAGTTTAAAAATCACTATTAAAAAGAACGGCATTAAAAATAAAAGACTAACGCCATAAATATTACGTTTTTAAATGGAACAGCCTACTACTATATGTCAATCTTTAACCGTTGGTTGTTGAGTTATTGACGCTTAACTTCAGCTTATATTATTTAAAATAATTAGTATAAAAAAATAACATACAGGTAATGCAAAGGATTACCTGATACTTCAAAGTCATTGAAATTTTTATAACTAGTAGATAGTAGATTTTGTCAGTTTCCCATAATCTTCTTTTGCTTAACTGAAACGTTTTGATATTTACAATATAGCGTTACCATTTGCAGTTTTTTGTCTTAAAAATAATGTATTATAAAAACTAATAAAAAGTCTACTAATGGGTAAAACAAATAAAAGACTTTGAAAAGACAGGTAAAGTCAGGTATTTTATATTGTATACTGTATGAGCAATAGGTTTTGGTATATCGGCCAGTAATGTAATAACACAACAAGCACTATTAGTCACCTATGTTTACATGCCGTTATTTAATTAGACTGTCTCTTTTCCTTATAATGCGTATGTGTTGTTATTTAGCTGATCTGATATATTTATTTAAATAATATACGCTTAAAATGTGACGGTTTAAGCGTCAATAACTGAAAAATAGTTAAAGATAGACTTATAGCAGCCTTATTAAAAAATATTTAGAATTGACAATAAAATCCAAAATTGTAATAATAAATAGAGTGCTCCATTTAAAAAAAGAAACCTGTATGGCTTAAGCCTTTTGTTTTTTATGCAGTTGTTTTGGTATTATGATTTTCAAATACTCCGAGCTAAAATACATTAAATATTGGCTATGTAATTTTTTTCTAATTTTGGAAAAAGTCAAGAAGTATGCTGTTTTTCATCTTAAATGGAATACCCTGTAAACACTTAGATTAATTGCAAAATCGAATTTTTTTGTTTTTTTTTGTTTTAAATGTACCAAGATATATAAAAAATTATGGAAAGAAAAGTAAATGCATTATTTTATAGTTAGAAAACCTAATTTAAAGAAGAAAAATAAGATTCGTAAATTACCGTTTTTTTGTTTTAATTTTGCACATTGGCCAAAAATAAAATTGTAATCATCTTTTTTAAATATTTTTTTAAGTATTGAGCCAACTTACCTTACATCTAGTTATTTTTATTTAATTTTTAATAATTATCTCCTCAACTGGCGCCTAAGAGCCGAATATCATTATTGAATCTCAGGATTCTCACAAATCAGAGATAACAGCCGAAAAAAGTTTTTTAATATTTAAATAAAAAAATCTATATTGTCCAACTCTTTGGATGTCACTATAGATAGATAATCTTAAATATAGATGAGCCCAACTATAGATTCTCTCTAATTGAAAATGTGAATAAGTTATATCTTACTTAAAACTAAAACTATGGAAAGCAATATCTCATCATACCCTCTTTAATGAAAATTTATTAAATTATTACTGCTGACGCTAATTGAAAATTGCCTTTGTTTGCACCAAATGAGGCTTGAATTTCTCTCCAGTGCAATTAACCCCGGGAAACTATCTAATTTTCGTCTGCTTAAAAATGGGTTACACTGCAATGATTAATTTTATGCTTTGATTGATTTGCTGTTGCAAAAGCGAGTTGAAAATTCTACGCTGATCACGCTGCATTATTACTAGCTATGTTTGAACAAAAAATACTTTTTAATATGGACTGTATTAAGTGTTTGCTTTGCACTTTTGGGCTTTATTATTAACCAAAACTCAAATAAATAACCTAATTCGGTTTTACAGTGGTTTTTTTATTGTCGATTTTAAATATTTAAACTTGGGGATATAAAGTTGATAAATAAATACTAGATATATTTTAGAGTAAAATTGACAGATCAAACATTTCAAGATTTAAAGAAGGTTAAATGGGGGCTTTTCTTCTCATTCTAAAGTTCCTGACGAGTACTTTATAACGCTAAAATATAAAGTCTTCCATCGCTAAAATCTTTACCTACTAGAAAATGGCACTAGTTTAAAAATACTTAAATACCTAATTCGGATGATCATTTCGAAATTAATTTAGATAGATTTACTTAACGTTGTGTTTTTTAAGCCTTTTTAAATACCTGTTTAATGGTAATACTGGTGATAACACACAGGGTTAGACAAAAAAGTATATGTTTTTTAAAGGAAGCACCCTTGTATATTATATTAATAATAAAAATATATTTAAAAAAGCTTCAAAAAGATACCACAGTCAGTACATATACACATAGCTTTAATATTTTCGGAAATATGCTTAGTTGAATAAGGTATTTAAGTAATTTTTAAGGTTTTGCCATTTGTATTAAGTAAAGGTTTTGACCTTATATTCCACGGTTATGCAAAAGCTTTAAAATGATGTGCCACAAGACCTCACTTTTTATTTATTTTTCCTAAAATACCTAAATGTAGTATATATGCATTAATTTTATGTCCCTTTATGTCAAAATTTCTAAATTTATCCTGTCAAGATATTTAAAAGAGGGTAATGGCCTAGCGTGTAAGGCGTTAAGTCGTTGAGCGCACAACGGACGTGAGATGGGTTCGAATCCTGCTTACTTATTTATAAGTTGATCGCAAATTTAGTGGTTAAGTCAACACCAGACGGACAAAGTGCAAAATGTATCGACGCGGTAGTCCTGCGCAACCATAGACATGCGGACCCCACTCAGTTGGTAGGTTCAGTAGTGCTCCCTGGGTGGGGACGAGGTCTTAAGTTGTCGATCATAGGACCGTGGTTCGGAACCCACGTTAAGCTGTCTCCCGTCTGGCTGACATCACCCAGACGTAAAAAGACACAATAAGCCGAGCGGCTTCAGTGCATGAGTTATCCCGGCCCTATTCTAATCTAATCTAATCTAATATAATCTAAGAGGGAGAAGCTTAGTAGAATGCACTGTATGCAGTTTGTTCCTAAAGTAAAATTATTGATTTTTACATCAAAGACCTTACAAATAGAAGCCGGTTTAGCAAACATTGTTTTTAAATAGGTTTTGAAATAAAGCAATTTCTAAAAAATATTATTTTTCATTTGTTGCTGTAGCTGTATTTCTTTACTACTCTTTAAAAGTTATATAGTAAATAATGTATCTAATATTTAATACAACTTATTAGCATTTTCTCTTTCTACCAAACAAAATACTTAAAATTTAAGTCTTTTATGAGCTACAACGCACTATTGTGCAAAATATTTTGCACTGGTTAAATCGAAATTTGTTGCTGAAATTAAGCAAAAACTATTTTTAGGGATGCCGAGTATCAATAGTTAACAACTTTTAGACAACCTGTACTATATCCTTGGCAATAAGTTTAACACGTTTATTTTAATTTAGATATCTTTACAAATTATAAAAAAATTGCTAGCTTTTTTCAAATCTGTTGAGTTTTAGTATAGAATAGTAGACGTTCGATGCAAAATTAAAAAATAAAATAAAAAACAGATATTTCCACTTTAAAAAAAAAATACGATTCTGCCTAGTTTTGATCCACCGTGTACACATGAAATTACCATACAATTTTACCCAAACCAAAAAAGATAATACTAAATTTGTTCCAAGCTGATAAGTTTTCACTGTATATAAAAATAATCGGCAAAAAATAAATTTTTTGTTACTCCCTACTTTTTATTAAACCGCTTTCCTTAGCAACTGAAAAAATATTTTCTATGTTACACCGTAGTTCGGGAGGTAGCAACGACGAAAAAATAAGAATATAAGGTTGGATTAAGGAAAATTCTTTAAAATAATTTTAAAACCTTGGATTATTACCTGTACAGGTAGGATACGAACTAATAACCGAAACCACTACCGCCAGCTAGACAACCCAGGGTCTATCCAAAAGAAGAAGGAAAACATATCAAAAAATCAGCTCACCCAAAATGTTTTTTCAGAAACGTTGCTACCACTATACCTACCATTTTTTTATGTTAAAAGTGGTTATATTTGCATAAATAGGCTATATTTTAATTAGTTTTAAATTTTACCATTATATTTTATCATAAAAATCTAGTTGCTTGCTTTTAGGCTTTTCCATTTAAAAAACAAATAAATAGATAAACTAATTATATCAATTACAACATTGGAAATTAATTACGTAAATATTATTGACGTTAATTTACAAGTGAATTTGCACCAAATAACGCTTTAATTTCGATCAATTTTAACAAACTCTATAAAACTACTTTACCAACTTGTAACATTTATAATTAATTTTAAGCACAAATTTAATAATTATATTTTAAATTTATAACTACTTTTCCTGAATATTTATTTTTATTACAAATTATATTTACTACTTATTGCTTCTTGCTTTTTATTTTTTCATATAGAAAAGTCTTGTTCTAAAATTAAAAAAAAAAAAACTTTTTACTTTGCGAATAGCAAAATGCTTGTGACAAAATAGCATAGGGCAAAATAAGAAAAAACTAATTTAACAGGATATTTTTGGACCCTTTGAGATGCTTTTATAATCTTCATATTCATTGACAAATATACGTTATGTTTATATAAAGACTAGGCCCCTTAGCAAATTTTGTTTCAAAAAATTAACAGGCAGTTTAGAATATTTTCAACTTGAACTTATCTTTACTCGGCGTTTTCGAGTTTCTTACGACACAAATAATTTTCCGGAGAGCAGGAGCGAGAGCACCAACACTGCTTCTTCTTAACATCAACGACCTTTTCTCATTCACAACTAATTCCATTTATAGTTTTGCCGACGACAGTACCCTTTACTTTAGTTTTTTTTTACCAGTCTCTAAACCTGATTTGCAAAGCAAGCACAAAGCAACGCAGGTATCTTTTCACAAGAACTTAATTTAATATTGGATTGGGCCGCCAAATATCCCGTCCATATCATAGATAACCTACATTTAGATCGGCAGTTGCAAGAAGCATTTTCGGATTTTTACGACCTCGCGCAGTAAACAAATAACCGGGTGGACGAAAATGCGCATTTAAAAGCCGTGGCAAAATACAAACACCGGCACCCCGTACCCTCCATCCGCGGTCTGCGCGTGACGCTCATTAGCTACCGTACTCCGAACAGAAAACCAGGACGCCGTCAACAAATTCTTTCCGATAATGCGGATAGTCTGTTTGGCGCCAGACGCGTTCATGAAATATAACTTTTGTTTCGCGCAGGTAATAACATTGGCAATCCATTGAGATCAGTGGTCCATATCTATTAATACTCATTCTCTACAGCAGCGCAAAAACACCTTTAATATTGTTGGAGTCACATTTGGGACTAACTGGTATAAACGTATCGAGATTTGCAAATTAAAGTAACAATACAGTTTTTAATAATTTTTTAAATATATTTTTTTTAATACATGATATATTACAATATTTCAAACGCTTTGCTTCTAGAAAAAAAATGCAAAATTTGGACCTCCTTAGCAATTATCATTATATATAATAAAACTAGGTTGATAAAATGTGCGTGTCGATAAAACTTGAAAAGGAGTCCCGATACGATAAAGGGACATATATAGTGTGATAGCCCTTTATCCCCCTCGAACAAGAAAGTTCCCGTTTTACCCTAAAGGGCGTATTTTTAAAGATATTAGGACTCTTCCAACCCTTCAACTTGGAAATTAAGTATAGTAGCGCCACCTGTTGTCGAGTATTTGAACTTCATTCAGAGCAACGGTTATTTGGGTTGCGTTTTGAAAGGCGCTGGCAGCAATTGCAACATGTGTAGTAATGGGGAGAAATTTTAAATTCCAATTTTAATAAAGTCTTAAATTACACTTGTTACTATACTAAAGTTTTTTCATTTTGTGTATTTATACAGCAGCAATGTTGTTTACAAACAAGTAGTATAAATAATGAGAAAATGTTTTCAATAATTTTTTTTACTGTTACTTCATAGTTTATTTTTTTATTTCAACCACCACGTAATCTTATATCAACTCCCGAGCGAAGCCGGGAATCATAACTAGTTCAAAAAAATATTCTTCTTTTTTGCCTAAGAACAAATTGAATACTTTCTCAATTAGTTAGTTGGTTTTTAAGAATAATTTTTATAAAAATACCGTACAAAATATTATTTAAAAGAAAGTATACTTTAAAAAGTTACCCCTTTTGAAATGTGTTACGTTTTGTATTTCTTTCAGGCCATTTTTAACATATTGCATATTTTGCTATTTATTATTGTTATTAAGTAGCAATAGGCCATAAAATAAACATTATGATTTACTTATAATAATTTTAATTTAACTTTTCTATTTTATTTGCTACAAACGCGCAAAACTAGATATAATAAAAAGTAAATTCCTAAATTAGGGCAAAAAGTAATTCTAATCTAAAAATTTCTTAATTGTTTTTAATTTGTGTTCAACCAAAATTTTGGTTTTGGTTTTAGCCAGTTTCGTCCAAAACATTAAGTTTCGGCGGCAGTTTCGGTTTCGGCCAAAAATGTCGTGTGCTCGCGGCAACGCTATCTTAATTTAAAAAATTATAAAAATGATTTAAATAATGGTTTTTAAAAGCAAGGCCTTTTTTTGCTTTAAAAATTTTTTGGAACTCCCTTTAAAAGAAGTATAATATATACGCCCCAAATTTGAGTATTTTATACTTAACCACGTAGGTTTCGGTTTCGGCTAAAACTAAAGCCATTGCCGAAATTTCGGTTTCGGTTTCGGCCGGAAAACCAGTTTTGGTCGGACTGTATTTTTAATACTAAGCTTATATTTTATTAAACAGAAAAGATATGTTCTAACGTATCCAAGAAAGTTATAAATAATCATGGAGCCAAACGCAAGCTTTCTGCCAAAAGATTTAATTTAGCTTGTTTTTTTATAATTATCTTCTACTTAACTGTATTTGCTAAGAAAGGTTTTTCCCTAATTAATAAAAAATAAACGTGTTTTTAAAAGCTAATTTAAAACATTTAAACTTTTATTATAAAATATAAACAAAATTAATTAGATTATTTTTTAATATAAATAATTAAAAAACATGTTGCGCTGCTAAAGCGAGTTGACAAAGCAAGATAGCAAGTTAATGGTTTAACCAGTAAGTTTGACTTGGTATTTCAGCTTTGCAATCGGGGGACAGTTTTTGTGTAAAACATACAGACACATGCATTTACCAATAAAAACCATTGAATTGTAAACATAAAAAAATAAAAGTGTATATTTTCTCTAAATTATTATTATATACGCATATTTTCATGTTTCTGGCATAATAAAACAATTAGAAACATTTGGGCATAACATCTCCTCCTGCCCATGTATTATTTATATTAATTGCAAACGGACCAGTGCTCACTTCGTTGGGCGTTAATTAAATTTTTTAAAACTTTTTTTCATCATAATAAAAATATAGCCTATAGCATTTCTGAATAGTGTAGCTTTCTGACTGTAAAAGAATTTTTAGAATTTGTTTAATATTTTTAAGATTAACCCCTACAAACAAATCAAGTTACAAATTTTACCTCTTTATTATATCAGAATGGATATTTTATAAAAATTGTTACCTGATTGTGTATATTTATTTTCCTACCATTGGGCTGTACTTTATATAATACCTGAATAAAGAATATCTTTTTTTTAATGATGTTATCCACTATTTTAAAATACTTGCTTAAAAACTGTTTTATATCGACTTGTAATACTTCCCTTTGTTTTTATTTTTGAGAAGTATTGTGGAAAAATGGTAATCTAGCTAATAGTTGGCCCCAAAGTAATCTAAAGGTGCGGTTACACGGATCTTCGATGGTCTGCGATGGTCTTCGATGGTCTGCCGTAGTGTAAAAACGATGCGTGGATTACCAGAGATAGAAATTTTTTAAAGCCCGCGGTTTAACTTGGTGTCCCGTTGCAACATGGAGTAAAGAGAACAAACTATCGTTGCTGCTTCTTTGTGATTATTAAATAGAGCTTTGTTTTTGCAAATTAAAATGAAGAAAAGCAAATAAAATATAGTCCTTAATATGTATAATTTCTTAAACTAAAAAGAAAAGAGATAAAATATATCTGCTTTAAGCGATTTTTAGAGCCCTCCTCTATCTAAAACAACTAGATCTGAGGTCATTTTTAACATTTTAATGCTATTTTTCAAGATATACGGATGTCGTAGTTAAAATTGTCAAATTTGTAATTAACGACCTTAAATTAGTCAGTCGTAGTAGTCGGTAATTTTAGAAAACCTTTGATTGGCTACCGCCAACAAAGAGCCGAACAGTAGAGACCATCGCAGACCATCGAAGACCCGTGTAACCGCACCTTTAGGTGACAGAACAACTTAATAAATAAAAAATTTCTTAATGTTAGAATTTACCGAAAAAAAGGTTTTTTTTAATAAAATAATAAACGGTTTTAAACATTTTCGGATTAAAGAATTGTGTACTTTAATTTATTTTTCTTTACATTTTATCTAAAAATATCTTATTTAAAAAGTGTACTCCTCCAGCTTCTTTTACTGTAATAAAAAATAAAATATATTTCATATCAGAATGCATATTCGGTAAAACAAATGCATACACCTGCAAATTTTAAAGACAAAGAAAGCATATAATATATGCGCAACTTATTGTTAAATATGAGTGCATATGTTTCGCCCTTTAGAAATTAGGTATTTTAATACGGATTTAGATTTAGATCTTAAAATAAATTGATATTTCCTTGGAAGTCAAAGCAAAAACAAACAAGCAAATGTACGTAATCCAGATTTTCCTCAGTGTCAATTTGTTTGAATAAGAATGCTTCGACTTCGAGAACATTTAAATCGTTTAAACAAGAAAAAACAAGAGATTGTTGGATAGACGTAGTTAAATCGCCTTTTTTGTCCAAAAAATAAATTGCTTTTTTAATATATAAGAAAAGAACTAAATGCGACAGTCTGTTTTCAACAAAATAAGTGGTAATTAATACACCGTGTAAAAATAGAAATTCTTAAGACAATTTTTTTCAGAAATAAAAAATAATTATTAAACAATTGGTAAAAATATTTTTTTACAAAAGATTTATTTAAAAATTTAACAGAACTTTTAAGGGGAGGCGTTTAAACAATATTTATAAGGTATAGTTTTTGAATTTTAATATTAAATGTAAAATAGATATTTTAAAATGTCTTTTAGCGAGATTGGTAAGTACGGCTCAGCACCACGCCCATGACCGGAGAACATTTTTGTGTCTGTAACACTTTATGACTACTAGTCAAATAATTAGGAATAGTAATATAAAAGTCAGATCCTCAGGTAATTTCAATAATTTTATTTACCGCCCCTCTAGATGGTGCACTGCAGCCTAAAGGCTTATTGTACCTTGACCCCTACTCCTTCCCATTCACACACCCTTTATTCTAATACTTGGATCGTTGCAGCTTGGTCCGTTCGTTCACCCACGAGCAAAATACTGCGTGCTCGGTCACCCATTCAAGTTATGGCTGCGCATTTCACTGCTTAACTTCGGTGATCGATGCTGCGACCTTTAAAAAATGCAGGTATACTAAGTACATCCGTGACATTAGAATATATAAACGCGGTAAACTGTTTTTTAATATTTCTATGACAGGCACATAATTGTTATACAGGGAACAAAAATTAGTTTTTTCCACTTTTTTTTGCAGTTTAACTTTAAAAAAAAGTCATAAGTGTTGCATTTAGGAATATAACTTTGTTTTTAGGAAAGTTGTGACACATAAACATACAAATATATAAAAAGATGTATAGGCATGTTTATTAAGCCATGTTTTATACCACAATACCTACTGGAAAAGAGTCAAGAGATAAAATATTATTTTTGTTTTCAAAAATGAAGGATAGTAGATACTGGGTGCATAGTTACAAATTTACATTTCTCTTAACTTTTTTATTATTCTTGTACAAAAGAAACAAACATACTTGTTCATTAGGCAATTCTTTTGTTTTCAATTAGTAATAGGATTATTTGTACGATTAAAAGTATATTTTTTATTAAATGCCCTATATTACTATTAAAAAATCTCTTAAAATGCTTTTAAAATATACCATATCTGATATATCCATTTCAAATAGTTCTTTAAATATGACCATCTAAATTTTAAGAATAATGTGTAATTCTTATTAGAAAATAAATTGGTTTACATTTTTTAAGCTTTTTTGTTATTTGACGTACGAAAAAAGTAAAAACAATAATACAATTTGTTAAGTTAACTTTGTAGTTTTCAATTTTTATTTAACGAAAAATTATTTGTTAAAATGTACAAAAAATATGATCTGTTTTGGTTCGACGGATTTATTTAATTGATGGTAGTTATTTGCGTACACGCCAAAAAATAAATTAAAAGTACCAAAAATTTAAACAAGTAAAAAAACTGAAAATTTACGTTTCCGTGGCAAGTCTGCCACCGTTGTCAAGATAAATGGAATAAAAATAAAAAAAAATAGCCATCATTTAGGTTTAAAATTTTAGGTTTTTTTAAGAGATAATGAAACCTTTTACATTAAACGTCAAATAGGTTTGTTTGGTTATAGTGTCATTATATATTATATCATTTTTTTTTGTTGATTGGGATGTTAGAATTAATTACCTGCTGGTATTTTTGATTTTATTACAAATTCGGTGGGTCATTGACTAAATGTCCTTATGGACATGCCGCGCCTGGCTAATTTTGCAATAAAAATAATTTTTTTTCTAAATCTCTTAGTTTTTTTATTTAAAAATGTATTATACATGTATTATTTATTAAATATTTTAATATTTTATTTTTATGAATATGTATCATAATATTAGGAAAAGATAAAAAATATATATATTAGTTTTGAAAAATATAGAATGCTAAGTGGAATTTTACCTTTTTTGCCAGAAAATAAAATAAAAGCAACTGACATATGCCCTTATATTTTAAAGTATAAAGAGCTGTACAACCAATATTTGATTTTTCTTTATTTAAACTATAAAGTTGTACTGTGTAAAAAAGGTATAGGCTCTAACTAAAACAAATAAAATACCCATTTTGACATTATTACCATCTTCACTTTATAAGTAAGGATATTAAAATATATTTAGCTTAAGCTTTTATTCTTGTGTGAAGTTTTAGGTAAGTAACCTAATCTTGTGTAAAAGTTTTAACAAAATATATCATACTACTAAAAATAGGTAAAAAAGGCATTATTTTAGTTTTTAAAAATATTGGATGCCTAGTACAATCACAAGCATTCTTTGTAAAAAAAACATTAAGCAACTGAAAAAGACCCATATATTTTTTAGTACTAAGAGTCTTTCAACCAATATTTATTTATTCTATATTTAAAGTATAAAGTTAAATAGAATAAAAAAGTATGGGCTGTTACTAAATAAAATAAACTTATTTGAAAAAGTGTCACCAAACTACTTACATTGACATTATTACCGTCTACAGTTTATAAGTAGGTAAGTAAGAATAATTAGATTAAACTTTAGCTTTATACTTTTGTGTCAAGTTTAAAGTTACAAATTCTTGTATAAAAGTTTTACAGTGCATTTTCTTTAACTCAGACACGCTTGTTTTGGATGTCTTTTCCAAAAACTCTCTTTTGTTCTTTCGAAGTCACATTCTTAATTTAAACAAGACATAGAGATTGCAGTTATATAAATTTGTTAAAACTAAAGTTCATTTAAAGTAATCTTAATGTTTAAGCTAAAAGTAATAAAAGCCTTACTAATTAAATGAAATGCATTTTTTATTTATTTATCGTACCAAAATATAAGAGGTAGTTAAAACGGGTAAAAAAACATTATTTTTTTATGCAAGAAAAGGGCTTATAATTTGTAAAAGACATCTTTAAAATTATTTTTTTTAAATAATACATTTTTAAAATTTTTAACACCTCGTACTTCAGAATTTAAGAGATTTAGGAAACATATTCATCATTTTTGTATTTTTTCTTGTAAAATTAGCCAGACGCGGCTTGTCCATAAGGTCATTTAGTTATTTACACAACTAATTTGTAATAAAACCAAAAATAATAGCAGGTAATTAATCCTAACATCCCAATAAACAAAAAATGAAAATCTGTTACTATGCGAAAACTTCCTAATAAGCAAGTTAAACACCCGCCGCGCCGGTCAGTGCATTTTATGACCGAATTTCTATATGAAAATGCATAATGCCACAGGCCAAAAATAAGAAGAATAAATACGCCACGTATTATTTTAAAGAGTCAACGACATACGGCAACCAATAAAACATATCGCATCTGGCGTATTCCATCGGTTATTTGCAGGTAGCCCAAAATACTCTTTTTTTATCTTTGGACAATCCACGAAGGCTGAAAGCCTAAATACTAACGTACCGTGGGTGTCTTAAGCAGGGTAAGAGGAAGTTTGTTAACACGGGACTTAAAAACTTGAGGTTTTGGGGGAAAGGAAAGACCTCCGCTGGCAGTAGGTTCCACAGTTTAGAAACTCTAGGGATAAAAGAACGAACGAAATGGGAAGTTCGGGGCCTGTCCAATTGAACTGTATAGGGATGCATACTCGCGGAACCACGAGTTTCTCTGTTGGGAGCTGCAAGAGGAGGGACTATACTGGATAATTCGTCGGAGCAGAAGCCGTAAAAGTATCTATAGAAAAGCGATAGATCTCCCACAGCTCGACGGGCAAGAAAAGGAAGTCTTTGAGCAAGTAAAGGATCATTAATAAGACGAACAGCCCTTCTTTGAATGGCATCAAGAATGTTGAGGGTTGTAGGGGATGCCATTCCCCAGACATGAGAACAATATTCCAGAAAAAGGCGAATTTGGGACACATACAAAGTGTATAAATTAGAAGGAGAAAAATACTTTTGGCTCGGAAAAGAAATCCAAGCTTTTTGAAGCCGCGGTGGCTATAGATACAATGTGTTTATGCCAGTTAAGGTTATTCTCAAATATGACGCTCACAAGGTTAAATGTGTCCCCGCTCTGCAAAACCTGGCCACTCGTAAGCAAAGGATGATTTGATGATTTTTTTCGCGAGAAAGAACATGATTGTGTTTTGGATGCATTAAATTGAACGAGATTTTTGGCGCCCCAATCCAATATCAAATTGAGGTACTGTGAAAGAGATATCTGCATCGCCCTGCGTTTGCTTTCCAAGTCGGGTTGAGAGATTGGTTTGGGAACCTGAAAAGTGGAGTGAAGGGTACTATCGTCAGCATAACTATAAATGGGATTGATTGTGGAAGAAAGAAGGTCGTTGGTGTGAAGAAGAAACAAAGTTAGTGCTAGTACTGAACCCTGAGGCATCCGGCATTAATTTCGTGAAAGCTTGAAGAGTGGCCATCAACAATGACTGATATACGTCGCATTGTAAGAAGAGCCAAGAGCAGAGTTAAGTTGGAAGACCGTAGGAGAATTAAGAAAATCTTGTCTTTGGAGATTTCTTCCTTACCGCCTGTTTCGAAGAGGATTGCGTCACCGGTTAGGTACGATTTTAAATGGTTGGACATGTTTTAAATAAATTATCTCTTTTCGTCGCAGGCGGAGGCCATCTATGGAAAGTAGCGGTAAAAAATAAGCTTGCAAAATATGTGGATTAGAAGAAGACAAAGTTATTTTGTAGGTAGTCATTATGTGTTGGTTGTTGGTATTGTGTTTAATAGGTTTTATCGAATATTGCCAGCGATTTTTTTAATAACAATAGGTTTAACTGTGCAAAAAGATTGCAATTTAAAATTTGCCTTTTTTTATTGTTTGAAAAGCGATTAGATATACAGACCACCAAAGAGGAAAAGAAGTCAATAGGTACTTTAAACCTAATATGTACGATAATTCAGATAAGATTTACGGGTAAGATAAACACATGTAACATGTAAGTAAGCTCAGTCTGTATATCCACTGTTTACGCCTAAGTTCTGCACATAGGGAAACTTTTTTTATTAATTATTATATCATGGTTTAAAACCTGAAAAGAAATCATAAGATTATAAGAGGAAAGTCCCCTTATTTTTGAAAGTATCGAAAATTATTATTAATTATAAATGTTTAGAAATAAAAATTACTTCCTAATATGCAAACTTATACATTTTTAAGAAAAAAGTTTTTTTAAATATTTTATAATAAAACGAAAAAAATTAAATTTGTACATTTGTAAATACTGATTTAAAAATGTAATATCCAAAGAAAGCTTAAGAACTGTCAAAATTTTGAAAAGTCACAGAAAAGCTCGTTATCGCATAAAGAAATTAATGTAAACTTTTTTTTGTAAACGAACTAGCTTGCACATTTAAGAGTTATTTTTAATACTTAACATTTTTCCTTTATAATAATTTTCAATATTTTTAAAAATAAGGTTACTTTCCTCTTGCACAAAATTCACATACTTTTAGATACCTCGTACACTACTGAAAATATAAATCTCTAATGATTGCTTTTTAGGTTTTAGACCATGCAAAACTTTTTATAAAGAATAACTTTTTCTCGTATAATTAATAATAAAAAGTTTCCTATATGTAGAGAACTAAGGCGGACACACTATATAATGTTTGTTTTTTTAGTTAATATTAAATATTTTATTTTATTAGGTATAACCAAAAGTAAAACTGGCATGTAAGAAAAAAGATACATAATAAAAAATAATAAAACAATTCTAATGTAGCACATAACACCGCATTATTTATTAAAGTTTTAGTATTTAATTTGTTATAAAGTAATTAAAAAGTTTTAAATGATAAAATTTTTCAATATATAACTTACAAAAGGCTAAGCAGCAAAAGTTTTTCATTGTGTGTGTTCAAAGTAAAGTTGGACTTAAAAGTTTGTTGGCTTTAAACTAGTAATGGTCCATTAGAGTAAAATTGGATGTGAGTCTCTAATAGTATTGAGTTCTTTTGTTAAAAGGTTTTTGCAATGTTAGCCTTTAAATAATTTCTTTATAAAGCTCCATTAGTCAAATTCAGGGTCTTTTTTTACATTTTAGGCACTTTTAGATAAAAATTCTTTTATGTCAACATATTTTACATTAAAAAATACGTGGTATAAATTAATGAAAGCAGTCATATTTGAGATACCTATATTTAAACAAATCACTACTAGTATGGACATATCTAAACCATACCATAAAGTAACATACCTACGGATAAGAGAAACCATGGCATGCTAAAATTTTCGTACTGCTTTTGCGGCAGGCTTGGCGGCAGGCTTGTCATTTTTCCAGTTTATACTTTAAATGCGTCGGTCGAAGCCTCGCCTCGTGTAACATCAGCGGTGGGGAGACACGTAAGCTTACTGAATTGACTAACTGGCGGTATTTCAACGAGAAACGGATAAAATTATATTGGGAGTTTTCGCATGACCTGTCCTTAAATCGGCTATTCCATGATAACTCTTATAATTTCCTTACTCCATGACCATACTAAGTATTTTAGAATAAAATGCTTATCTATAAGAGTGTAAATCCTTATGGTATTTTAAGATGGAAAAATTAAAAAATAAAAGAATGTCTGTACCAAATTTATTGGAGATAGAGGGTAGAAAAATAAAAACAATGTTTTTAAATGTAAATATATTTTTTAAAAGTTTTTTTTTTTTTAACTATCTTAGGATTTATATCTTTAATAGTCCAAGAGCCCGTGAATGGCAAAACTTCGTTATTTTGTAAAAGCTAACGCTTTGTCAGTACGTGCTCTTACCATAGGTAAAAGCAATGAAAGACTATGAAGTTTAACTTTTAGTGGCTTCGGCAGATACCAGGTATCAGAAATTAACGAATTTAAATTTAACTTTTGTTATTTTATAGAGGCTAAATTTTAAATATTTAATAAATCTTATGTTCACCGTAAAAATATAATTTCCGGTTTTACCAGAAGTGTCAAAAAAATTGACTTTCGGCAGTAAAGAACTCTAATTTTTGATATAAAAACCACTACCTTATGCCTTAAAATTAAACTTGGGACTTATTTTTAAATATTTTTTGGTAATCATATCCTATTAAATAGCACACTGTTTTCAAAGCATGAAAATGCACCTTATATCACACCCCTAATCGTTGCAGATTACTTTCTACAGCACTAGTGTTTGCCAAGTGATAGTATCACAAGCTAATGTCCTTTACTAAATTTTGTACTCAAATAGATGTGAGTATTCAGGCTGTTAACTGGATTTATTGAAAAAGCCATGCAATATTTTTAAATAAGGACCTTTTTTAATTCTAAAATGATAAGAAGCTACTAGGTAGGTGATTTTTGATATAAACATATTTTTAAACAGTATAAGATATCGCAGTAAGGAAAAGTATATATCACCCTAGTGTTAAAGTTTTCAATTGTTTTCTTATTTTTTTCTGTGAGACAAAGTAACTTTTATTGTCTTGGTAAATTGTATGGTCGCAGGAAAAATAGTGTACATTGTGTGAAAATCACTTCTTTTCACTTGGGTTTGTCGCACTCGGCTAACGCCTCGTGTAAAATATTCCCACTCGTGATGAAATTAAGTCACCGTTTCCACACTTGTAATGCATAATATACTATTTACCCTAATAAACTTATCCATAACTAAATAAACATTCTATAGACAAATGGTGATTATATAGAATATGAAATATATTTAATTGTATTAAAAAGGTATAAATATGTAAAGCTCATCCATTATTCATGGAATGTTTATAGTACCTTTAATTAAAACATAACCAGTAGCATAAAAATCCACAAAAGAGAAGAAACAAAACATCCGGTGAGGGTTACAACCCATTTAGTTAATTAATCAAGACGGCGGATATCATTATTATTATTTTGCATTTCGGGTTTATGAATTTGCATTTCATTTTACAATAAAATTATTTACCCAGTGATAAATATTATATATTTAAATTTAAATTTTGATTGATTTTTTTTTTCAGTAAAGAAGAATACTAAAACTGTTTTTCTGTTAACAGGAACTAAAATGTGACTTTTTATAAAATTCTTATTTAATTTTTTCCGAATATACATACTACGTAGATATAAAGGTAAATATTAAATTTTCAATATTTTATTATACAAAACTTACATTTTTCATGTTAAAGGTACAATTAGACATTTTTAGGCTTTATATTCTTTAAAATAATGTTATAACACGACCATATTAAGGGTTAAAAGGTTTAATTAAAATTTGTTAAAACACATATTTACATTGACAGATAATTATTAATTACTTTAAAGGTTTCCATAACAATTCAGGTCGAATTGTCGTCTTAGGCAGAGCGCACACCAAAGTGGCGTGATAAGTAGCAAGTAAGAAAGAAGCACTCATCTAGCATGTAACTTCAAAAAAAAACACTGCAAAGAAATAAAGCAGCGTACACCAAAGTGACGCGGCATATAGCGTGCCACGCCACTGCGCTGATTCATTTGCTGCATTTGTTATATTTGAAGTAATATGCTAGATTTGTGCTACTTGCTACGCCACTTTGGTGTGCGCTTTCTTTAGGCAGAGCGCACACCATGGTGGCGTGGCAAGTGGCAAGTAATACGCATCTAGCATGGATACTTCCAATAAAACGAATGCAAGAAATGAAGCAGCGCACCAGAAAGTGATGCATCATGTGGCATGCCACGCCACTTAGATGTGCGCTAATATATTTGTTTGCATTGGTTTTATTTGAAGTAACATGCTAGACGCGTGCTACTTGCTACCTGCCACGCTAACTTTGGTGGGCACTCTCCGTACATAGAATAGAGGACTGTGTTTAAAACTTTAAATTTTACATTATTAATTTCCTACCTAAAAGTTTAATCTTATTCGTTTGTTTTTTTGTCAAAGAGAATCATTTTAAATTTTAGCTCCCGGTCTATTGTATTCCGACGCAAAAGCAATCTTAAAACGAAAACTTTTTTACCTTGTAAAATGAATAAGTATTTATATGATTTTTAATTTTGGATGTTTAGAAAAAACCACAAGTGGTATATAGGTCTAATTCTGAATATAAAGTGATTAAAGTATAGTGATTAACTTTGGTCCTAATAAATAAGTTTCATGCTATCAAAACTACGCGTTAAAGTACTTTTAATAATTTGTGGGATGGTCCACTCTGGCTCCAATTTTTCAATGTAATATAAACGTAAGTAAAGAACTTTAACTAGAAAAAAATATTTTTTCCTTTTTAATTTTTATTACGTAAAATTTTCAACTTTTTAAGAACTTATTTTAAGAAATCTTTTAGCTACGGATAGGTTTTTAAACTTTTTTCTTTTTGAAGTACATCAATAGGTTCATTAATATTCGTCCAAATTTAAAGATGAGATAAAAGGACTAGTTTTATTTCAGAATAATTTGTAAATTGAAACTGAATGCCAATGCTTGGAGATAAGGTTTGTTTCGCAGTATGCCGCACCGGATTATTAATGACATCGGTTTTCTGATTAATTTACTCTATAGTTCGCAACTTTTACGTGAATGTTTGTGATTTTTCTTTTATGGCATTAAAGAAAAAATGGTTCTGGTGAGTACCGATCGCCAATGTTTTAAAATAACTTGTTCCAACTTACGTGTATTTTACAAATTTTGATCGTGGCTTATTTTTAAGTGAGTGATTACGTGAACTTAAATTTTCTTAAAAAAAAGCACTCAGAAAAAAAAGATCGACTTGTTTAAGCGTAATTAAAAAAACAAAGCCTCTCAAAATTAAATGACTGCGTTTTAACCCAAGCGACCTCGTCAAATAATATTAACATTAGTTAAATTTTTGACAAGAACACAAATAAATATTTCTTTTTAGTTTTTTTACGTAAAAAGTGCTTTTAAACTTTTATTCAGAACTCATTTTTAAAAATGCTTTGTCTACAGCAGTACATCGGCAAGGGCAGGTCATATCAACTTTCCGAGGGTGGGGGCGGGGGCACAGGCCGAGGAAAAGTGCCTGAGGCGGCAGAAATATAAATAAAATGTTGAGAGGCAGAAAAGGAAAGATTAATGAAAGACTCAATCGATCTTTTTCCTTCCTCCTTTCAACATATTTAAAAAAATGATCCCCACTTTTCAATTCCACACTCGGTTCTGGGGTGGCAGCACAACATCAGTAAATGCCCATATTTGTCATTAGGTATTTATAAAATATTTGGTTACAAAGGATGTACCATGAAGGGGAGCCATGCCCCCTATGACGGCGCCTGTGCATCAGTAAGTTTACTTAATATTCGTCCAAACGCAAGATAAAATAATCTAGCCAGTTTAATTCCGGAATAATTTGTAAACTGAAACTAAATGTCAATGCCTGGAGATAAGGTTAGTTTGGTAGTATGCCGAACCAGATTATTAACGAGATCCGGTTATCTGAATAATTTACTACCAGAAAAAATACAATCAGAAATAAAGATCGACGTGTTTAGGCGTAATTTAAAAAACAAGCGTAATTAAAGAAACAAGCCACTAAACTGCGACACATGCGATCTTGTTGTGTAATATAAACTATTTGACTAAAACACAAATAAATATTTCTGTTTCCAGTTTGTAAAGTGTTTTTGATCTTTTATTTAAATCTCATTTTTGAAAATATTTTAGCTACGACAGAGCATCAATAAGTTTATTAACATTCGTCCAAATGCAAAGATAAGATAAGAAAAAACGCTTGGAGATAAGGTTTGTTTTTGTGGTATACCGAACTAGATTATTATTGACATCGGTTTTCTGATTACTTTATACTATAGTTGGCAACTTCTGCATGGATGTTGATTTGTTCTTTATAACATTTGAAAAAAAAGTTTGCTGGTGGTACTGTCGCCTATTTTTGGGCAGCCCTAAACACCTAAAATAATTATGAGAGAAAAAAGAGCCCAAAATATTGAGGGACGTGTTCTCATGCTTTTCCGAACATGAACCCATAGGAATAAACATGACTTGTTCCAACTTACGCGTTTTTACAAATTTTGGGCACGTATGTAAACATGAATATTTTATTAAAATAAATACAGTGAGAAATAAAGATCAACGTGTAAATAAAAAAAAAAAACAAACCACTAAATCTTAAATAAATTTGTTCCAACCCATGCGACCTCGTAGTATAATATAAACAATTTTAAAATCTTAGACAAAAACGCAAATAAATATACTTTTTAAATTTTCATTTAGTAAAGTGTTTTTAAACTTTTATTCAAACTCATTTTTAAAAATGTTTTAGCTACAGCAGTACATCAATGAGTTCATTAATATTCGTCCAAATGCAAAGATAAGATAGAAGAACCAGTTTTATTCGGAATGATTTGTAAATTGAAACTGAATGTCAATGCTTGGAGATAAGGTTTGTTTTTGTGGTATACCGAACTGGATTATTATTGACATCGGTTTTCTGATTACTTACACTATAGTTGGCAACTTCTGCATAGGTGTTGATTAGTTCTTTATTACATTTGAAAAAACGTTTGCTGGTCGTACTGTCGCCTATTTTTGGTCAGCCCTAAACACCTAAATTGATTATGAGAAAAAAAAGAGCCCAAAATATTGATGACGTGTTCTCGCGTTTTCGAAAATGAACCATAAGTTTTAACATGACGTTTTCCAGCAAGCGTCTTTACAAATTTTGGTCATGCAGCTTATTTTGGGCATGTATGTGAACATAAATATTTTATAAAAATAAATACAGTCAGAAATAAAGATCAACGTGTAAATAAAAAAAACAAGCCACTAAATCTTAAATAATTTTGTTCCAACCCATGCGACCTCGTAGCATAATATAAACAGATTTAAAATCTTAGACTAAAACGCAAATAAATATACTTTTTAAATTTTCATTTAGTAAAGTGTTTTTAAACTTTTATTCAAACTCATTTTAAAAATGTTTTAGCTACAGCAGTACATCAATGAGTTCATTAATATTCGTCCAAATGCAAAGATAAGATAGAAGAACCAGTTTATTCCGGAATGATTTGTAAATTGAAACTGAATGTCAATGCTTGGAGATAAGGTTTGTTTCGCAGTATACCGCACCGGATTATTAATGACATCGGTTTTCTGATTACTTTATACTATAGTTGGCAACTTCTGCATGGATGTTGATTTGTTCTTTATAACATTTGAAAAAAGTTTGCTGGTGGTACTGTCGCCTATTTTTGGGCAGCCCTAAACACCTAAAATAATTATGAGAAAAAAAAGAGCCCAAAATATTGAGGGACGTGTTCTCATGCTTTTCCGAACATGAACCCATAGGAATAAACATGACTTGTTCCAACTTACGCGTTTTTACAAATTTTGGGCACGTATGTAAACATGAATATTTTATTAAAATAAATACAGTGAGAAATAAAGATCAACGTGTAAATAAAAAAAAACAAGCCACTAAATCTTAAATAAATTTGTTCCAACCCATGCGACCTCGTAGTATAATATAAACAATTTTAAAATCTTAGACAAAAACGCAAATAAATATACTTTTTTAAATTTTCATTTAGTAAAGTGTTTTTAAACTTTTATTCCAAACTCATTTTTAAAAATGTTTTAGCTACAGCAGTACATCAATGAGTTCATTAATATTCGTCCAAATGCAAAGATAAGATAGAAGAACCAGTTTTATTCGGAATGATTTGTAAATTGAAACTGAATGTCATGCTTGGAGATAAGGTTTGTTTTGTGGTATACCGAACTGGATTATTATTGACATCGGTTTTCTGATTACTTTACACTATAGTTGGCAACTTCTGCATAGGATGTTGATTAGTTCTTTATTACATTTGAAAAAACGTTTGCTGGTCGTACTGTCGCCTATTTTTGGGCAGCCCTAAACACCTAAAATGATTATGAGAAAAAAAAGAGCCCAAAATATTGAGGACGTGTTCTCATGCTTTTTCCGAACATGAACCCATAGGATTAAACATGACTTGTTCCAACTTACGCGTCTTTACAAATTTTGGTCGTAGCTTATTTTGGGCATGTATGTGAACATAAATATTTTATTAAAATAAATACAGTGAGAAATAAAGATCAACGTGTAAATAAAAAAAACAAGCCACTAAATCTTAAATAAATTTGTTCCAACCCATGCGACCTCGTAGTATAATATAAACAATTTTAAAATCTTAGACAAAAACGCAAATAAATATACTTTTTTAAATTTTCATTTAGTAAAGTGTTTTTAAACTTTTATTCCAAACTCATTTTTAAAAATGTTTTAGCTACAGCAGTACATCAATGAGTTCATTAATATTCGTCCAAATGCAAAGATAAGATAGAAGAACCAGTTTTATTCCGGAATGATTTGTAAATTGAAACTGAATGTCAATGCTTGGAGATAAGGTTTGTTTTGTGGTATACCGAACTGGATTATTATTGACATCGGTTTTCTGATTACTTTACACTATAGTTGGCAACTTCTGCATAGGTGTTGATTAGTTCTTTATTACATTTGAAAAAACGTTTGCTGGTCGTACTGTCGCCTATTTTTGGTCAGCCCTAAACACCTAAATTGATTATGAGAAAAAAAAAGAGCCCAAAATATTGATGACGTGTTCTCGCGTTTTTCCGAAAATGAACCCATAAGTTTTAACATGACTTGTTCCAACTTAAGCGTCTTTACAAATTTTGGTCGTAGCTTATTTTTGGGCATGTATGTGAACATAAATATTTTATAAAAATAAATACAGTCAGAAATAAAGATCAACGTGTAAATAAAAAAACAAGCCACTAAATCTTAAATAATTTTGTTCCAACCCATGCGACCTCGTAGCATAATATAAACAGATTTAAAATCTTAGACTAAAACGCAAATAAATATACTTTTTTAAATTTTCATTTAGTAAAGTGTTTTTAAACTTTTATTCCAAACTCATTTTTAAAAATGTTTTAGCTACAGCAGTACATCAATGAGTTCATTAATATTCGTCCAAATGCAAAGATAAGATAGAAGAACCAGTTTTATTCCGGAATGATTTGTAAATTGAAACTGAATGTCAATGCTTGGAGATAAGGTTTGTTTCGCAGTATGCCGCACCGGATTATTAATGACATCGGTTTTCTGATTAATTTACTTTATAGTTCGCAACTTCCGCACCGGATGTTCTGATTTTTCTTTTATGGCTCTGCATCCTTTTCGCTTTGTGTTACTTTACCGAAAGGTATCCCAAATTTTCAACTCATGAATAATCCGTGCTTACCTGAAACTTTCTGGTGTTGTTTAAATTACCATTATACAACGTGTTTAAGATAAAAGGGGTCACTTAAAACTAGTGAAAGATACTAAGTCGGTTAAATTTAAGAAAAGTTGGGGTTTCACGCGCTTAATATTATCTTAGAAATATTAAAATTTTGAGTATTTTCGAAAATTATATAAGTCTAAAATGCAGAACTTGCTATTTTACAGGGTGTTTATTCAACATGGGTAAAAATTTGAAGTGTGATTTCTTATGTTATTTTATTAAAAAGTTCCCATAAACATATATGTCCGGAGTTTCTTACTGACATACAGAGGGAGGTAAAATTTAAAAAAAAACAGTTTTTTCAAAATATTTTTAATATGCTTAGGTCGATTTGGATAAATTCTTACAAATTTATTCAAAGTAACAAGGCGCTTATTTAGCCCTAACCAGTTTGTTATTATTGGGTCCAGTGGCGTCTCAGTAGGCACCGCAACTTATATTATTAAGAATTAAAAATACGTCACTGACTTTTTTTACGTTTTTATATATTTTTTTATAATTAAGCAATCGTTTTCAAGAAAAAAATATTAACGCTACTTTAATTTCTTCCAAAAAGTACCCATAGACAGCACAATAAAACAATTATTTTCCCTAAAATAAATTATCAGTCGTGTATTTTATTAAAAAATTTTATTTTCCCGATTAACTAAGATCATTTTTTTTATTTTTAAATTTAAGATATTACTTTTTTAAAATATATAAGTTGTGGTGCCCACTGAAACGCCACTGATCCTAATTTTTACAATCCGGTTAGGGCTTAATAGGCGCTTTATTTCTTTAAATAAATGTACCAAAAATCGGCCAGAGCGTATTGAGAAAAAAACCTATTATTTTTTTTTAATTTTAGCGCCCTGTATCTTAGTAAGGATGCAACTCCGGACATATGTTTATAGAAACTATTTTTCATAAAATAGCATAAAAATTCACACCTTAAATTTTTGCTCCATGTTTAATAAACACCCTGTATATTATGGCTTAGCCATAATTTTAATTCTAAATAAAATTAGCTTTAAAATTTCAATATAAAAATATCAGGACTGTATTTTTAACTTAGTTATAAAGGAAAGTTTTTGTTAGGCTCGGCGTTTTTAATAAAAGTTGCTTGTTAACATGAAATCCTTTTTGCTGGTTTTTGAGATATTACCAGCACCTTGATATATTTATTAAGGATTAGGAGTAAAGAAAAAAATATTACTTCGATTTTTTTTAATGATTTGTCACTGTCCGATTGACAAATAATATAAAATAACGGAATAAATTATTTTTCATTGTAAGAACTACTAATAAGTAAGTTAGCTATTTAGTTTATTTTAAATACATATTCACTTAATTAACCTGAAAACTAACCAAAATTAACGTATTGCTGTTTTTTAGTGTAATTAGGTAATAATCCGTCTAAAATAAACTAATTTGCTGACATACCTATTGATTTTATGTTATTAAAATATTTGTCACTATGACAGGGACAGAATTTTTATAAATAATTAGAACCAAAATATTATTTTCTTTCTTGACTTTTAATTGTTAATTACTTTATCAGTATACTGCTGGTATTTCAAAAAGCCAGCAATAATTGAAGTATAGTAAGTTTTATATTTTAAATGTAGAATTTAATACAGAATCAAAATTTAACAAAATATACAGAATGTTCTATTTAAAGAAAACGTACTTATTATTAAAAATTATGATTTTAAGACACCTTGTATAGTAACCAGTACGGTCCATAAAAAGAGTGTATTCGAATTACCTTTTTAATTTTAAGTTTATTTTTGTACTTTGTACAGGAGCGAAATTATTTTGTGTATAAATAGAGTTGGGACACCTTGTATACTAAAATATATAAAAAGATATGTCTTTGCAGTTACCTTAAAAATATATGCTGTTCCATTAAAAATACCAAAACTAATGTTTGTACTTTCTTTGTATACAACAAAAATTATATTTTCTTAATTTCTTTTTATGTTTTTGAGTAGGTTTCCTTAAGATTATAAAAAATGTGTGACCCTTTTGAATCCCTGTATTATATACAGTTTAAAAATATATATTTTGTGTCTTTTTAACTAGTTATTATTTTTGGATTTATTACGCAGCTAACTCAAAAAAACAAATATTTACATTTTATTTGTATGAGTAACACCACAATATAAACTGTGGACATTATTTGATTAGAACCATAAAAACCCTATCATGTAATGCCTGTTGCAGCAAGCTAAATTGGCCAATAAATCTCAGAAATGTTGTTAATAAATCATTTTATTTAGCAACCAGTAATTACACGAGTGTACAAAACTAAAACATTTTAGTATTGCACAACTTCTTTTATCATGCTACAAAAATAAAATAGGAAAAAACTTTTTACTGCTTGTAATTTATTTGCACTGCAAGGTCGCATCTGTCAAACACCGTTCGATCTGGAAATGCAGATTTTTACACTATCTGAAAATATTTCTTTAAGACTACCAACCGCAGACTGACTTCAAACGATTTTGGTTCTTCTCAGTTCTGTGCAGGTAATAACAAAAAACTTAAAAAAATAGTTTAGGAAGTGAAAATGTCAAATAAACGTAGTAGTTTATTGTCCATTATGCCCTCTGTCGGCAGTGTAAAAAACTATGCGAATGCCGATAAACCAATACTTAACGACGACGAACTCTTAACAAGCAGTCGAAATTATTCTACAAAAATAAAAAAGGAAAAATCTACTTACTGCTTGTAATTTCCTTGCATTGCAAGGTCGCATCTGCCGAACACGGTCCAATTTGTAGATGCAGATTTTCAACTAATGAGATCGCCAGATGGTTTTGGTACGGTTTCTTTAAATATTTGGCCATTAGAATATTCCTTTTTAGTTTCCAAAGTAATTTCTTAATTTTTTGGACTGCATTTGTATTAATTTCTTTTCTTACAGGAAAACATCCCGCTAAAAATGTTACATCTAAAATGAATTTTTGTGGCGCAATAATTCCAAATACTAGGAGTTGTCCTTTTTCTCAATAACTCTGTAAAATTTTTATTAAAATAAAATTCATTTCAAAGTAATAAGAATATTTCTACAGTGCATTTTTTTATTTCTCCCCCTCTCCCCTTTATTTTTTAAACGAATCAATTTAAACAAGTAAAACTTTTGGAAATAACATTAATGCATAAATAATATATTTTAGAGTAAAATTTACAAATGAAAATTTTAAGATGACGGCTGGGCGCTATTTTAATAAAAAAAAATAAATAAAAAAGGGGCTTTGTGGCATATCATTTGAATTCTTCTGACAAGTACTTTAACCCTAGAATATCAAGTCAATTACTTCACCTAATACAAAATGGCGGTATGTTAAAAAAACCGAAATACCCGATTGGGATGGCCATATTTCCAAAACCAATAAAGTAAGATGTACCCAATGTAGTATTTTTTTAAAGATCTTTTTATAATAATAAAATATACAAGGTGCCTCATTAAAAAAATATGTGCTTTTTTCTACCCTGTATGTTATCACCAGGACCACCATTAGAAAGATTTGTAAAGGGCTTTAAGAAAATACCACATTAAGTACATCTAACTTTATTGGTTAAAAATACCGTCATTTTGTATTAGATGAAGGTATTAACTTTATATTCTAGGGTTATAAAGTCTCGTCAGGAGCTTTAAAATGATGTGCAACGAGACCACCCTTTCCATTTAAATTCTTTTTCAAGATGACACCTAGCCACCATCTTGAAATTTTCATCTGTCAATTTCACTCTGAAATGTGCTCTCTACGCATCTATTTTAAGTCCCAAAACTATACTTTTTAAACTTAATTTGTTTTAAAAATGCTTTTCTAAACAATGTAGATTTAATTATATTGGTTCGTACCTTTATTTTTATAAATTATTTTTTACATTATCTCGTATGGAGAGTAAAAAACCTCCCGGTTATTCGAAATCTGCTTATGTTTTTATTGCAAAATTTGAAGGAAGCTACCTGCCATCTTTTATTTATGTTTAATATAATATAACGTTTTTGCCTTGCAGCCAATGTATGGCTGCAGGAGCAAGACTGGCAAACTGAGACGTACGATATAATTTAATAATAATAAGATTTAAGTCACTTTTGTGGTGAAATCAAGGACCTAATACTAAAAGATGGAGACATATTGGTAAGTTTAGATGTGGTATCGCTCTTAACAAGGGTACCTCTAAATGACGCAATAAATCATATTAGTGCAATATTTTCAAAGAACATATCTGATTTTTATAAACATAGCGTGACGACCACATACTTAATATGGGACCAGCAGTAGCAAATTACTTTAAGAAAAAGTTTGAAAAGCAAGCCCTAAGTACTACAAAACCAAGGAGCAAAGTTCATCAACGGCAAGAGCCTTCTTACCATACAAAGGTCCATAATAAAACTATATACAAACCTACTAGAAAAGTAAAAGAGTGTTTAAGATCGCCCAAGGACAAAAGGGACCCTGGGACAGACTGGCAAATCAGCCGTAGCGGAGCATACTTTTCAGGTACAGAGCACAACATAAAATTCGAAAATACTCAGGTTCGTGCAATACCTCATCCTTACATGCCAGACTGTACAGAAATGCCATAGAGATACACAAACATACCAACAACTTCCACAAAACAGAAGAATCAATAATGATTAATAAAAAATGAATACCAATTTTCAAAACCACAAAAATAGCACCAAACGCAGAGACCAACCGGAAAAGACCCCGCCCACCCAAGCTGCCTATAAATACTCGCTGCGTCCAACCCGGTAATTGCCTGACATGCCCACATAAGGATATGCGCAATAAGCAAGACCTTATCAAAACTAAACATAAGGAACCAATTCGTTTGCCAAGGTCAAGGTTGGGGTAAAATTTATTCCAATTTTGTCAAATCTGAATGCGCCCTATTACGCAAGTAGTCTACCAGGAACCTTCTGAGGATGCCAACCACTCGCGCTGGCAAAACGTCGAGGAAATAAAATCTACGACGACGGCCGAATAGCCCAAAAACATAGGTTTAGCAGAAGATAGCCGCGAGAGCTTTACACAGTATATAGTTTATTTTTGTTATTATATGGTAAAAAAATTAAATCATTTTTAGTTAAATAAGGTTAATAATTAAAACTATTATGACATGGTGACTAAGGGAAACTTTAAAAATACGTCGCTTTGAATGACTTGAAAAACTATTTTTGTTTTATTTAAAATCATTAAAATATTGAACAATATTACACTTAATTTCATATAACCTTTCTGCTTTTTACCAGGGACAGATTAATTTTGCACTTTGACCAAAAAAAAGGTGATAGACCATGGAATGTAAAAGCTACGTTATTAAATTTCCGTTTAAGTAAACTTGACAGATCAATAAATCTGTGGAATTTTGTAATGAATTATTTTGTACTATCAACTAGTGCTTGTTGGGGTAATCGTCCCTGGCAAATTGCTAATATCCAATTTGAATAACCGATAATTGGTTGAACAATTGCGCCTCTATTATTTGAATTTCTCGGCTGGCTTATCATTAAGTTTATTTAAACAGTTTATATATGTCGACTTTTATTTCAATTATTGTAAATAATAATACATGGTAGTTGACACAGGGCAACGTTTATTTATTTATCCAAAATTTTAATCAATTATGCAATGTGTCCAAAAGTTCAATATCACTCGCAAAATTTTGAATCAAACTAGGCAAAATTTGGTACTTCAGGGTAAAACCATACTTTAAATTAAGTGTTAATATCGACGATGTTCCCATATTTTTGGCTTTGCAAAAATCCATTTAAAGTTTTTAACTTTAAATGGGATACTTATTTTTTTATTTTATTTTTGGTTTTCCGCAATTTTTTCCCATACAATGGTATAGAAGGTTAATTTTTCTCTTTATGTTTTAAAAGCAAAAAGATGGTAAATTGCGTCAAAAAATAATAGCTGCAAAGTACATATATGTATTACCTTTTACACCTTGCATCTTGCCACGTTAGCTTTGGCTTAAGGAATACTTATGCATTTTGTACCTATTATTTTTACTTAATTCAATATTTATTTGGTATTACTACTTGCATAGAAAAATTTGATTTTTACATAATTGTATAGCAGAAAATGGCGAAAATGCAATAATAAAATAAAAACAGATATCTTTTCTCTATTTAAAGTTCTGGTAATATCACCGATATCAAAACTAAATTCAGACTCTAGTTTTACCCTGTAGTACCGATTTTTAACCGGTTTGGTTCAAAATTCTCTAAGATTTTCGAGAGTTTTCGAATTTTTGAAACACAACGTATTTATTATATTAAGAAAAATAAAATATCTGCGATAAAAAGCTCTTTTCTGCCTATCTAGCAAGTATCACAAAACTATAATTTCTTACTGTGGCCCTACAAAAAAAATCCTCTTTTTATGCATTTTACGAAGATCCTTGCCAATAACGCATTTTGCCTGCCTCACAGGAAATTATTACAGCGGTTGTACTGGGTCCATAGTGTAAACAACAAAAAACAAAAATCCTCTTATATACAACATAGGTACTATCCCTTATAAAACAAATATAATTGTTCTACGGTAAGATATAAATCTTACCGTCGATGCCGAACACAAATTTCATGTAGTTAATTCGATTTTTCGTGATTACATTTAGGTTTTTAAATTTCTCGTTATACCACTGTTTACATGACCCATGTCAAAATCTACTTTTCTTATAAAAAATGCTCAATACATAGATATGTTGCTAACTTTACTAACTAAGGTATTATAATTTGTCTGTATGAATAAATTATCTATAATAAATATTTATTAATAAAAGAGCCAAGTAAAAAAAAATCTTTGTGTTTTAGATAGGTTTTAAAAACTACAAAATATAGGCAATATTCAGCCAAAAATAATTAAGTTTTTAATATAGGTACTATACTATAATAATGTCCCTTCCTACCGGAGCAAAGTTACTATTGCTAAATCAAAAAAAAAAAAACTTTTTTGATTTGCAGTAGCATGATTTTTAAATAAGTTTTATCGTTTTTTACACTTTTTACCTTTTCTTAAGGCTGCTTTCATAAAAATATGTTTTTACCTGTTAATTAATTTATTAAGTTTAAGCCTGACAACTTGATGGACTATCCCAAAATATTGAAAGAAGAATTTAATTTAGGACTGATAAGTAATTACTCACTTAATTTTACTTAGCCATGAGCAGAGCACTATAAACAGTTTTGACGATAAAAATAAAAAAATCCCCACCAGATACGTCTCATGTACACATAATTTAAACCTTCACTACCTGAATCAAAAGGCAGGGTCACTAGGAATAGAGCTAACTTATAACCATATCCTAAGGAAAATCAAATGGTCTTTCCGACCACCATTTAGTTACCCGAGTAACTGGTTTTTCAAGTGACTAGTTGTCCCATGGACATTTTTTAAACTTTTTAATTTTAAATTTATTTGACTTTACATAGCTTTTTTCTTGTTAATTTATAATTAAAATAAAAGCGTTTTTAGTAACATGAAGTTATTAATTGATACTATTGCCACGTATTGACCAAATTCTTTGTGTTTTAGCTCAGTTTTCTAAACTACACATTATAAGCAATATTCAGCCAAAAACGATTTAGTTTTCAATATACTGAAATGTCCTTTCTCACCAAAGCAAAGTTACTATTGCTAAATCAAATTAAAACTTTTTGATTTGCTGTCGGATGAAAACATTTTTGTAATAAATGTCTGGACAGCGACAACAAAATTCTCTAAGGGTTAAAATTTATTTTTTGTTAAAAAGAAGTTTAATTAAAGTTATATTAAAGCCAATATCAGAAGTAACTTTTATTGACTAAATCTAATACTTCTAAAGTTGTTAAATATGTATATGATAAGGCCTCAGATCCGATACCAAGCGGCAAGCGTAGAGCGAAGTCTTTGATTACCATGCGAGAATAAAATAACTTGTCTTTTTAATCACCCGGCTGCAATATTCCCAAGCGGAAAAGCTAATGGCGCTGGCCGCTCGAAACGAAAAAATAAAGGCAAAATAAAGCAATATGTGTAATAAGACGCCTGTAAAGAGCATGGAACTGATAAAAAAGAAGACTTCTTTGGTACTTCAGCATTTAATATTGTCACCGACTAATATTATTTACGTGGAACAAATAACCAAAATTTACAGATAACCCACATTTGGATACTCAGTGGCTTGTTAGTTATTTACGGTCTTGCGCAGTAAAGAAATCGATGCGTTAACGAACATGAGTATTTAGAGCTATTGCCAAAAGCGATACTGGCTTACCGTCCCTCACTGCACTCCCTGTGCCAGATATTTTCTAGTCCGTTTAACTTACGCGCTTGATGACAATGAGTGGTGACTGGTGCCTAAGACCACAAACCCATTTTTCGCCCGTGTAAGGTAAGGCGAGCACTAAAGTGGTATGCAAGTGACGTGGCTGCCAGGTGGTAAGAGAGTGTCAAGTGAAGTCTCTAAAACTTGCGTAAATAAATGCAGAAGCGCGCATTAAAGAAGAGTGGAGGTAAAATAGTGTTTGGGAGGTGTGTAGACTCTGTTGGGTACCACTAGTCCCAAAAATGTTTAATTTTGGTAGGGCCTTAAAGACTTTACTTGCCATTAGCTTGCCACACCACCGCAACATTACTTGCTTGTCATTTCAGTGCGCGCCTAGCCTAAGGTGTATTTTATTTCGGGTAATTTGTAACAATTGGTAATCTATCCGAATCAGTACCCAGTTCATAATTTTGGTCTACAATTTTGCTGACTATAGTACCTTTTATTTTACTATTTAATTTTTTCGATCCAACGTTCAGGCTTGCTTTGACAAGCGTACACAGGTTGTTTTTTTACAGTACCTAACTATAATTTTAAATTGTGATAGAGAAAAATTGTCGAATGATACTTAGAGAGTTAGTAAAATCAGTCTATAGGCTTTTTATTTTATTAAATTTTATATAAAAAGAGTAAAAAATTAAAAATGGGCACAAAATATTATCTGTACTAAAAACTGCTATTAATAGAATGAAAAGGTTTTTAGGAAAGAATCTATGCAGGTAATTTTATTAAAACACGTTAAAAATAATAATACGAAAATGTGTTTAAAATAAACAAACCCATTTTAGTAATTTGTAAATGTTAAATAAAGCCTGGCAAGCTTAATTTGATTAATTTATTGTTATATGCGTGTTTCGGTTTTATATGAATATGTAGTTTGTTTAATATGTCAAGTGTTTAACATGAACAAGTTTAAATAATTTGACGGGTTACGCATTAAATTAATTACCATTAGTTTATAAATGAGAAAGAAATAACAATTTTTTGTATTTAATTGGCGGTTATTTTTTTATAACAAGAATACAAAAAATAAGAAATCAGGTTTTAGGACATTTTTTATATTATATTTGCTCTCACAGCCGACAAGTTTTGTACAAAATTGGATTGGTTTATTGTGTGTCCGTCAGACAACTAGCAACGCACGTAATAAATATTTTTTAAATAAATTAAGATGTTAGGGATCGTATTTTTCTAAGTTTACTGTTAGCATAAAAAAACAAATATTTTTCTGGTTACTTATCAAGGTTTAAAAGGTCAAATATGTCTGTCGGGAAAACCAGTCACTTGGATAATGGAGGTCTGGTTAGTTCTGGTTAGTTTAATATTTTTAATTTTACTTGATTGAACTATAAATGCTCTTGGACAGTTTTTAATCTAAATTTTCTACCACTTAAAAAAAACACAATAAATCATGCTCTACCAGGCATAACTTATAGTATTATGGATTAATGATTTACAAGATAGTTAGCTCTGTTGGTAGTGACCATGCCTTTTGATCTTGATGTTGTGGGTTTGAAATATGTGTACATGAGACATATGCATCTAATGTGGATTTTTCGAGTTTATCGTTCAAACTGTTTAAAGTGCTTTGCTTATTGCGGTCAACAATTAAGCAAGTAGTTACCAATAATCTAAAATAACATATTCGAACAAAAAAAAAATATAAAAATATAAACACTTTAAAACCTAAACAAAAAGAGTAAATTATTAAATCTTTTTTTATCTTTAGTTATTATCCGATTTAATGGCAGGCTCGATTTTGTTTGGAGCAAGCAAATTGTTGCATATGACTTAGGCCTTTTTGCGATTTCCAATGTCAGAAAAGGATCTTGAAAAATAAATATTATATAACACAAAAGTTGCATCTCTAATAAATTAACCAATTTTACTTTTACTATTTTTTTTGCTTTTAAAAGTAAATTAAAAAGATAATAAATGCAGAGTTAGATGTAAGCGATATGAAATGACACAAGAACAAAAATGATTTGTAATTATTTAGGCGGGAACCGTACATCAAAAAATCTAATCAATCATAAGTTTTCAGACACACTGTTTAGTAGGCTATATAGTAGAAAGTTTTTTTTTTAATTGTAACCTCTATTTTTGTTAACAGAATGAAATATTACACAGAAATTTGCATATAGTACGTAATTTTATTTTGGCATTATTTGCGACGTTGCCGCATAATTTACTGAAACTTCTGTAAAAAACAGAAGACCCGAAAATTAAAAAAACAAATTAGTTATTATTTATACTAAGCTAGATGTTTTAAAATAGTAAATACAACAAAAAATTCCTAAAAGAAAATTTACCTGATCTCATGCAGGGTACCTTCAAGCCAAGATTTCAACATTTTAGATGGTAAATCTTGTTTTTTTTTAACAAACACAAATACTTAGTATATTTGTTAATATATATTTTTTTAATTTCATGTTTTAACTCTAAAAAAAATGATTATTTTTAAAAGGAACAATTTTTGTCCTATACTTTTGTTGCCGCAATTTTTGTTACGTAAAATGTAATAAATGTTTATTGTTAAATAATATGCTTTTCCATCCTGTGATTTTATTTAGAGCTTAATAAATGCTTTATTTCTGAATATACCATTTTTTAAAGAAGAAAGATAAAATTTTGGAAATATTTACAAATGTACTGGGTGTTCCTTTTAAAAACCTTAATTAGCTGAAAAACCTTACATTTTTGGTATTGAAATCGCTAAAGAAACTCATTTTATTTTTATTCCCTAAATCTAAAAAAGAACCCAATATACAGGGTGTTCGATTTTGTATTATAAACATTGAAATATTGGCCATGTTATAAGAAATATTTTGTTTGAGATCTAGTCATTTTTTTACAGCAAATTATTCTGTTTTATCTAGTGTCTTAAAACACCTAGCAAAGTAAAATTATTTACCTATCTTGTTTCCGTTCTTATCTAATTTTTGAGTACTTTCTTTTTTTCAAAAATTGCAGTAAATTATAAATGGCGTGGCAACATCTTAATGAGTGTCAAAATAAAATAGCGTATTATATGCAAAATCTTAGACTAAATCCGATTTTGGAAACAAAAGTAGGGGTTACATTTAGAAAAACAAAACTTACTATTTACCCATTCCTTTTTACGCTCTGTATACATCAAAAATAAATTTTTGGACATGCATGTTTCACAACCCTACAACTTTTATATAAAAAAATATATCCATACCTTGTTAAACAAGAGACATACTGGACTTACTACGACAATTAGGCACCCTGAATGTTTTTAAGCCCATTTATCAACAATTTTTCTTTAAAAGTATAAAGGGAAAAATGGTCCAAAATAACACACTAAATAAATTTTTGCCTATTAAAAAAATTATGCGAATGATTATAACAAATTATAAAGTGCCTTCATTACTTATTTTTAGCCATTACTTAAACCAAGTTTAACCTAATCCGGCTTAAAAAAATATAACCACTATTTAAAAAAAAAAAAATTCAGAGTATGTAAGTATGTCATTTTAGGTATGGTTTAGGATAAAATGGCATATATATACTTTCAATAGACGATTTCAATTTATAAATTTAAAACCTAAATAAATTTAAAAACTATTAAATTTAAAAAATATTCTTTTTAACAATTTATATTATGATAATGTATGTAAATAAATTTGACTGTTTCTTAACTAAACAACAAAGTTCACGGATAAATGTCGACGTAAACAAACACGTTGATGTGGTATGTCATTTTACACTTTTTACAGGTATGTCATGTTACCCAAAAAAGACAATTTAGCAAACATGCCTAAATTTTAAAAGTATAAATATACCTATATTAATCATATTTATAAATAAACAATAATAAACTTAAACAAATTATTATGCTTTAATTAAAAAATAACAAAATTTGTAATAAAACTACGCAAAAATGCACAAACTCTAAAATGATTTAAATTATTTTGCGGTTGGTAAATTTCTTAATGTCGTACAAAAAAATAATTCCACTGTACGGTATTTTCTATACTAACTGCAGTAATCATTTTACCCGCTTAAACAGGTTTAAGAGGTCGCTGCTAAAGCGCAAAATTTAAAAATTATGCAGTGTGACTTTTACCCGAATATTTTATTTTAGGCCAGTTTCCCCTATCCCCAAAAAACAAATATAGTAATAGTACCAATTAACTTAACCCTGTATAGATATGTTTATTCTACTTTTAGCATTTTAGAGCTAGCTCATAAATTATAAGGCAAACGGCTACAACTACACTAAACAAATTAAGCAATTAGTCAATGTTAAAATATTATTAGAATAATTTATTGTCGGGAATGTTTTCGCTTTGTTTGAATTTGACAATAGTATATTCAAAGGGTCGAGTGTTAACGTTGAAAATTAAAACTGTCAAAATTACTGCAATGAATGTAATAAATCACCTTGCTTTTTAGACCTTAAATTATGTGTGGGAAAAAGTAAATTTCTTTTATTAATATTTTATTTAAATTTAAAATAAAACCAATAAATTTGTTTTCTATTTTTGTATCAGCACAACTTTTTTAGATTTTATTTTTATTTTATACAGGGTGTTATAAAAAGACTTTAATATATTGAAATGGATGACTTCTTGGGCACTGTAGAGACACACTCAGTACTTTTTTCTTTTAATTTAACCATTTTTTTTAATTTGCAAATATACCTCATTTTCGCTCGTGTGCTACGTCCTTAATTACGTAAACACTAAAAATACCTTGACCGTAGACAGCTTTTCTTACGATTTTGCCCAACGCCTTTTTTTATAGACAACCAGCCGACCCGTGCCTACTTGGTCAGGCGTTAATTATATTTTTCCGTTGACTTGATATACATATGCGATTTACTTTTTCAAACTTTTTAAGTTAAATCACTATAACATATAGCCTACAGCCTATAAAATAAATATTCGGTAAGGTAAAATTAAACAGAAGTTCTAAAATAACCCTATCCGCACAAGTTATCTAAAAAAAAGAACATGTAGTTTCTTGTAGAGGGGCATTGTCAACCATATCGTCAGGTCTCTCTAATGAAGGCTACAGGGCTACACTTAACGGCACTCTCGATACGTCACGTCCTACGTCTCTGCTTTTCGCAACGTCCCACGTCTCTGCTCCGACTAACCCGTACCGTTCCGTACCGCTCGAAGTCTTCACTTTTAATGGAATCTCCTATAAGCTGCCGTGTGTGGATTTTAAGGCTTAAATATAATAAAGTAGTTTCATAACATCCTGTATATTGTTTGGTTAAAAAAATAAATAAAATAATCCTAATTACATACCCGTGGACTACACAGGAGACATGGGTATATTTTAGTTTATAAATACTTATATAAATAAAAATTCATGGTTTTTTGGTCGGCAGGGGACATAATTAAAAACAATAAATAGAAAGCAGACCAGGAGAGCTAGAGTGTGTCAACGCAAGGCTTACTCAGTTAAAATGCAGATGCTAGAACTATTCATTGGTAGTTGAAAATACTACACCATTATTTGCAATATAGGTATAAAAAAGCATAAGCTTTCCTTCCAAATCCACAGCAATTTAATTAATCTAACTCCTTTTAAAGAGTTAGGTGAGTTTCACAATTTCAAAAAGGTAATTTTTTGTTTTTGTTTTATTAAACAGCTATATGGGTTTAAACTATTTTTTTAAATTTCCAATCGATTCATTCAAGTAAAATTTGAAGAGATAGACCCTTCAAAAGTTCTTTTCATATACCAAGTCAGTGCAGCATTTAAAATTTTAATTGCGTTTTCCTCGAAAACTTATAAACCGATCTTCTTCAAATTTTGCACACTTGGTCAAAATATTATTATCTTGTGCTTTGTTTTTCCTATTTTAAGTAATTTTGCAAGGCCATAAAGGGTGCAAATTTTACTTACTTTAATTTTAACAAATTCCATGCTTTAATACATTTATTACGTTTCTAATAATTAAAGTAAAATTGCTTAATTGCAATGCATGTATTTTTTAAATTTTCCTGTTATATATTGATAGCTAAGACAGGACAACGTCTGTCGGGTGGGCTAGTAATAGTAAGATTAAAATCCTATTTACAATTAATCTATTTGGAGGCTTTGCTTTTTGCATATGACATAATTTTACTTTTAATCAAGTACTCCAAATATAATTTTTCTCGTAGTTTAAAAATGAAGGTGGTTTTCTCGTACGTCATATTTGTTAGTTTGAATCTACCTCGTATACACTACTAATTATTTTAAAATTAATCAGTGTTTTTAAATAAATAATAGAATATTTTGAAGAATTAACAAGAAAAATTCCAAATGGTACAACATAAATGGCGATAACTGTTTCATATTTAACTTGCATATTTTATTTTATTTTTTTTTATTAAATTTTTAAAATTGTAATCTTATACTGTGGTAATGAAACTATTTTATGGTAGGTTACATCTGACATTTATTGCATAATAATTTATGTTAGACCGAAATTCTGGCTAATGTAAATGGTCAAAAATTTATTTTTTCTATTCTATTTTTGTTTTTTGGGTTTTACACCTAATGTATTTAGCCATCGTCAAGTGGTTGTGGTTATGTCCGATAGAATTTTTTTGTTTACATTAGCCAGAACTTTTGTACGACATAAATATCATGCAATAAATGTCAGATGTAAACCCACCATTAGAATATGTTGCTGTAAATTATTCAAATCTCTATACATATAAAGATAAAGCAATTCCACCTTAATACATATATCAATCTTATTTTGCATACTTAAATTTACCCTTATCAAAATAGTTTATTCTTTTTGACTTTGATTTGCATAAAAATGTCACACTTTTACGGAGCCTTAGTTTAACAAATCCCATGTTCAAATACGTTTATTACATTTCTCTATTTCCGTGTATGAAACATAATGCAATATGCAAACACGGTATTCGCATTTTCAATTGCAAGGCATTTTTATGAACGTAGGAATTTTGCGCTTTAAGTATTAGATACACTATGTTTATACATATGTAGACCATATACCGGAATTTTTTTGTTTTAAATTTTTACACACATTTTTTATTAACACGCTTTTATTAACTTGGGTTGTAACTATCTATCCATCTATCTATCTATGTAACGGAATCTTTGAGCCTAATTTTTACAAACTTCCAGCTATTCAATTTCTTTGAAACTTTGCACACGTATCAAGGACCGATGACAATGCAATAATTTAAAAACAGTATCCCGTTAAGTTCCAGCATTTTCCAGGAAAACCGGAAAAGTGAAAAATCGTACGTTCTGGCGGATGCGCCAGATTAGACAATTGAATAATCGAACTTGACAACATTTGCCGACGGGTTGAGGACCAGGATAAGGTTGCAACACCTTAGTTAAACAAGCGTAAGTCCACCCATAGGACGCAACCCCTCGGCAAACGACAGGAAGACCATGGGGTTAACAAGAACCCCGGTTAAACGGGTACAAACCCCGTTACATGTAGACCAATCTGAAACTTGTTCGGAGTAGTTGCGTTCTGAAACCCCATGCAACAGTGAAGCTTTAAATGAAATGATTAGATTACGAAATAGTTCGTGAAACATTTCAATATCACATGACCGCAGAAAACTAATTGATATATCGAACTAAAAAATGAAAAATCAAGAATTGTGTGCAAAAAAAAGAAGGAGGAATACTGTGAACTGGTTAGTTCTGGTTAATTTTCAATTTCTTTGAAACTTAGCACACGCATCAAGGACCGATGACAATGCAATAATTTAAAAACAGTATTCCGTTATCCTGATTTTAGGACCGCCATCGCCAGGATAAATAAATTCCTTAATAATCGTTTTTAATTATGGCGAATGCGCAAGGGCAATTGATGCATAACTTGCTGCGTTTTTGTTAATTGACTTTTTCAATTTTATAATAAAAGGTGTAAAATACATAGAAATACGGAGTTCTAAAAGGTGAAAATTATGTGGCCACTTGAGCTTTAAATCAAGAATGCATGGCGAAGAAATTTTTAGTGAATAAACTGGAGCATTTATTTTAAAAAACTAATTGATATAACGAACTAAAAAATGAAAAATAAATAATAGTTTAAAAAACTAAAAAAACACGCTTTTATATGCAACCGAACTAAAAATTAGAAAATAATTTTTCATTACAAAGAGTTTGTCAGTCACTTCAGAGTAAAAAGCGTGGGGTGCATTTTACTATTTTTTCATAACTTTTCCCTCATAGATATTTGCAAATAGAATAATTATAACATTTAATAAATTAAGCACCCCACGCTTTTACTCTGAAGTGACTGACAAACTCTTTGTAATGAAAAATTATTTTCTAATTTTTAGTTCGGTTGCATATAAAAGCGTGTTTTTTAGTTTTTAAACTATTATTTATTTAGGATATAATTTAAACTTTCGAAACATTTTATTAGTAATTTACGTGACAAGTTCATAAGTTTATTTTTTTTTATGAATGCAAGTTTATTAGCACAAACCGTCAAGAGTGTGCGGTACTTCGATTATTAAATAAAAAAACACTTTATACATGGGTATTATGCTTTAGTATCTTTACAAACGTTAAAAAACTTTTGAATTTACATTTTATACATGTTTTATTTATCTAGCTATGCATTAATGTATTTTAGATTTAAATTTGTGTGTATTTTCTTTTTGTAAAAACATTATCTAAATAATATAAATTTATTTTAAATTTTCAAGTCATTAGATATAAATATTGTTATCAAATTGTTATAGTTTCTATTACATTTATCCGCAGACTATTAAAGTTTTAAATAAGTGACACATAAACTAAAGGATAACTTAATCTTTTGATTTACTTGATGTCGACTTTTGCTGTTAAGGCGGTCCCACACGAACTTCGGCAACATTTGGCATTCGCCAAACTTCGTGGAACGTGTAATGCTGTCGCCACACATTGGGCGAACGTGGTGCCGAACTATTTGTCGAAACATTTGGAAAACTATTTGTTAGCAAGCGGACTCAAAAAGGTTAGGACCATTTGTAGGCCAACTACCCGTCCACACAATGGTTGTTTGCCAAAGTTTGTCGTAGTTGGCCCAATGTCTGGCGGTGGCAGAGGATAGTGGCTTCGTCAAGGTTTGTCTAGCATTTGCACTTTGCCGTAGAACAAAGTTTTTTTCGGCGACTGTCGGTAAAATACTCCACGTCTAAGGACAAAAAGCTCGGCGAATTGGGTTCGGTGGCACCTTCCAGAAGCTTCGCTCTTTGTCGATGCACATACGTTAATATTTTGTCTGATTGCAGTACCAATTTGTGCTTAAGTGTTTAATAATGAACCGTAATAGCAATTAAAAAAAAAACTTTTTATTTAAAAGATTCCAAAGTTTATGGCAAACCTTCTGCCAAAAGTTTTTAAATTTACTAGATGGTTTTTTATTAAGTTTTGTAATATGTCCATACCACTATATCTGAAATGCTGTTTATACTTTTTAGTTTTATTTATTGTCAAAAAATTTTTAGCGAGTATGAAACCCACGACCGGTGAACCCAGCGTTAAATAAATAAAAATATTTGATTTCATGCTCAACACCATTTAAGTTTTTATATATTGGCCCGCATCAATTCCAGACTTGAAACCGTTTATAATTTTAATTAAATACTGTACAGTATGTAGTGTGGTTTTAATGGCATTGACTTGTAAGTCTGTTCCATTCAAAATTTAAGAAAAAGTAATTTTAAAACGTGCCCTTTATGTACAAATTAAAGCTTAAGGAAATTACTTCAAGTCCTAACTATACCGGTTGACAACGAGATCACTTTCCGGCTGCCCTTTTTTATTTCTTTGTTGATACTGATAAAACTTGGTAGGGTTGTTAGACTAACAAAAAGTCATTTTTAGGTGTTTATGATAGACTTTTACAACTTTTGGTTTCACTGGAAATAAATGGAACTTTGGATTTTTAAATCGAACACCATTTTTATTTTTTGTTTTTTAGATTCTCCAGATCGTTTTTAGTCGGAATACAATATTTTTAAAACAAGTTTTGGTTCAATTTTATTTTTAAATTAAATTTTTTTTTTTTTTTCTAGAGTGCCACGATCATTCTAAAATCACTTCTCCTCACTACATTACTAATTTTTAGAAAATACGAAATCGATTTTATCTTTTTAAACGTTTTTACTAGAGGGCACTAAATTTCATTTTTTTTACCCTATCCCAAAATAAGAACATATCACTTTCGTAATATTTCTTAATGCAGTATTTTCAATGCAACTACGATTAATTGCAACGTACGCCATTCGGAATTAAAAGGATCATTTACCTACATAATAAATGTTTCGTAGTTTTTTACATCGTTGGATTCACTTTAAAATACTGCATTTAGTAATATTATGAAAGTGATTTGGTCCTATTTTGGTTTTTGAGATAAGATAAAAAAAACTAAAAAAGTAAAGTTTGAAGTCCTCTAGTAAAAAGTTTAAAAAATAAAATCGAAATCGTATTTTTCTGAAAATAAGTAAAGTATGAGGTATGATTTTAGAATAATCATGGCACTCTAAATGAACAATAAAAATTAAATAAAAAAAAATTAACCAACTTGTTTTTTAAATATTGTATTTTGACTAAAAACGATTAAGAGAATCTGGAAAACAAAAAATATACAAGGTGTCCCATTTAAAAATTAAAAGTTCCAGTTTTTCCCGGTGGAACCGGAAGTCGTAAAAGCCTATCATATACACCAAAAATGACTTTTCGCTAGTCTAACAACCCTACCAAGTTTCGTCAGTATCGATAAATAAATAAAAAAATGGCAGCCGGAAAATGACCTCGTTGTCACCGGGTATATTGTGGTACGTAGACGTTGATAATGAAGGCAAGATGAAAAATATCTAAAAATCCAACAAACATGCTCTCTATTTTTTACGTTAAGCCTACCAAGGAGAAACTAAAAACTGCAAACTTAGTTTGTTACATTCCATCATAATTTTAAAATTAAATTATGGTTAATAAATTATTAATACAAATTTAATTTTAAAATACAATGGTTCATTTTGAAACACTGACTAATTACACAAACACATGTGTGTTAAATTTAACTCACCGCAATTTACTGGTCAAACATTACTGAAATAAACAAAGGAAAAACTGGCTTGTGAAAGTGTTTTATCACTGACAACAGCATATAGTTGAAATTTGGTAACTTTAATATGGTAATATTGTGTTAAAAAATTACATGTGAAGCCAGTTTAACAGCGGTGCGTAATATTATTGCTTAGGTATTAATTTGGAATATTCATTTTGTTAAAAGCTCGCATTCTTATTTTATTACTAAAATGTATTAACCCATGAACAAAACGAATATGAAAATATATATTTGTTAATAGTCTAAGATCCGGTATTAAGAAAATAAACCCTCATCTGTTAATTAAATGAAATAATATTTTTAGGCAGATTTTAATGTAGTGAATGCAAGTGAACATCAACATCAACAACATCCGCCAGCATAGGTCTGCTACAATTAATAATCGTTAATTAATTATTAGTTAATTTATTTATAATTGTTACCTTGTTAATGCATAAACCAATGATCAGCGGTGAAATAGCCTGGTTGGTTAGGTAGCAGCATTTAGCAGTGCATGCCTTGTCGACACTCTGGGTTCGTATCCCGCACTGGGTAACATATTTTTTCTATTTTTTTATTCCCTTGTCTATTAGCAAAATTATGTTTACCATATTTGAATGAATAAAATCGGGCTGCTACCTAACCAACTAAGTTATTTTACCCCTGATCATTGGTTTTTGCAATTAACATATAAAGGTAACAATTATAAATAAATTAACTATTAATTAATGAATTATTATTAATTGTAGCAGACCTATGCTGGCAGATATTTTTCACTTGCATTCACTACATTAAAATCTGCCTAGAAAATATTATTTCATTTAATTAACAGATGAGGGTATATTTCCTTAATGCCGGATCTTAGAGTATAAGTGAAAATGCTAAAACTGCCACTATTAGAAATCCACAGAAAGCAAAGAAATAAGTAAATAATACCTATATCGCCAGGATGACATTGGCAATGTGATTTTAAATTGGAATATTGAGGCTGCCACATAGAATATATTGTTAGACAAAAAACAAAAAATTATATTTTGGCAGTTTAATTAATCAGCATTATTATCACCCTTTATTTTGTAACGGTTAAATCAAAGCATAAGCGTATAAAAGGGGGAGGGAGGTTGTAGGTTATTTAGCATAAGTAAAAAGAAATTTGCATTAAAAAGTTTTTTGTTTGTTATAGTTTTAATGCGTATGATTATGTGAACCCCCTTAGTTTATAGGGATAGAAAAATCAATAAAATATAAAATGTATGCATTTAGAAATTAAGGACCTTTTTTTTAAAGGCGTATTAACAAAACCTAAAATGTGTTTACATAACTTGGCGTCTTATGGAAAACTTGATTATTCTGAATCCTAATAAAAAGTATTCTTCATAAAAAGAACCATTAAATATTAGTCATGTACGAGGTTTGATCAAAAATGTAATTTTTGCTCAAGAATAAAGTACCTATATTTGTGTTAGTATTAAGAATTGTTAAAGAGAAAATGTATTTAGAATTAAAACATACTTTTAATTTATAATTTAAGTTTAAACATCAATGAAATGTGACTAATTATTAATTATTTATTTTGAAGACAATTTTAAATAAACTTTATACATTTCTGCAAAAAAATTATAAGGAACCTGACATTTGGATATAAAAACATGCAATAATTATAATTTTTTATTTTTGATAAAAAAATGTAATTTTCAGTATATTTCTAAATTTTCAAAATGGTGTCTTTATCACTGCCTTAGATATGAGTAAACACACATTTTGTAAAAAGCACATTAGCACCATAAAAACTTTAAAATCGCTATAGCTGTGTGCTTAATAAAATTAGTTTTTTTGAAAAAAATTTTTGCAATAATGTGCCATCATTAAATCTGTGTACTTAAAATTAGAGAAAATATAGCTATAAGACTTCAAGACACTTTTTTGCAGCAAAATAAAAATTAACAAAAGAAAAACAATTTTAGGGTTATTTCTGTTAAAAGACTTTTTGTTTTCTTTTAGTAAAGTTTTAATGTAGATTTATTCTGCATGTAGTGCTGCTCCAGCTCTAAGTTTTCATACTTTTGTTACACTTTTTGTCTGATTTAATGATCCTAGAAATTTATGAGGTATTATTTTCGCCCAACGTATAAAATATTTTTAAAACACGTATTCTCCATTTCCAAATAAAATAAACTCTTTTAAAGGTCTGAATTTATTAAAATTTTACACTGCACTAAAAGCGCAAAAACATTATACGACTACGTGTTTGTTTAAAAATATAAATGTAACCTAATATCAAATATGGTAAAAAATATAAATAATAATTTAAATAAATAAAAGAGTAACAAACTCTTTGTTGCTTGTTATTTCCTTGCACTGCAGGGTAAGATATAATCAATAATAGTATATTACATTACAAGTGTGGAAACTGACTAATTTTACACGAGTGGGAATATTGTAGCATGAGGCGTTAGCCGAGTGCGACAAAACCACGAGTGTAAGAAAGTCATTTTTACACGAGTACTGTACACTATTTTTCCCACGACCACAAATTATTTACCAAAAAAAAATTAAGTTTGTCTTTACAGAAAAAATAAAAAATAATTGAGAACTTTGCAACACTGGAGTGATTTTTACTTTGTTACACTAGTGTGATATGTACTTTTCCTCACTGCTATATTATACTGTTTTGACAATATTTTTACATCGAAAATCACCTACCTAGAAGCAATATATAACTTTTATCATTTTGGAATTTAAAAAGGCCCTTTTGATAAAAATTGTATGGTTTGGTTAGGTAATAACGTTAATAGTTTAATACGGTTTTCTGTTATTTTAAGGTTTTTTTTAATTATTGATACTTACATATTTTAGACACTCTTCTAAATAAAACGTAAGTGGCAGCAAAATATTCCGTTTTTAAAAAATATCAGTTAACAAACTTACGGGACCGGGGAGTGAAAAGGGGTGCTGGGTGGGGTACAATTAGTAAAACGAGTTAATGAAACTAAACATCACATGTAAAATTAAGTAAACATACATTTTTTCTTCATATTTTTGAGAAAAATATAAAAAATATGAAAATTGTAAATGCATAACCTAAAGTCCTAAAAGTAAGAAAAAAAAGACTACTAAACGTCAGTTATACCATGCAAAATATGAAAAGCATTTGGCAACGTTGAAAGGGTCTGATTCTATTTATGAATGGATAAAAGAAAGTGGATTCATAAAGTGTGTATTAGCCTCAAAGAAGGAAATTTGATCTATAGGAGTTTTTCTCTGGTACTTTAGGTCGAACGGTCAAGCGGCAAGGCTGCCTCTATTAAGTGCGTACTTAAAGGTAGAAGAGAGATTTTTAAATTGATCTACTTACCTGACAACATTTGGTGTATTCCTATTAACTTGTAGAACTGTTCTTCAGAACCGATCAAAACATTTTTAAAAGGAACACCGAAAAACAGTGGGATGCCTGACATTTATAAGATTTGACAGATTTGTTGTTCTTTGTTTGGCTTTTGTTTTAGTCATCCCTGATTTATATTATTTTTTTCGGGTTAATTAATTAACCACAATAAATTATTACTGATATTTTTCAAATATATCCAAGTATACTATTTGCCCTTTGGCATATGTCATTAGTGTTAGAACACTTTCATGCACCTCCTTCAATGATGGTGCATGAGAGGTAAAGGGAGAGGTATTAGAACGGATCTGCAGAACAACTCCATTATAAAAAGAACACTTACGGTGTTGTTCTAGACGGTTTTAAAGCATAAAAGGAATACACCAACTGTGCCACTGAGCGGGCAGTCAGTGGAATATGTTTTTTGTGGTTATGTCTATTTTGGTTTATGTTTTTATTTTTTCCGAAATTTTATTATTATTTTTTTAATATTAGAAGAAAGCTTATACTCTGTAGTAACTTGACGTTAATAAGAAGATTTTTGCTAATTTGGGTTCTACTGTTTAAGGTAAGTAAAAAGTTTTTTACTCTCACTACAATAAATATGTCACTTGCAAAACCAATAGCAGTTTTTAGAATGACATTATAATATATATCAAATGAGTGTTGTAAAGTACTTTGCGACATTAGTGCTGTAAAGTACTTTGCAACACTAGTGTGATATAACGCATTTTCTATGCATGAAACCAGTGTGCTATTTCCTATTTTCACAAGTGGTCGAAAAAGGTATTTTAATCCTGCAATGCATCATGGGAAATGTGTCAAACGGTCGCCTCATTAGGAATATGTCGGACACTCTAGCCATGCAAAAGCATGCAAACTCCTCCAATAATAAAAATTGGTGAGTGTGTAATATTTTCACCCTCCTAGAAAAATAATAAATAAAGAAAACTTAGTAAAAACCTTGACCTTATTGTTTCTTATTGTGTCCTAATTTTTTCAGTTCCCATGGGACAAGGGACAACTGACAACTAATTACTACTTTACTTTAGTTATATTTTTTTATTTAAATATTTTTCCAGATGTGAATCAAGTATATATTATTTCTTATGAAACACCCTGTATATTTTTATTTTGCCAATTATAAAAAATAGGAGCTTCTTAAAAATATATAATACCAAATAGTTATTTTTTATTTTTAGATCCCAAATTATTGTTTTTAATTTTACAATTGAATTTTGCATAGTGGGCCATGAAATAGGTTTTAATTTTTCATTTTATATTTTGCCCCGCTCAGCATCCCTATTTGCTCCTCGGTTCCAGAAGTGTGTTCACTTATTAATTTATTAACAACTAAATATTTTTAATGAGCGCCACTATGTTTGTACTCAAAGCAGTGTTCAAAATTCGTATGTATCCATAATTTTTAGAAAAATATTCGGTGTGAAACAAAATTGTAGAAAACCACGTATAAAACTGATACCTTCAAAATTTAAACTTTAATAATAATTGTTTTATACGCGGTTTTCTGCTATTTTTAAAATTAGGGATACATACTAATTTCAAACATGGTTTTAAATATAAACACAGGAAAGCTTATAAAAAATTTTCAGTGTTCAATTATTTATTAAGGGAACAAACTTGAGGAACCAGGGGTGAATAGGAATGTTGGGTGAGATAAAATAGGTAAACTTGGATTTTTCTGTAAAGTGTAAATAAATTATAAACTTAGGGCTCACTTTATTCTTTGGTTTTAAAGTCTTTATCATGGCCAACTATGCGAAATTCAATTTAAAAATTAGAAACCTCAATTTGTAGTCTAAAAATAATTGTTATTAGGTATTATATATATAAAAAGCTTTCATGTTATATAATTTATTGGATAAGGAACATACAAGGCGTTACGTAATAAAAATCATGTGTTTGGTTTATATTACAAAAATATCACAAATAAAAAAAAATCTAACTACACCGCTGGATTCTATGTAAAAATATCTACTTACATAAGTTTTAATTTCTGTTGTTAGTTATTAAACAACTGAAATACGAGGGTGATCCAAAAATGAAAAAAAAATAGCCTGTATGTTAAAACAAAGAAGGCCTTGAAAAATATTTGAGTGTCATCTTTCTTGTTATCAAAAAGTAGCATTAGTTTGCGAAAACCGCAAGTCTATATATCTAAAGTCGGCTACAGACGACATGCCAAGGCTTGGCAAATATCTGTTCTGGTTAGTTCTGGTTGTGTCTGGTCGTTCCCGTATCGTGTGAATGCAAAACATATGGCAAAGCAAAGCCAACGTTGGAATGCGAAAACGTCTAAAACGAGCGGACATTGGCCAAGCCTTGGCATGTCGTCTGTAGCTGGCTGAATAATAATCAAGATACCCTGAAATTGCAACGATAACCGGACACCCTGTACATATCATCAGTAGTCCACCTGCAAATCCCACTAATGTAAAAATGTATTTAATAAATAATATATATATTAAATTTTTCAAGTATCTTTACAGTAAACTTTTAAAAGTATTTCATTCGACACATTACCAGCTTTATAATGTTTATTTATTGGATGCTAAATAAATTCGCGCATTTTTTTAATAAATTAAAATTTTTAATATGGCTTACAAGCTTACAACCTACAAATATTTAACGTTTAGTCTATTGTCATGTTTTAAAATTACTTTAAAAAATCTAAAAAAATAAACTTTTATTTAAATTTACTTAAAATACTACTAAAAACGGTATAAACAGAATACAAACTTTTTCAAATTATAACATATAGCTTTAGTTTTTTTGTTTCTTGGGGTTCTAAATCACATTCACATTTTTAAAGTTAATTCTATTGTGGCTACGGCAACGGAAGTCAGGTCCAAGCACGTCTTAATATCATTGTAAGGAAGAAAAATATACTCCATTAGTTTTAATCTGTCAGCTTTATGGTGTTTTTCCACTGTGAATAACCTCTGTAACCTTTTGATTTATTTGGTGCAGTTAAAAAGTGTAAGTGTAACAGTAAGGTATTAGATACTTGGTAGCTTTTTATCATTCGGACAAAACATAAAGTAAGAAACATAATATGTTGACTTTAAACACTAACATTTTATTAAACTAAATAAACGAATAGAAAGAAAACGTATGGTTAAAGGTCTGGCCACAAATAAACGCACCAAGGTCGCACCGAGCCAGATTTCACGGATACAGGAAAGTGGGGCAGATTAGAAAAATTTAAAAGCACTTTTCATGCCCTCAAAAATATAACAAACATTTTTGTCAAGCTAAGCCTATTGTTTTATGTCCATACAGTGTGATTCTTAACCTATACGCATCAACCTAAGAAATTATTGGTAAGGGCAAATAATGTTAGGAACGAAAAAAAAGTTATAATTAAAATACTTTTAGTTAGGGAGATCACCAATTATTTTAATTAAAAATAGAAGTTCAATTTTAAGGACAAATATTTACTGATAATAAAAAATTGGGGTAGCTACCTATTTTTGTGTAAGAAATAATTTGGTATAATAGTTTCAGGCCATAATTCAACTCTAATCACATAAAAATAAACTCACAAAAATAGCGACTAATAGAAGAGTACTAGCTGGCATACAAAATATTACCGTAACTTATTTGTTGGTTATGTTTTTATACCGAATAAAAGAATTAGCTAAACAAAAAATAGTTAACGATTTTTTAAATTTTTTGTTATTAATTACGCTCAGAAAAACCATTCCTTGTTTTATTAAAAGAATTGATTAACCCTCATTATTTGTCTTTAGCAATATTTTCCTGATTAACCTCAACGAGTAAATTGGTTTACAAATGACCTAAAAGAAATGCGAGATCATCTTAATTTCCTCTCAGAGCTTAGTAAACAGTATAAGCAACCACATGTTACCAAAGCATATAAGAAATGTAAAAAGAATATATGTTTGCCAAAAGCAAATGACAATATGATCCAAAACTCGCATAACCCAACAAAATCTATGTGGAGAAGCATCAATAAGAAACGGGGTATACAGAAAAATTTGGGAGGTTCACACACATATCACCCAAATACGTTTAATGACTTTTTCTCACAAATTGCTACTAATGTGATCAAGGACATTCCAACTGTGAATCTCAGTCCAGTGGACATGATCAATTGTAAGGCTCCACCAGATCAATTTTCCTTTTCTAGGGTTACTTTTAATATGGTGCGAGACATTATAAATAGCCTTAAAAACAAAAAAGCTGTGATATATTTGGACTAAACACAAAACTCATTAAAACCATAAAAAATCTTATAATTTTACCTCTAACTAAATTAATAAACTTATGCTTTAAGGAGAATATTTTTCTTCCAATTTAAAAAAAATCTGTGTTATGTCCTATATTTAAGAAAGAAAATGCAGATGCACTTGAAAATTATAGACCCATTTCTTTGCTCCCAATTGTTTCAAAGATTGTGGAAAAAAGCATGGCTCTGCAGATAGTTAAATTTATGGAAGTAAATAATTGCTTCAATAAACATCAATTTGGTTTTAGAAAACACAAAAATACAACGATGGGTATTTTGAATCTTTTGTCCCACATAATTGAGTCATTTCAAGAAATGAAATTCAGTTTAGTTCTTTTGTGTGATTTAAGCAAGGCATTTGACTGTGTGAGCCACGACATTCTTCTACGGAAATTTACTAAATACAATTTTTGCAATGAAAGTGTCAAACTGATAGAATCATATCTAACTGACAGAGTCCAGGTCATCAGGGTTGCTGGGGTGTCTTCGGCGGAAGGTGTTTTAAACATTGGTGTCTCACAGGGCTCTATATTGGGACCAATATTCTTCCTTATATATATAAACGATCTACCGGATATGGATAATAGAACAACTTACACTCTTTTTGCTGATGACACCACAATATCCTGCTCGGCTGATACTGCTGCAGAGGCACTGAGGAGTTCCGTGGCTGCGCAGGAGAGAGCAGGAGAATAGTTTGCTGCAAACAAGCTTTTTCTAAATAACAGTAAGACTAAAAGGGTCTATTTCTCTATGAGGGATCTGGGCGATTTAAATAGTGGGATTGACGAGGTTGAGGTTGGGTTTTGGGTATTAACTTGGACCAGAGACTACTCTGGAGACCACAAATAAATACTCTATGCAAAAAAATAAATAAACACATCTTTCTTATGCGAAATCTTTCATACTGTGTCTCACGGGATACTTTGAAGTGTGCCTACTTTTCCCTCTTTCACTCTCATCTTTCTTATTCCATTCTGGCCTGGGGACATGCAGCGGACACAGGACGTGTTTTCGCTCTTTAGCGCAGGGCGCTAAAAATCCTGGCTGGTCTTGCCTATAGGGAGGACTGCCGCCGGGCATTCAAGATACTGACAGTCTCTGCACAATATATATATATATATGAAAATCTTATATATCTGAAAAAAATATTGACTCATATGTAAGCCATGAGGAAATCAACAATTACGAGACCACTGAAGGTTACACAGACTACTGAAGGTTAAAAAGGTGTCAGACGGGTCCAGGTTACTGGGCAATAAAATGTTTTAATGTATTACCTGAGGATATTACAAATATGTCTTTTGCGTCTTTTACAAAAAAGTTAAAATTATATTAACAGAAAATATTTTTATTCAATAGATGAGTACCTAAGTTTTACATTTTAATGGATAGCTTTTAGCAGTGTTTGTACATGTATATATTGTGTGTGTATTTACTGTAATTTTTTTGTAATATTTAGTTTTATATTATTTTACTGACGTGTTTAAACATTGTAATATGTATTACCATGGATATACAACAACAATTTTAATTTCAAAATTGCATAGTTGAGAGCAACGTTAAACCAAAAATAAAACATAAAGCCTGAAATATCCAAAAACTACATATTATCCAACCAAACTTCCCACTAAAAATTTTAAATCATATATTACTTAAAAAAAAAATACCAGACTTATACAGGGTCCTGCAATAGTGCGTCAGGCTTCCGTAGCTCCTATACAAATAATGTTAGGAATTCCGTTCTGGTACCAACTTATAACGTGGATTAGGTTGCATTTTTGCAAAATATTTTTGCACATACAGGGTGGCCCAAAAAGTTTGACGACAAAATCTACATTTTTTTAAATGGAACACCCTGTATTTTTGTGCACATTTAAATTCCTATTAGTGTATTTTATAAGTACACAAAATTTTATTTCATTGGGTTCAGCGGTTTGGGAGCTAAAAATTAAAAACCTACAAAATAACATTTTACCGCCCTGAAAGAAAATTGGTTAAAAAATAACTTAAAGATTTTTTTTTAAACAAAATTATGTGAAAGCTAATACCAAAGATATGAAGATAACAAGGAGTTATAAGTTTTTTTCCATTATATACAGGGTGTCCAAAATCCTGTTTTGAAAAGTACATATTTCAAACACGTTTTTTCCAAGTTTTTTAAATGGAACACCCTGTATATTATTCTACCATTCGATGAACAATTTAAATAATTTGTTTTTTGGTAATTACAATTAAATTAAAATTCTCAACCGTTCTCAAGATATTTACCAAAAACCTAATATGAAGGTATCGATAGTGAAACAAAATACTCAGGCGGCCATGGAAACAAACAAAATATTATTTAATTGGATAAGTACATATTGACATTTCGTAACCGTATTAGAACCACTTCTTCTTGGGCGAAAGTAATAATATTTTATTAGAAAAAATGCATTTTTCAAAGGAAGAGCTAATTGACATGATTTTTGTGTTAGGAGAAAGTGAGAAAAATTGTTTGCTAGCAAGTAGAGTTTATGCAGCTCGGTTTCCCGACAGACGCCGTCCGGAAGCAATAAGTTTTAATAGACTCCTTGAGCGTTTTCTTGAAACAGGGAGTGTGGACTACAAAAAGCAAGAAAGGTTAAAAGTGGCCACGAATGAAGAAAAACAGTTTGCAGTTTTACTGACAGTTACGGAAAACCCAAATATTAATCAGGCATCCGTGGGAGAAGCAGTTAGCATAAGTGAAAGGTCAGTCCAAAGGATTTTAAAAAACCATAAATATCACGCATACCACATTCAGTTGCACCAAACGCTGAATGAAAATGATTTTCAACGAAGGGTAGAGTTTGTGAGTGGGCACAAATTCGCCTTCAAGAAAACCAGTTTTTTTTTATGAATGTTCTATTTACCGATGAGGCAACGTTTCACAATACTGGATGCGTGAACAGACATAATTTCCATTATTATTCTAATGAGAATCCAAGAATAATACGACAAATAGACCGCCAACACCGTTGGTCAATAAATGTTTGGGGAGGAATTATAGGGGACCATGTGGTAGGTCCATATTTTTTCACGGCCACCTTAACGGCGAAATTTATTTGGCATTTTTAACAAATGATTTACCCGGATTGCTGCCCCAAAACATCCAAGCACAAAATATGTGGTTGCAACAGGATGGGGCTCCAGCCCATTTTTCACAACCAGTTAGAGCTTTGTTAAATGACAGATATGAAGATCATTGGATTGGAAGAGGAGGACCAACCAGATGGCCTGCGAGATCGCCGGACCTAACGAAATTAGATTTCTTTTTATGGGGATACGTAAAAGACCTTGTTTATATGGAACCTCCCACAACAGCACAAAACATGCAACAAAGAATCATCCAAGCATTTGCCACCGTTACACCCGCAATGCTTCAAAATGTGGAAAGATCCTTACAAGAGAGAATTGGAAAATGCCTTCAACAAGGAGGAAGACATTTTGAACATCTTCTAAATTAATATTTTCCAACTTCTAGCTAATTAGTTAGGTACGCATTTTTATCGTCCTCTTTTTTAAACTATTTGACTTTGATTACTTATTTTATCATTTTGAGCTGTGAATTCCAAAGAAGCTAAAATTATGTCTAAATGTCAATATGTGTCCAATTAAATAATATTTTGTTTGTTTCCATGGCCGCCTGAGTATTTTGTTTCACTATCGATACCTTCATATTAGGTTTTTGGTAAATATCTTGAGAACGGTTGAGAATTTTAATTTAATTGTAATTACCAAAAAAAAATTATTTAAATTGTTCATCGAATGGTAGAATAATATACAGGGTGTTTCATTTAAAAACTTGGAAAAAACGTGTTTGAAATATGTACTTTTCAAAACAGGATTTTGGACACCCTGTATATAATGGAAAAAAACTTATAACTCCTTGTTATCTTCATATCTTTGGTATTAGCTTTCACATAATTTTGTTTAAAAAAAATCTTTAAGTTATTTTTTAACCAATTTTCTTTCAGGGCGGTAAAATGTTATTTTGTAGGTTTTTAATTTTAGCTCCCAAACCGCTGAACCCAATGAAATAAAATTTTGTGTACTTATAAAATACACTAATAGGAACCTAAATGTGCACAAAAATACAGGGTGTTCCATTTAAAAAAATGTAGATTTTGTCGTCAAACTTTTTGGGCCACCCTGTATGTGCAAAAATATTTTGCAAAAATGCAACCTAATCCACGTTATAAGTTGGTACCAGAACGGAATTCCTAACAATATTTGTATAGGAGCTACGGAAGCCTGACGCACTATTGCAGGACCCTGTATATAATATATTATATTATAAATAAGTGCCCTAATTACTAGGAGAAGTACAATAATTTATTACGACGTTAAAAAGCAGCTCTCGTATAAATCAAAATAAAGATAACAATTAAATCATTTATTATATTTCGTTACAAAAAAGCCGCTTCTTAGGCATTTTATTTTTTGTCACTAAAAATTTATTTTATTACTGTTAAAAATGAAAAAGCAAAATAAGAGGCGGCATTGTATAAAATGGCTCTAATTCAAATTTTACGTTTATTATGCTACATTTACACTTTTTTGGGCTGGTGAATAGTGGAAAGAATTTTATTTCATCATAAAACTTGGTAATATTAACCCCAGACAATAAAGTTAAGAAGCTTCCCATTTCCTTAACGTTCCAAAATATTCGTCAATTAAGAGAAGACTTTTTGTTGGAAAAACTTTTTGTGATATTTGTACGCTTAAATATTGTTCCTAAATCTTCATAAATTTTAAAAAGTATTTTTGTTTATTTAATAAAAAAACTGGCTGCAAAAAGTGCAAACTAATAGTGTCTAATCAAAATATTTATTTTTCTTCAAAGTATTTTCCTTTTCAAAAATATGTTCTATAGCCACCGCGGCTTTAAAAAAGCTTGGATTTCTTTTCCGAGCCAAAAGTATTTTTCTCCTTCCAATTTATACACTTTGTTTGTGTCCCAAATTCGACCCTCTCTGGAATATTGTTCTTATGTCTGGGGAATGGCATCCCCTACAACCCTCAGCATTCTTGATGCCTTTCAAAGAAGGGCTGTTCGTCTTATTGATGATCCTTTACTTACTCCAAGACTTCCTTCACTTGCCCATTATCGATCTGTGGGAGATCTATCGCTCTTCTATAGATACTTTTACGGCTTCAGAGAAACTCGTGGTGCCGCGCGTATGCATCTCTATACAGTTCAATTGGACAGGCCAGAACTTTCCATTTCGTTCGTTCTTTTATGCCTAGAGTTTCTAGACTGTGGAACCTACTGCCAGCGGAGGTCTTTCCTTCCCCCAAATCTTCAGGTTTTTAAGTCCCGTGTTAACAAACTTCCTCTCACTCTGCTTAAGACACCCACGGTACGTTAGTATTAAGGCTTTCAGCCTTCGTGGATTGTCCAAAGATAAAAACAAATATTAACCTCTTTAAAACACTTTTATGTTTACCCTTAATAGAAGCCACAATAAAAACATATTTCTATTTTTAATAAAGCAATTTAAATTTTCTTTATTTCTTTTTTTACCTTTTGTTTCTATTTAGCTGTATTGACATATAAGGAGGTTCAAATCAAAATGCAGTTCTTAATAAAAACACAATTTTTAGATTACCTTACTGTATATACTATGCGTTTTTAAATACCAAGTTTTAAAAATTTGGAAGTTTAAAATATAAAAACCTTTTTAAAATAAATAATTAAACTCGCCGTGAAAATTGTGGGATACCTTTAAAATTGTGTTATATTATAAACTTGGTTGTAATTTAAAGCTCCGCATTTACAATTGTTAAGATATTAAATTTGTACGTGGATTTAAGGACTTCGCAACGATAAAAACATTAAAAAATACAAGGTGTTTTCTTAAGGCTTATTTTATGCATAGAAAGAAATTCCAATGTTAAGTTACCTAATTAAAATGTACAGTTATTTTTAAATTCCCAAAATGTATATTTTTAAAATTTTCAAAATGAATACTTTTGTAAACTAGGAAAACTTTAAAAAAATTGATTTAAACTGTAAATACTTAAAACAATTAAGCTTTATTTATAATTTGACGTTTCCGTTTGCCGCTTGACATTTGCACTTCTCAGATGAAACAACGACGTTCTATCTACCAACTTATACATTTTGTTAACCGTTTTTGCTTGCCGTTTGACATCAACTTCTTAACTTAACAATCACATCTTAGGATGTTATCACGTGGTTTAACAGCTATTAGCAATATTGCTTTTTTATAACCCCATTTTTATTCACAATTTGTATTTGTATATATTTTTCACAATATTTTAAATATACCTGAACAGTTTTAAATAAAATTTAATAGTGATTTAGTATTAAAGAGCTAATTTAGCCCTTATTCGATTTAATTTACTACTTCCTTGTCTTAACCTGCATTTAAACAAATATTTTTGACAAGAAAATGTGCCAGTGACTATAATATGTATTTATTTATATATATATATATATATATATATATATATATATATATATATATATATATATATATATATATATATATATATATATATATATATATATATATATATATATATATATATATATATATATAAATAAAAGGTAAAGTTCTTTGGGCATATGGCTCATCAATGACTGTAAAAATTAATAAATAAAAATACCCTGTAAGAATTCGGCTACTTTGGTTGTTTAAAAATTACGGAGTCTCCAAAAGAAAATGGAATACCCCGGGCCCGACCAAACCAAATGGATTAACAAAAGCACACGTGGGTTTAACCTCAATACCAAATTTTATTATTCTTTAAAAGTGAAAATTATGAGCACCCGGTATGGTATTAGTTTTTCTTGGCCTGCCCCACTAAAGAAAATTCTGGCCACGCCTATGAAAACTAGGTGCAATACTTACCAAGCAACACCATCGTTATGAATAGCAATAGGGATATAGTAAAAGGTTTTAAATCTTGTACTAGATGAGTTTCATTTTAATAACATTGGCATTATTAATGGTAATAAAATAGACAAGGTAATGGTAGGAGAGCCAAAGAGGGGATTTCGGAATTTGCTACAGCTACAGCCTTCTTAAACTTATGAGACGTGAAGAAGGAAATCTGGCAACACAGCACAGTAGAAATGTCAAGTAAAGGTTAGAACTAAACGGAAACAAGTTTAAACGATTGCGTAAAAGGTTTCTTCAGGTTTTAAAAGTTAAATCGTAGCGTATATTTATTATATGAAGAAAAAATAAGTAATTCATTGTTATATTTAAAAATAGGACCAGTGTCAATATGTCAGTTGTTGTTTTTACGTTTAAATGTGCGCGAAAAGTTGGTGCGTACTGCGTACATTATGCCACGAACGTGTTGCGTTTCGGGCTACAAATCGAATTACCCCAGTTATATTAAAACAAAGGGTTATCAAGCAACATTTAGTTTCCCAAATAAAATGCAATTAGAAAAGCCTGGTTGTGCTCTATTGACCGGATAAGTGTTTTTTATTAAAAGTAAAAGTAGTACCTATACAGTAAATGGACAAATATATTTTACGGGCAAATAGTTAACTAAATGTGTTTTTAAAAAATTGGTTTAATTTGATATCAATAGTGTGTAAAGTGCACGAAAAACAATAATTTACCCCAAGCAATATCCTAAGGACTATATCAACTAATGCGCATAAATATACTGGTAAGTTCACCAAAAATATGACTTATATGGATATTGTGAAAGTTATTTACTTAAGGCGGATTTAGGGTAACCATAACCTAATTTAAAGCCTTTGATATTTTAAAGTGCATCTTATGTAACACAAATTAAGCTTTTATATTTATAACTAAACACACATGCTTTTAATTCATTTTAAGTATTGCAAATATCAGTAAATGATAAATGTTTAGTTAATTTTAAAAAGCTACATTGGTCTGTTCGCTAAAAATAAAGGAGAGTGGTAGAAAAAATCATAACAACTTAAATTTTTTAAATCCTTGTCAACAAATTTGTATAAGGCAGAAAAGTTCCTGATAAGTTTTGCAGACACATTATTGCTTTTTAGGGCAACAACAGTATTTAAAATTATTGCTATATGTTTGTATGTATATTTAGCAAGTAATCTATTAGGAACTCATTTCATTATTCCTACTGTACAGTGTTGTTTGCAACGTTGCCTTTCTTACTTCCCGGCTCATAACTTTAAGAAGGCTGTGCTACAGCGCGACAGATTATTATACCGTAGGATACCTTGTACCCGGTTAAGTATCTTCACCAAATATGAGCCCCGTATACAGGGCCGATCAAAAAAATATCCATCAGTCGAGCGCGTCAGATTAAGATAGGGTAAATAGTGTATATTCCACTAATATGAAAATCTGAGACTGACGTATAGGAACCAGAGGGCTACAAAAAAAAACACGTCAGTTTTACATTTTCGAGTGTATCTTTTTTCCTTAATTTTGAAGAAACTAATTCAGGGATAACATAAAATAGATAATATGATATAACCCAAAAGATTTCTACAGGCCGAAATATTATTAGTATTTTTTGACATATTTAAAACTCTATAGTCGCTTCCACCCCCACCGATGAAAAGGTATACATTATATACCATTTTTTTCTTATCTTTTAAGCTTTGCAACCCAATAAGTATTTATTAAGCTCCCCATTTAGCATCATTTTTTATTAAGACTAATATAAAAAGAAACTAAAAATCCACCTAATAATTGAATGACTTAAATTGAGATTTTTTTAGTGTTATTGAATATTTACCATATATGGACGCTGTAAATCTTGGATAATAATTTAATTTATCCATATAAACACTTTTGGAAAACGGACAAACAAAATTTTGATCAAATTTAATCTAAAAAACAAGAATCATTTTGTTTTATCTTTTAACCTGTAAAATAATTTAACGTCATAATTTCTTACCAGTATATTGGACTTTTTAGCTTTCTTTTTTCTTAACATTTTTTTATATATATATTTATATTAGTATCTTTACTTTTAAAAGACATACAATTTTTTTATAAAAAAGATAAAATTTGTGTATCGTTTGTCAACTTATGCTTTTAGTTTTTGATATCACGTCTTAATTTTGTGTAAAGGACTTTTTTTATATTTGGTATAATTTTGGATTTTTGTTGCATTGCATGTTGCGTTGCATGTTTTATTACACCCGTCTGTACGCGTCTTTAGTTAAGCATGTTTCGAAATTACTTTTACATGCTATTTAATGAGTTCGTTTGTTTCTAAGTAAAATTAAAGTTGTGGTTTTGCTTATTTAGTTTTTCTAGAAATATTATCCTAAAAAACCTATGATAATATTTACATAAAATTAAATTTTGCACGAAATACAAAAGTTTATATGCATACCGTTACAACTTCTTTATCCGAAAAATATTGTTCATTTACTAGTAACATAAAATTAATTTCGGTTCATTTTGTGACTAAAACCAAAAATATTTTTCTTTAATGACGATATCATGTGACAAAAGAAGCAAACAGAAAATCGTGTAGTCTTTCCAAGGGATTCCGTATCTAAAATAGGGGTTATCTGGGTAGTTAAGGGTTTTAAGAAAGGGCAAAGTAACGATCCCATTGACCCCTGTTAAGCTGCGTACCCTTGATTTTTTCCACAAAGAATGTGTAGCAAATTGCGATAGGAAAATGGATAGGTCAGCAGTTTGGACAAATATTTTAAAGTCATGATAACGGAGTTTGCTCTATAAAAACAAATTTAAATATACAAGGTGACTTTTAAAGATAGAAAATGCTACCCCAAAAATTCCTTAGGCTACTATATAAAGATTTAGCCTAACTTACCTTGGTCCGAAAAAAGGTTGATTTCAGAAATACAGGGTTTTACAAATTTGGGTGTTTTACAAATTTATTCTAATTTTATTTAATTTTTTGTTTAATTAGCTTTTTACTAATACTTAGGTGTATTTTCACAATTTTTGGCTAGGGAAAGGCTTGTGAAGTCGAGAAACAAAACCCCTTAATCCGATACCCAAAACATGTCTAACGGTATTATAGTTTCGTCACTGCAAAGCTTCAGATTTTTGGCATAATCTTTAAAAATTGCATGTAAAACATTGTTGTAAACTTGTCCGACAAAAAAGTGCCGCGTTTGCCCAACCCGAAATATTTACCATTGACAGGCTGCGTTGAAGCGCCGCTTTTATATATGGCGGTATAAATATTCGTGGTAGACTTGTTAAAAGAAACCAAAAATGAGGTTTTTAAAAGTGTTATTGTCAATTCCATTACTGGCTCAGGGACTAAAACTGGAAATTAGGTTTTTGGTACATAATTTGTAGTCGTAAGAAAAGTAGTGTTAACTACTGATGTGAAAACGTTTTTTTCACACTAGTAGTAGGAGAGCTTACGATGCTAAATGGGGATTTACTCGAGCGTCATAAAGACCTAAATTGGTTGCAAAGCTTAAACGATAAGAACAAAACAATGTTTAATAATGTATACCTTATCATCGGTGGGGAAAGCGGCTATAGATTTTTAAATATGTCAAAAATACTGTTATTACTTCGGCTTGTGAAAAAGTTTGGAATATATTTTTTGTTTGTTAAATAATTTTCTGCAAAATAAAAAAAAATACCCACGCTCGAGAATGTCAAAATACCGTTTTTTTCTTTAACTTTGTAGCCCTTTGTTTTCTTTACGTCACTCTTAAATTGTCAGATTAGTGGAATATACACTCATTAGCATGTAATTTACTTCCCTATGCTAATCTGACCAGCCTGAAAATTTATTTTTCTTTTCTTTTCAATATATTTTTATTTATATGATCGTTCCTGTATACGGGCCGCATCTTTGGTGACTTACCCGGGTACAAGGTATTCTTTGGTATAATTCCTAATAATTAATTAATACAATTTTTTTCTATTTTAGGTAAGTGGTGGATATATTATTTGCGTAAGTGACTAACTGAAGTTTTTGATAGGGTAAGTTGTCGTTATTTTACCATTTAAATTTTATTTTAAATAAATATATATATATATATATATATATATTTATTTATTTATTTATTTATTTATTCATATATATATAGCGTATAACATAGCTTTAATATCAATGATTTATTTTACTCATACTGTTAAACTCAGTGACAGTTTAAAGAAATGAGACATCATTGCAATAATATTTCATTTATATTTTATCTATATTTATGTTTTTAGGGTTTCATAATTACCAAATAAATTTTGCCTCAAATAAAACAGTATTTCCCAATTGTTACTTGTTATTTTCTTACTGTCATTTGTACCACTTTTCCAGTGACCTCCTCTAATATATGCACTATCTATATATCTCCACCATAAAATAAAAAATAAATTTGGTATTTTAAGATTATTATTATCTTATTTAAATTTAAAAAAAAATAATTACATAAAATTAAATAAAACGTTAGTAAAAATCCAAATTTTAATTTTAAAAAATTCAAATTACTATTAACATACTAATATTTTTAAACATTTATTTAAAATTTTTATTTACAATTAGTGTTTTATTGAAGAACATAAAAGTATTTATAAAATATTTTATAAATATTTATCATCAATAAAATAAAAGGCAACCAAGCGTTTCTTTAAGAAATACAATTGAAAATACCATTTGAAATTTGCGACTGAATCTAAGAATATTCTTGGAATTTTCTCTCGAAATGCCTTTAAGTATTAAAATCATTGTGAAAAAGGTACCATTTATTTGCTTGCAAGAATTAAACAAAAAATTTAACCAGAGCTTAAAAAGATTAAATTAAAAAATAATTGTTAGGCAACATCTTTGTTTGTGCAAAATTAAAATGTAAATTTTTCGTGTAAAATTTAATTAAATTTTGTTTTAAACAAGTAAACTATGCTGCATGGCAATAAATAAACTATTGTTTTTTCTAATAGTTTTTATTTTTCAAAAAATATTTCTTTCTAATTTGTTTTATTCTAGTGTTTTATGAATTACGAGTTTTTTTTTAATGTTCTTTTTATTTTTTTAAATGCGATGCACTATTTGCATAAACAGCGTGTCTTCGGAAGTTCTTAACAAATGGAAAACTTTCTTTTTTATAATTTTACGAAAAAAGTGTCTCTTCATAAAAAGTCCTGTTTGATGAGAAAATACATTTTCACAAAAATATTACCCTAAAAAACATAAATATAGAAAATTCCAAGAATATTCTTAGATTCAGTCGCAAATTTCAAATGGTATTTTCAATTGTATTTCTTAAAGAAACGCTTGGTTGCCTTTTATTTTATTGATTGATTACAATACTTTTATGTTCTTCAATGAAACACTAATTGTAAATAAAAATTATAAATAAATGTTTAAAAATGACTTGTTTTCAAATTTAAATAAGGGATATTTTCTAACTACGGTACCAAACTTTAAAGGTTGATTCCTTATGTCATTTTATGAAAAAAGTTCTCATAAACATATGTCTGGAGTTGCTTCGTTTCTGAGATACAGGGCGTTAAATATTTTTAAAGGTCTGTTTCTTTCAAATATCTTACTACTTTACTAAGAAGTTGTATGTTTAGTTGCTTTAAAGGAAAAAAATAATAAATTACATTAAACGCCTGCATTATTGAAAGAAAAATGTACGCCACTGGCTTTTTATGCAGTTTTTATATATTTTTTCTTTAAAGTAACTAAAAAATACAAGTTTTTAGTAAAGTACATTTTATTTTTGTATCTGACTTCGTATTTAAGATATTTAAAAACAAACAGACCTTTAAAAAATATTTAGCGCCCTGTTTCTCAGAAACGAAGCAACTGTGGACATATGTTTATGGGATTTTTTTATGAAATGACATAAGAAATCACCCTTTAAAGTTTGGTACCGTTGTTAGGAAATAACCCTTATTTTAGTTTGAAAACAATTCATTTTTAAGTCACCCTGTACATTCAAATATTTTTGTGGAAATGTATTTTCTTATCAAACAGGACTTCTTATGAAGAAACACTTTTTTCGTAAATTTATTAATAAAAATGTTTTCCATTTGTTAAGAACTTCCGAAGACACACTGTATAGTACTCTACACAAGGTGTTCCATAGGTGTTTTAATAGGACAAATGGACTAGTTTTTGTATTGTTTAAAGGTATTTTAGGAAAACTGGTATTTTGATTTAGAATACGAAATACAAAATGATACTTTAAGTTGCATATACATTTCGAGTTATAACTATAACTATGAAAATTTGGTACTTTTTAGTACTTTTTTCTTGGAATTTTTTAATGGAAAAATATTATAAAAACTGTATTGTAAAACCTTAAAAAACAATTAAAGGAAATAAAAAACATAAAGAAAACTAACCATTAAAAAAGTAAAGAAAAAACAGTGTTACAGTACTGAGCCCTAGTAACGAATCCCTTTATAACATTAAGATTATATTTTTATTGTAAAAGGCTTAAGACAAGGGCATAAGGGACATTTCCTTTGACCTTTTTTAATCTGCTTATCCTTAATTTGCTTATAGACTTTTTTACTACACTAGAATGGAAAAATATAAAAACTATGCAGTTTTTAAAAATATTTTTAAGTAATTTAAAACCCAAGAAAGCTTGAGTTAATCCTAAATTTTTTAACCTATATTTTATATATAACTTTGCTATAAAACATATACTTACAAAGTAGTAACGTATAAGAGAAATATACAATTTGTAGTATCATAGTTTTTTATTATAACAGGTAGAATTAACTTACTTTTAAAAACAGTAAGAAGCAAAGTTCTTCTTTGCTCACCTATTGTAAAAAAATAAACAGTATTATTGCCTAAACTACTTAACAGGGTGTGTATTGGAATTTTTAAACGGAAAATTACTGGAATATAAAGGATGTTACGATTACAATATTAAAAGTGTATATCGTCAGATTAAAAGTAAAACTCACTAAGTAACATTTTATGGTTTCTTGTTGAATAAAAACGATTTTTTACAAACTTTCTTTTAAAAAAGGAAAAATAAACTTTATTTTTAGGTCTAATATTTTAATATTTACTTAAGGGTTATAGTTGTAATAAATGCAACTAAAAAATAATTTTACAAAAAACTGTTATCTACTATAAATAAGTTAAAAATGTTCAAACATTTTTTTTTTTGCAAAATGTACTTAGTAACTTTTACCTTTAAACCGACGATATATAAACTAGGGTGTGCCCAAAAATTGTTTTTTTTCGCTCAAACCCAAAAATATCTTAGATAATGCCCCCGAACAAGGATCCTGTTAAAAGCGCAGCCCCAAATTTTAATTTAAAAATATTCTCCATAGTCCTTTAAGTTTTTAATCTTAATTAAAAAAAAAACATTGTTTTTACTTTTTTTCTTTAAAGCAGTAAAAAACCTTTTTAACATAAAATAATCATACAATAATAAGTCTTATTGAGCACCAAATTTGGTACAAAAAGTTTTATTTAGTAAAATTTTACCCTCAATATTACATGTTTTAAAAACTACTAAATATAAAAATTTTATTTTTGTAATGTATTTTGCTAAATTCTTTAAAAAAAAGTGTTAGATATTAAAAATTTGTAGGCGAGTAAAGTCCTAGAACAAAAGTTTTAATCGATATTTTTTTAACAGCAACGACAACAAAGTTACGTGCTTTTTATTACTTACGTTTTTAAGTTTTGTTTTTATTACCAGTTGTTACATTTTATTACTTCTGATTGTTTTTTGTAAGGCCGAATAAATAATACATAAACAATTAGTTCACCACGTATTTTATTTTGTATTACAGATGCCATGGTATATTAATATATAAAAAGTTATGGAAAAATGGTGTAAAGTTACAAAAGCAGTTACAACAAGATTGTTTCCTATATGTAAAATATTATATAGCTTAAACTAAAAAAAATCTTTTATAAAAAAACATGTAACCATTGTAATTATACAGTGTTCTAGAAAAATGATCCGTTTTTGGCGGCGTGTACCCAAATAAATAACATCAATTAAATGAATCCGTGGAACCAATAGAGAACGTATTTTCTCTTTTTATTTATTTTTGTTGTAAATTAATTTCTTTATTAAAACTGATATTATTAAAATTTACATTTTTATCACTGGTCGCTGCGGACTCCTAGTTTATACGTAAATAGAATTGCTTTTTAAATTTATTTTAAAGACATTTTTCACATAAAAACAACTTAAATATCTTATTCCGGGCAAGACCACTAAAAAGTTAAGGGAAATAATACATATTTAGTGTTTTTTATCCTCTTAAAAAGTTAAATAATTTAGGTTTTAACATTGTTTTCAACGACTTTTTAATACTAAAGAAATTATTTATAAGATACTTACTGTAGATTTATTTTAAGGTAGATGTTCATGATAAAACGTCTCGTTTATATTACATTACAGCTTTCATTTTATCACGCTAACAAGCATAGCTATCTGGTATCAAAATTTGATACCCACATTTCACATAATGTGCTTTACTAAAGCAAGGATTATATAATATACAAAATATGACTACCCTTTAAAATCTTCTAAAGTTAAGGTTGGCACTAAGATGATGTATGGTATATCACTTAAAGTTTTTTTTTAATTTAGGTGTAATATTGCTTGTCATATTTGCTCGATATTAAATACATTTAGAAAATTAATTAAAAACTTATTGGTTTAAAGATAAGTTTAAAGGTTCATATTTTCGTAATAAGTTTTTATAAAAAAATAATTTACAACAAAAATAAATAATTAATAAAAATATGTTTTCTATTGGTTACGCGGATTCAATAAATTAATGTTTTTATTTGGGTACACGCCAAATTCGGATCATTTTTGTTAGAACAAAATAGAGGAAAACTCCCTAAAAATAGTATTTTTATTTAAAATTTTAAAATAAGAATGCATCTAAAAGTACATAAAAAAGATACTATCAATTATAGTGAAACAAAAAAATATATATAAAGAGGCCTTAAGAAAAAGTGATATTTAAAATTTTTATTGACCAACGAGATTTAAATTGACCGATAATTATGTTGTCAAAATATGTTGTTTTATACTCAAGAATCTGTCCATTTTCTCAAAGAGACTCAACATAGATTAAACTACAATTTAAGGAACAAAGTCAGAGTCTCAAATTTGTCAAATATATATTAAAAGGTGAGATGTTTCGCCGTCTCCGGCATCATTGTCCGTCCTGAAAGCAATAGAGATCCCGTATGGTTTAAAAAATTTGGCTAGTTGATGAGAAACACCACCAAAAAGGTCATAGAACAAAAGTTACAAATTTCTTTAGTTCATTCATTAAAAAAACACTTGGTTCGGTCGAAGGATCCTGTAGACCAACTTTCTAAATCTGGTGTATATTCACTTGAATGTGGCGACTGTCCTGCAGTCTATGTTGGCCAGTCAGGTCGAAATATATCTACAAGAGTAGGAGAACATATAAAACAATACGAAAAATATAATAACACTGATGTCTCTGTCACTAATTCGGCTTTTGCGAACCACCTACTTACATCAGGACATCACGTCAAAACACCTGACAATATAAAAGTTTTGCATGTGTGCGACAAGGGAAATAAACTGAATTTGCTGGAGAAATTGGAAATTTCGAAAGCCAAAACAAGTCCCATTCTTACGTGCGTAAATGAAGTGTTCACTTTTGAACCTCTTTTAATAACCTTAAACAATAATAAAGATTGACCCTTCATTGTCGTCGAATGTCATATTGGTTATTCTCTTTATTTCTTCACTATAAACTAGGCCTGTGCTACCGGGGTAACCTTATAAGGCTATGTCTACCTTACTGCTCTACCGTACCCTATATATTTTGTATTAACTACTTAACCTCATTCTTCTTCTTTGATTTTAGCTGATTTGTATTGATTATTTTATTTTATTGTTTTGTCAATGTAACTGTTGGTTTTAAATAGTTAGGTGAGTTTTGTTATTTTATTGTTATTTATTTCTCTGTGTAACGGGTTTTATACATTATTTTAGGTCTGATGATGCCAAAGACGGCAAAACATGTCACCTTTTAATATATAGTTGACAAATTTGAGACTCTGACTTTGTTCCTTAAATTGTAGTTTAATGTTGTTTTATAGGTTTAATTGTTTATTGCATACTTTCCAAACATAACATTAGTTTATTCTTAAAAATAAAAATGTGTTTACCATCAGTTTTCTTTTTTTTTAACTGTAAAATATAATAAGAAAAAATATCTCCTTTTGAAAAGGCACTCCTTAAATGTTTTAAAAGCAAAACGTTATGAGTAAAAATAATTGGGCGTTCAGTAAAAAGTGATGTAAGTAACGTTATACTGAAATCAGGGATCAGGACAGCAATCTTTTATTTATATTGATATAGGTGTTATGTATAAATATATTTTTTACCATTTAATTATAGATAATTAACTTTAGCCTTTATTATGGAAAAAATAATTTTTAAATCGTTACACAAAAACAAACAAATTTGGGTAGTTAGAACTAAAAATTATTTGGTAGTAAAATAATTTAGCTAATTTAACTTTTTTAGTTCTGTAATAAAAAAACATTTTATAAACAGTATTCCAAAAGTTTTTTGTTGAATTGTAAAAATACGTTTTATAGTCATACACAAAAACCAAAAATTTTATAAAACCAAAGAATTTAAATTATAATTATAGAGTGTTATTTAATTTTTAACCTTTCACTGGTTGCGCAAGGTTGTAGCACACCACTGGTCGCTGCGGACTCCTAGTCCTTACGTAAATAGATTTTTGTTTAATTATTTTAAGGACATTTTTGATATTAAAACAACATAAAGTACCTTATTCCGCGCGAGACCACTAAAAAGTTAAGGGAAAATAATACAAATTTATTTCTTTTTAGCTTCCTAGAAAGTTAAATAATTTAGGTTTTAACATTGTTTTCAACAACTTTTTAATACTAAAAATATTATTAATAAGATGCTTACTGTAGATTTATTTTAAGGTAAATGTTCATGATAAAACGTCTCGTTTATATTACATTACAGCTTTCATTTTATCATGCTAACAAGCATAGCTATCCGGTATCAAAATTTGATACCAACATTTCACATAATATGCTTTACTAAAGCAAGGATTATATATTATACAAAATATGACTACCCTTTAAAATCTTGTAAAGTTAGAGTTGGCACTAAGATGATGTATGGTTTATCACTTAAGGTCTTTTTAAAATTTAAGTGTAATATAGCTTGTCATACTTGCCTGGATATTAAATACATTTAAAAATTAAATAAAAATTTATTGGTTTTAAAGATAAGTTTAAAGGTGTTTATTTTAGTAAAAAGTTTTTTATAAAATAATTAAATTACAACAAAAATAAATAATTAGTGAAAATATGTTCTCTATTGGTTACGCGGATTCATTTAATTCAAGTTATTTATTTGAATACACACCAAAAACGGATAATTTTTTCTAGAACAAAATAAAGAAAAACAAGTCTGCCACCGTTTCAGGATAAAGTTCAAAAAAAAAAAAAAAAAAAATTTACCATTATTTAGGTTTAAAATTTAAGAATTTAGGCACAAGTTTTTGGATATTCTTAAAAAACGTTTGATATTAAATGTAAATGTCATAGTGTCATACAAAACTGGTTGCTGGTGTGTTTATTAATTATTTATAATACAAAAAGGTAATGAGCTAGTTGATTTTGAGTTTTTCTAAAGACACTGTAGCAATCAAGCAAAGGTAACCATGTGTTATTTAAATTACCAGATGTTAATGCTACACATTCATCTTCATTGAATAATATATACACACTTTTTTTAATTTTTAGTTTTTTAGAACAAGTATCTTTTGCTAAAATACTTAAAGCATTCCAGTTTATTCTGTGATTGATTTCAAATGCGTGCGAAAAAAGTTAGTTTTTAGTTAGTTCTTTTTAGACAAAATTAAAAATTTTAAACGCAAATCCTTTATTTGTATTTTTTGTGATTTAATTAAATTTTATTAGCAAATATGAAATTTTATTAAATTATCAATATTTTGGAAAATATCTAGCGAATTGAAACTTTTTCACCCTACAATTTTTTTATGATACTTTTAATTACCTCTATTTACGAAAAAAAGGAAACATTTTTGCAAAATTTAAGATTTGTCAATTGCATTTATTTAAATTTAGTTTTTTTTAACTTTCTAATAAATTTTATACATACATACACACTGTATCTCTTTTTTTACAACAATTTTTATTACTAATAAAAATACATGTACTTTGCTTTTAAACAATTTTTTTTTTGTTATAGCTCGCAGTTGACTTACTATTTTATATTTTAATAATTGCATTTTAAGTTTCAGACTATGCCTAATTTTTTATAGGGAATAACTTTTTGTTTTAAATTAATATTTCAAAATTTTGTATTTATATTACACCAACTTACGTAAAGACAGACTGTATATAAAGAAAAGCAAGACTTTAGTATTAAAAATGGCAAATATGTAGCTGAAATAAAAATAAAACTTACAGTTTTTTATTTAAAACTTTGAAACTAATATATATTTAAAAGTACATAAAAAAGATATTACCAATTATAGTAAAAGAAAAAAAATAAAAAGGCCCTTTGAAAAAGTGAAAACTTTTATTTAACAACGGGATTTAAATTTACCGATAACTATTTTGTCAAAATATGCTCTTTTATAGGTTTAATTGTTTATTGCATACTTTCTAAACATAACATTAGTTTATTCTTAAAAAAAGTGTGTTTACCATCAGTTTTCTTTTTGTATCTGAAAAATATGATAACAAAAAATATCTCCTTTTGTAAAGGCACTCCATAAATATGTTAGGAGATAAGAAGCAAAACGTTCTTAGTGAAAATAATTGGGCGTTCAGTCAAAAAGTGATACAAGTAACGTTATACTGAAATGAGAGATCAGGACAGCAATATTTTATTTATATTGATATAGGTGTTATGTATAAATATAGTTTTTAAATTTTATTTTTTATTTGTATTTATTAATTTTTTTAGCATTTATTTATAGATAATCATCAATTTCATAATACATAAAATATGTTAAGAATTTTACGCAGTATCTACAAAATAAATTATAAAGAGAGTGTTTAATTTAAAATAGAGAATTAGGCAATAAGTGCCGGTATAACCAAAATTACTTGAACTATCAAAATATTTAAGTTGTATGGCCCCCACTAAATTTATAATCACATTTTTAAAATATTTCAAATCCTACTTTTGAAAAATTAATCGCGAAGTTTCTTAAAGGGCACCCAGTATATTTAAAAGGTAATTATTATTAATTTTAAAACTGCGAAGTTAAGTCAGCATACTAAATATTAATAGAACGATTGAAAAGTCTAAAGGTTAACTTAATTAGGCTATGTTTGCGTTAAGGTTCGATCCGATATCGTATTGAATGTATGCGTCACGGTCATGAAAAATGCTATTTAGTCGACTTTCCAAAACTTGTTTCCGAGTATCGTGTCCGAAAGTAGAAATAGAAAGTATTAAATTAATAGTCAGATTAATGTTTCTTGTAAATATGACCCAAATTTTGTTTAAAATAACATAATATACTATATACATATTAACCCTAAATATCAGTCCCCAGCCATGTATTTGCAATTGAATTTTGTCTTGGAATATCAAGATTAAAAAAACACGTTTTTTTTCCTGGAACTGTTTATTATATAGGTGCCGCGCCTAATTTTCTTATTATTTAGTTTTTAAAAATACGAAAAACTAAATTTCCTACATTAAAATAATTGTCTACAACTTTAATGACTATTTTCAAAAATAAAAAAAATTGAGTGCAGTGAAACACTAAAAATTATAACGGAATGAAGTAGTCCATGTTCTCAGTGGCATTTGCAATATATAGGGTAAATGAAAAACTGTCTTGCACAACTAATAGTGGTGCAAGACAGTTTTTCATTTACCATATATTAAAAATTATGTCTTCTTTGCTATTTTTAAGCCAGTTTAGTTCTGGTTAGTTAGTAGGTTTAAAAAAGCCAGTATAGTGCTTCACTTGTAATTTCTTAAAAACTATTAGGTTTAAAAAATAGTATAAATTAACCAAAAAAATAATGTTAAGCGAGTTAACTATAAATGTAAGGTTAACTAACTTTTTAAAGTAAATTTTTGTCACAATTAACCAAAAATAGTATTTTTACAGTAATAGAAAACCCCTTTTGTTAAATAAGTTCGCATAAACCTTCTTTCACCATTCTTTCGTTTAAAAAAGATGATAAAACTGGAGGTAAATATGACAATTTTAAACGCCATTTTCTTAAAAACTAATTGGGATAGCTAGAATTACCTGTTGATTTCTTTTTAAAACGGGTATTCGGAGTTTTTTTTTATTTAAAATAACATAAAGTCATTTTTAGTTTAACCGAAACTGCAACATAAAAGATGAAATAATTAAAATCTAAATCATATAAAGAAATTCCAGAAAATAAAAGACTTGCTTTTAATTTCATGGGCAACTGGTATATTAAGATTTGAACAATAATCTAAAATACATCTCTGCTTCTTTTTTTTATCTTAATACCCTGAATTTTAACTAACAAGAACTTATTCAGCATGTTGTTTTACTACATCATTTTCGCATAAATTTTCTGTTTTTGTCAGGTTAAATATCCCAAAATACCGTAAGGCCTACAATCCTTAAACGGTTCCCTTTAGAATATCACGGTAAAGCAAAAGGTTATAATGATTTAGTGCGCCCACTTGAAACGTGATCAGAATTAAGGATAAAGGTTTAGTACCCCTTATTTTAATTAAGATAGTTAAAACAAATAATTTATATTAAATAAATTAACAGCGGGTTTATCAAATGTTATCGTGGTTTGGACACGTACTTACTTTTAAAATCATAATAGTATTGGAATTGACTTTAATGATTTTATTAAATGACAGAAAGACATAGACCGTATTCAAGGAAATTAACTTTTTAATAAGGATCGCTCGACCCCATTTAACCCTATGTTTACAAAATTTTGTGACGTAATCTTTTCCCGTAATTCTTTGTTTACAATCGTACTGGGAGCTTTTTTCGCGGTTTTAGTGTTATTTTTTGTTGTTTATAGTTAAATTAAGTAGCTATTAGTATTGCATTTAGAAAGAATTTTACAACCTGTAAACAGGGGTCACTGGCCTTTGGATATTTTTTAAAGGAAATTTACGCTTAAATTAGTTATTAAAGGTAAGATACCATTTTATAAATGTTTTTTAAGTTGTTTTTTTTTATTTTATGCAAGTATTGGTTTATTTTTTCGGATAAAAAATATTATGGCAAAAGGTGACGTCACAAACATAACCTATGTTTTCGGACAAATATAGAAAATCGAGCGCTCCTCATTAAAAAGTTTATATTCCTTGGACCGTATTACTGAATCCAATTAATCTTAGTCCGGACAGCGTAGCGAACGGTGCTCTAATATACCTATTTCATAACAAGTAGGATTTTCGTGTTTTTTAAGTTTTATTTTGTTTTTAAATATTTTTTTAAGTTGTTCATTTTATTTTTTGATTTTGCTACTGTCGATACCAAAGTATTTCTTGTAGCTGTGCGGCTTAGTTGCCGACAGAAAAAGTGCTTGGGCAGCGTTAAAATTGTCGCGAAGAAAAAATAAAGTTTTTGTAGCTAGCGAGCTTAATTAGACTTTTTAAAGTTAAATTTTTTAGGATCTTTTTTGTTTGTTATTTTGTTTATAGTTTGTTAAATTTTATTTATTTTAAAAATTTTAACGGTTCTGTAAAAAAAGGCTTCGTGGCTTTAAGATAATAGAGCACCTAGTAAAGGTTCAGGGTATACTTCTTTAAGAAAGTAAGAACTAAGTAAAATTTTTAACAACTTCTTTGTCAATTAGAGCCATCTTAAAAATTAATTAAAAACAAAAAAATAGCAAAATATAAAAAACAGAAATCATGTCTTTGAATAAAATACAAAACCTCTAAACTTCTTACTATTTTAGGAGCTGTCCGAGACGGGGATTTGACAGTTCTCGGTTTGGCGGTACTCAACACTTAAGGGGTTGTCCATTATTCTAACTCACCTACAAATTTTACAGCGACAGAAAATGTAACGCGCTACACGATGGACCTGCTAGCCACAACCATCCCATTTCTACATGACGTAGAAAATAATGCAGGAGCTCAAGAAGGCTCGGGGGTGTCTGTGGGGATGCAGAAAAGTCTTCACGATTCAACCAAAATTAGGCTTTGCAAGGAAGACCCGTGAAAGTTTAGGCAAACCGAGTTTTAGGAATGTTGACGTTTCGATAGGACTTCGGCGACTTAAGATTGATACTAATTTTGACGAGCGTGATTTAAATTTTAACATCGATACGGGGGTTTAAAATATAACTTACACTAATAATTACGATTTTTCAGAGACTAACGTAACGGACTTTACAATAAAAACGCACTAAAAACACTGAAAGACAGACGCGCTGAACGCAATGCCGCGAAACGCGTTGCTTTTAGGGGAATAACCGACACTCACGGTACTACTAATTTGGTTATTCGTGATAAATTACGTCGTAGGGCGCGATCCGGGGCTATATCTGGCCCGTGCCGAGTAACAAAACTTGCAGAAAACCCTGAGAAACGTTAGCTAATTAAAGAGGTAGGTGTTGCCCCAGACCCACCATTACAATCGAGTTATTCAATTGACAGATAAAAAAAATCTATACACCAATAACCATAAATGTAAAGTACCAATATTTTTACGAAAAAAGGTCTCCTCTCATTAATTATTGAATTGTTTATTGCAGAACTTAGCCAACTGACATTTTTGACGAAAATGATATTTAAAGTGATTTTTAATTGTAGTATGTAAACTTACCTTTTTATGTAAAAATCATTTTTTTATTCGCCAATGTGTGCTTAATTTTATAAGAAAAATACCATCTGATTTGAGAAGTATTAGGTACTATTCCAATTTTTTAGAGCAAAATCTTTAATTATTTTAAAGATAAAAAAATTTGTTGGGTACCGAAAATTTAATAAAGTGCACTTGGCAGGTTCTTAAAATAAACTATTTAATTTATAGGATATAAATATTAAGGTTAGACAAGGTGCAATAAATAGGTGATTTGGGGGTTTCATTTAAATTATACCTGAGTTTTCTAAAAAATTATGCTGATGTCTTAAGACGGGCTTCTGGAATGTAAAGATTTATTGTTAAAAACACAAGACAATTTTAAAATTTGCAATGAATTAAATAGGTGTATGTTACTTATGTTAAAAGCCTCCTGAAATATGCTTTCACGGTATGAACTTAACACTACCAGTGCCATTCATGTGCTGTGAAAAAAGTGCCTAATTGGTTATTTTAAGTATTTTTGTTACCAAGATATAGTCGTAATTATATAAGAAAAACCAATTACGTCATCAGCTCGTCTTGCTTTGTCTTACTTACTTTTAAACGACGCATTAAGAAATAAATAGTGTATTGCCGACCTTTTTGTATGACGTCTCCGGATTTGCTAATGTAGTGTACTGCCGTTGAATAAAAAAACACCAAATAAATACTTTTATACCCTTTGAGAAAATGGCGTTAAAGGATTTGCCTCATAAAATTCCGTGCAATTTACATATAAGGTATAAATTTAAGGGGGTGGTAAGGGTTTGTAAATCAAATTATTTCTTGTCTTATCTTGTTGTTAAACATTTAGATAATATATTCTCTAATATATTAACTCTTGCCTTATTTTTTTAAATACGGACCAGGATGATAGAAGCTTTAAAATGAACCGTCGCGTCGCATCAAAAAATAAAAATATTGTCTTTAAAAGCATAAAAAAGTGCCTTAATTAATGACTATGGGTTTTTAAAAATATTCGTTAACAAGGCCTTAAAAAATAAAATAAATAATTAAATTTTTCGTTTTTTTCCAAATATCTCCGAAAGTAACCGGAATTTTTGGGTGTTTCTTTGCCCAATTATTCAGCAGTAGGATCCGCAACTTTGCCTTAATTTAACCAACTCTCTTTTAATTACCGAGATAGCAATGCATAAGACCATATAAAATTTTAATACGTTTATTTTCTTCAAGTTTAGTTTTTAAATACGACAGCAGGTAAAATGTACAGCATTAAATTGGTCTATTTAAAATATAGAAAGGTATTAAAATAAGAAATGCATTTCACAAAAACGTAGTTTAATAATAGGAATTCTCTCCATTTTAATTTTCTTTTCAACATTATTTATATCCCATTTTTGTCTATCTATTTCGATATGCGCTTGCTAGAGCGGAAGATGCATTTTGACATTGAATTATTGCCTTTTTATCCAATTTTTCTTGGCCCGGAATATTATTGCTTACTTACACATAATTTACTTCTGGCATTTTGGGGTTAAGGATAACGAAGTCAAAAAATTTGATTATAATATATTTTCCTATAGGATATACACGGTGATTTTTAACACAAAAGCATAAACTTGGACTATTAATGTAAAAGATAAACAATGACCAATAATAGGGTTCCTTTTATAGCAGAATCTATTTTTTAGTTTTCTTTTTCTACATCAAAACTTTACAAAACAAAAATTCCCCTTTTTAACATTTAGGGAAGAAACTTCTACTTTTCATATCATTCACCTAAATCCCCTTCGCTGACTGGATTCTCCTGAATCTTAACTGTTGGTCAAGAACATTTCTTTTTGTAAACTACTTCTAAATAAAAAGAAGCGGATAAACAAAATTTTGTTCAAATTCAATCTTAAACAAGTTTTTGTTTTTTTGACGGATTTTAATTTTATTTTTTGTCCAGTTGCAGCTCCTTTCATCAAGATTATTATTTAATATGGGGATTGGAAAAAGTTTTGTAGCATCAGGTGTTATACAGGGAGAGTCAAGTGTAATATTTTTACTAAAAGTTATAAATACCCTGTGAAAAAAATTAACGATACAATCTTTTGTTAGTGTATTAAATTTTAAGTCCTGTCTTTTCCTAAAATTTTCTTTTGTTACTTATATCAATATCTTTATTTTAAAATAAAATACAAACTATAAAAAACCACAATGCAATTTAATTATAATGGTCAAAATACATGCAATATTTTGAAAATTGAAAATATACACTTAAGATTTGGATAGTCATTTATTTGAAACTAATTGAGATAACTATGTCAAATTAAGTATTTTTAGGGTCTTTTAAAGATCTTTTTACTGGTGATATAACATACAGGTTTCTTTTTCGAAATTATACTTTTGTTGTACACTGTATATCTAAAGAGATAACTCAAATCTGATTACCGATTTGAAAACCAAATAACTAACTTAACAAACAAGTATTTTTGATTATTGTTTGTCGTCAAAAATATTTTAAGGTATTTTTAAATTATTACTTGACACCTTATAGACAAATTTCATTGCTTTATTTGAAAATTTGTATTTTCTTTAAGTTAATTCTTTAAAATTTTTACACTAATAAATAATTGTTACGGTAAATTATTCCACAGGCTGTTTGAAAATTTAGGTCAAAATGCAACATTTGGCTCTTCTTCGTATATAGTCTGGTCAACATGTACCTTTTTGGGTAAAATTTTCGTATATTCTCCGAAAATTACGATCAAGGTGTCATTCAATTCGAAATAATGTATAGAAAGTTTAAGGGAAAGTCCCAAAAGGGGCGGATCAAAATTGCAAAAGTTATAAACAATAAATGAAAAAAAAGTAAGGGTTGTTTTTTTTTAATATCCTAAAACCTATAAAAGATATTTGAAATTTTAAAAAAGATCAAAAAGTAAAAGCAATTTCCTAAAAGTGAGTTTAATCTCCCGGAACTGTATCTTGAATATTTATAATTTTTACACAGCCCCGAAAATAGCGCTAAAAGCGGACAGTCTTACTTCCGCGCGAGGTCTGTCCCTCGGACACGGCAAAAAAACAAATTAATTTTTTTACAGTTTTTGATTGTTAATAAAAAAGAAGAAAAATACCATTTTTTAATTGTTTTAACGGGAATCAATTACTATACCTCTTAAGAATAACTCAACAAACGTAAAAAAATCTCAGGGTTGTAGTTTAATAATAATCGGGCTTTTATATTAACATATAATTTAAAAAAATTTGCTTATTAACTAATGGACAACTAATGGAAAAATGTGATACAAATTTTAACCTGGCGGAAAATTATTTATTCATGTATCCTAATTGTGCCAAAATTTTTTAATATTTATATTTTATATTACAAAATGATTTTTTTGTTGCCATTTCCGAGGAACGGACCTTGCCCGAAAGTCAGACTGCCCGCTTTTAGCGCTATATTCGGGCTTCTGTAAAAATTATAAATATTCAAGATACAGTTCCGAAAGTAGGACGTTTTATTAGAAATGTTATTCCCTTTTTTCAATTTTTTTAAATATCTTTATAGTTTTTAGAATACTTAAAAAATACCAAACCCCCACTATTTTTTTATATATTGTTTATAACGTTTGCAATTTCTATCGGTCCCTTTCGGGACTTTTCCTTAAATTTTCTATACATTATTCCGAATCGAATGACACCTCGATCGTAATTTATGGAGAATATACAAAAATTTTACCCAAAACGGTACATGTTGACCAGGCTAATAACAACTAATCCTTTAAAACCTTTTGTACCAATATTAACTAATTATTTTAATGAAAGAAACTAAAATTAGACTAAAGGGTAATTAAAATCTATTAAAAAACCAATAAATTTAGGATTTAAAACAAAATTTTGTTTGTCCAGTCTTTTTACCCGAGAGTGTATTACGACAATGCAGTTTTTTTTTTAATTGGTTTTCTAATATCTCTCTTGCCGACTTTCAGAAAAACCCGAATTTTACTGAATAATGATTTAAAGTACCCTATTTATTCTTACAGTCAAACAACGAGGTTCATATAAGAGACAATTGTAATATCCTCGCGGCGGAAACGCATGGCCCCACAATCTGAATTCCAAGTGGTCTTAAACATAGCTTCCTTGGTATTTTTTTAGCTAGCTCATCATGCAGCAAGGGACGCTGTATCCCGCCGTTTGGATAGTTTGTAATTCCCAGTCCGGCACCACCGGTACGCCTGGCATCCTAGTTTATATTATTTACAGTAACACTAAAATATAGAACCTTAATTTAAATAAATTATTTAAAATTTTTGTTTTCATATAAAAAAAAATATATTAATGGTAATTTTTATTTTTGGACTATTTAGTACACATTAATTTACCACACAAAAAATACAGTCAAAAATACATATTGGTGTTATTAAGCCTTTAAAAAAATAATCTTTTTAATTTTAAATAAATTTGTTATAACTAATTTGCTTTTTAAATTTTAAAATAAACGGATGGGGGTATAGTATTAATACAATAACGACTTTTTAGAAAATGTTTTTATAAAATATTTATTTATTTAACCTTTTTATTACTTTTTTCTTTAGTAATTTAAAAAAAAATAATTTTTAATTTAAACACATATTTGATTACTAACCAAAAAAGAGATAGAGAGTAATTAATAATACACTTTTTTCATGCATGCTAATTTAAAAAATTCCGGTTTCGAAAATAAAAAGCCATATAATTGGGGCCAAAGCGTAACAAAGTCAATTAAAACTTTAGTTATAAAACCATCAACGACTTCGTGTTTTGAAGTTGCGCCTTTATTTTTATGTCGGTTTATCCGCTTTAATACTAAAAAAACTTTTGTTAAAAAGAGTTATCCCACCGGAAAGGTATACACGCTCGGGTTTTACAAGAAGGTCAGACTAAAATGTTTAAATTTATCGGTCACAGGTATTTTTTCTTTAAAGCTACTTTGGTTTATTTTTTTATAAAAATTAACGAAGATTTTTAACTAACCTAAATAAATTACCTATTTATCATTAAAAAATAATAGATTTTATTTAAAAAATAATATATTATAGTAATTAATGAAACAAATGCATAAAACTTTTTTAAGGAATGAAAGGTTTGACAGCAATGCTATGAAAAAAAAAACACCTGATGCATGTTTTGCATACTATCTTTTCTACAACCTTATAAATATATATATATATATATATATATATATATATATATATATATATATATATATATATATATATATATATATATATATATATATATATATACTTTTTATTTATTAATTTTTATAGTCATTGATGAGCCATATGCCCAAAGAACTTTACCTTTTAATAATGTATTTATATCAAGGCTCAAGAACCTTTCACTTAACTCTCACTAACCAGAACCTTCACAAACACTCTTTAAAATATGAATAAAACAATACATAAAAATATCAAATATATTTAAAATTTTGTCAAACCCTCGTGTCCTGCACATCCACTGCATACTCACCTACCGAATAAAATAAGTTTTGTATAAAAAAATAAAGTTTAATTTAAATCTGAAAAAATCCAATTCTTTTATTACTTCTGGCAAATAGATTGTACAGATTGACATTTGAAAAAAGTTTAAATGCTTTGATTATTCTATATCTATAAGGTCTAATTAAGTGTGCACTTCATGACTTGTGATAATGATAAAAAAATTCAATTTAAACTAATCATATTTTGATTTATTTCCAAAAGTTAATAAAATATGTATAACGATGGTTATGTCATTTTTTAAAGCCTTCTGAAATGGGGCTTGCATTGGTCTATATAGCCCGCACCAGCGATCACAGCTACAACCTTCTTTTGTAACCTAAATATCGACACAGAATCCGAGGCATTACACCACAGATGAACCCCATATGATAAATAACAGTGAAATAGTGAGCGATAAACGGTCAAAAGAGCGGAATCACTAACTAGGGCCCTTAATCTCCTTATTACGAAAATTATAGAAGACAACCTGCTTTTTAGGGCCGCGATATGCGCGCTCCAATTAAATTTGCTATCTATTGTCAAGCCCAGTAGCTTGACACTGTTTTCTTGAGTCAAGCACGATTTATTTAAAAAATAATTTCTTAAGTTTTATCAATGTTAAGTTTCAGGTTATTTTGGGTGAACCAGGTCTCCACTTTATCTTTTATCTGTCTTGTATTTATTTTTTATTTTTTATGAGATTGGGCTTTAGAAATTAACAGGGTATCGTCCGCATAGCAGACAACCTTCTCAGGAAGCATATAAGTAAACAAAATAATATAATTCTTTATTATACCTACATGGGAAATAAACTTAAGGTTTTAGCTACACCTAATGTTTAAATAAAATATTTTGTCAAAATATTAAAATTAGAAAATTATGGGCTGTTTTATTTAAAAAATGTCATAATGGGCCAGGTCAATAAAGTTAAGCAAAAGCTATTACTATAGCATTTGCTTTATTTGTTTCAAAGAATTTTGTATTTTTATTTTTTAATATTTTAAGTAAAAGCATTTGCTTAGCTTAATTTACCTGGCCCAATATTATCAAAATCTTGACGATCGCTACATTTCCCAAACTATGTTAAATAAAATTTATTAAATGTAACATTTTTACGAATTTTAAAGAGACCTTTTATTGGTAATAAAATATTCAGTGTGTTTCATTAAAAACCCCAACTTTGTGTTATACCGTTAAAAATAAAAGTCAATGGATAAAATATAGATAATCCAATAAATTCTACGAAAAAAGTCCTAAAACTTTTCCATTCACATTTATTTCTAATTTTAAGAGAGCAACAAGTGCCTGGTCAAATTGACAAAATTTAAAAGACAGTCTGTATCTCCAAAATAAACCATAGCCATAATTTTCTCTTAGTACCGAATTTGTTTAAAAAATTAAAATCGAGATTGTGCAATCTGATTTGTTCTATCTCCTTAAGTTTTCGCCATACCTGCTAAGTCAACGAAGAGGTTTAACACTGTACAGTTTTAAGATGACAAAATGATTGGGTAAAATATGCAACTTTTATTTAAAGCTCAACCCTGTAAAACCCTTTATTAAAAAAATATTTTATAAAGATGAAAATAATGTATACATAAAAACTAAATATATACATTAAAAGGGCTGGATTACATATATCGTATATGACAACTTAATAAACTCGGGGTAAACAGAATTTTAATAAACTTTTAAAATTCTCAACCTCGAAAGTATTACTTTAAAAGTGCTGAAATAGCATTGCGTCTCATGTCCCCTGCTTAATTATATTTTAGAATGCTAATATGAACTCTTTAAAAGCCTTCATTATGCGAGAATTAAATATGGTAGTTGCTTGGGGCAAAACAGCTTAGCTAAAATTAAGTATTTAAATTGTTTTCATAGGTGGAATAAAACCGAGATGGAATATAGTAATAAAGGACTTTTGTCGTTAAATGATAGTAGTGTTAGATGCTAAAGCATAGTTGACTAATGATTTTTAATCACGATAAAAAAATACATTTAAAATTGTATATTACACCATTTTTTATATTTCAAAAAAAAAAAAAAAAATCTTACTAGAAACTAAGGTTAGAACATTCTGGTCTGTAATTAACATGCGACATATGGTTGTTGTTGTATGTTTTTTGTCTATACGACTTCGTGGTCGGTTTTGCTATATCGTCCTTTTGTCTTACATAAAACGCTGAAAAATCCATTAAAAAAACAATTTTTTAAGGTTGACAAAAAATTGATTTATTAGCCGAATTCTAACGACAAACTTGTGATTAAAAAAAAGAACAATTAAAACTATCTATAACATCTCTGTTTTTTTGTTGTATTTAATTTTAATTGTTAGTAAGCCACCAAATCTTCATTTTGACGTAAAATATCGGAAATTTTTATTACTTCTTACTTTGCAAATCACTAATTAGTCTTTTGGTTAGTTAGCTAGTAAACCTTTCCAAATTTGTAGGTAACTTAAAAGCACTTTAAGACGAATTTTTCGGATTTTTGTGTAAAAATTTGATATGGCTTTTTTAAGTTATAGTAAGCTATATCTGAACCGAGATTTGTGTCGGTCCGTTTAGGTATTAAACTCACTAAGTGACATTTTATGGTTTAGGAATTAAGAACAATTTTATATAAGATTAATAATTAAAAGGAAAAGGTAAACCATCTTTTTTATGTATAATATTACAATAAATATTTATGGATGTCTTAAATATAAATATTAAATTATTTCCACTAAAATGCTTACTATAAATAAATTTAAAATGTTCAAATATTTTTTAAATAAATTTACTTAGTAACTTTTACCTTTAAAGCGACGATGTTTCCGTTTTTTAACACAATATTTGGTTTTATGATTCTCATAAAGAAAGAGTACAACATGAAACAGTACGACAAGAAAAAGAAGAAGCATAAGGTTGCCATAAAAAAAAAATAAGTTTTTGATAAGTTATATTATTTGTAACGTGATTTCTGTTGGCATATTTTAAATATCAGTAAAATAATAAATATTTTTATACGTTGCAAGAGAAAATGTTTTCCGTTTTCCAACACAATAGTTGGTTTTACGATTTCCATTTCTATAAAACAAAAGAATTGAGTCTGTATATAAACAGTAATTTAAAACCATAAAATGTTTCGCTTCTGGGATGACTAAACTAGATTATTTTATTACGTTAAAATTTAATGTTTTTCTGTACTTAGTAAACTAAAACCTAATGGCTATGTCTTTAGAGAAAACAAAATATTGTTTTTGTTATAAAAAACAATATAGTTGGTTTATAAATTTCCATTTTTATAAAACAAAAGACTTAAATATGTATATTTAAAATAATAATAATAAAAAATTGTTGTTTGAATTTCTATCCTAGATAATTCTATTACATTAAAATTAAATGTTCTCATGTGCTCTAAATGACTAAATCCCAATGGCTACAAAAACATTTCATTTTTCAAGGTAGAAAAGCAAATTTTATTTAGCTGGAAAATTCCTAAATTATTTTAAAAATTTCTGGCTTTTTGTTTTGTTCTTAAAATATATTAAGTTTTATGTTTTTAATATTTATTCTACTAGCGTGAAAAAAACAGCACTTTTCCGCATGCAATTTAGTTTGAAAAGTGTTACTTTCTGCACTAGTGTCTCACTACTACAAAAATTTTAAACCAAATATTTGTGAGTCGCAATGAAGGATTTTCATTTACTTCACATTTAAAAAAAATTGCTTTGGTATGGTTGGATATTAGGTATTAGATTAGATTAGATTAGAATAGGGCCGGAATAACCCATGCACTGAAGGCGCTCGGCTTATTGTGCGCCCTGTCTTTTTACGTCTGGGTGATGTCAGCCAGACGGGACCTACAGCTTAACGTGGGTTCCGAACCACGGTCCTATGAGCGACAACTTAAGACCTCGTCCCCACCCAGGGGGCACTACTGAACCTACCAACTGAGTGGGGTCCGCATGTCTACGGTTGCGCAGGACACGGCAAAGTGTGTTCCGGCGCCCTGGTCCTTTGGTGGCCTTCAGCGTCGATACATTTTGCACTTTGTCCGTCTGGTGTTGAGCTAACCACTAAATTTCCGACCAACTTATAAATAAGTATTTGGCCTCAGCAGGATTCGAACCCACCTCACGTCCGTTGTGCGCTCAACAACTTAACGCCTTTACACGCTAAGCTATCACCGGACTTGGATATTAGGTAGCATTGTGTTAAAATAAAGAAAAAAATAATATTAAAATTTTAGTTTTCATGTTTTCCTTACGGTCGTAGAAAAAATAGCGTTCCTAACACGTGCCGAAAGTGCATTTTCCGCACTTGACTGCTTGACCAAAGAAAAGTGGCACTTTCAGCACTAGTTAGGAAATATACTATTGCCGCAAAGCTTTAGTCTTTATAAAATAACATTTAGTTAGGCTATGAATTAAACGTACTGAGGTATATGTACCTGAAATATATTTAAATAAATAATTAATAATAAATTGAAATATATATAATAAGAGATATTTTTTAAACTTGTTTCATTTAAAAAAAAATGTTATTTACTAATATTGCCCTTAATATAAAATAGATCAATCAGACATTCAAATATTTTAAATAAATTTTGTTAAGATAAGTGATAAGATCACTATACTTTGGGCGCAGTAAATTAAGATAAGCACCTATAACAAAAATGTATTTAATTGGTTTAAAAAGTCAGTAACCGGAGTTACTAAGTATCGCTTCACGAAGCCTTTTTGGTTATAGGTTATGTGATTTAGAAACTATTTTGCTTACAAATGATTATTCTGGCTGCCGAGGACCATGTTAATTATTTATTTGCTTCTTGTATTTTAATTAAACTGTATACTTGGTTTTTAATAGCTTAGTTAACTGATTTTTTCAACTTTAATTTCACATTAAAGGAATTTTAGGTTATGTAATGACTTTGAATTTTGTCAGACGCAGATGGTAATAAAGATTTCTGTTTTATGACCGCCTGTTTTGAAAAACAAGTGAAGGTTATTCGTTCGTTAAAGAAAAACAGATGAAGGTTATACGCTCCCGGAACATATACGTTTAGCGAACGAATGAGTTCAATTTAGCAGAATTGAGCCCCAGGAACCGTCATTATTTCTGCTCTGAATATACATTTTTTGCTAAGTAGGCTGTGGAAATAGAGAAATGACCCATTTTACTTTCACTGGTAGTAATATACTTTATTTTCTTTAATCAACGACTTATAGCACTTTCGGTTTACGTGCTCTCAGATCGCTTGGAAAAGGATCTATGACGTTACATATTTAATTAAGATCGCTCGTACTCCGCTCTTGCTCCATGCTTTAAAATATTTTAGAGGCTACGACTGATTCCAGATACACAAGACGCTTTCGTTTTAAAACAAAAATTTAGGGTTATAATTTTTCTCCTTCACGAAATTTTTCGGATTAAGAGCAGTCTCTTTGAGATTTCGGAGCAACAAAATTTTTAAACCAAAGACGAACCTCCAAGCGGGAGCGAGTCAAACTGTTAACCGAACACATAAATCTTATAGAAAGCGAACTTTGATCAACCGAGAGCACTAAACCAAGAACGCTATTCGATTTTGTAACTTCAGTTTTAAATGTAATTTATGAAAAAAATTCAAAATTGTACAAACATTTTAAATTGACAATCGAACAACCCTATTTTATTTTATATTTAAACTCTACACTAAAATCTCTTCCTAACCACATATCACAACATAAATATCAATACAGTCTACTGAAGTAGTTTTTTTTCAGAAACCCAACTCATATCAAAGGCTTTTGTTTGTCAAAAACGGTTAGACTTAGGTATGAAGTGGTAAAGGTATCAAAATATTTTAGCTGTATATCTCCCACTGACTTTATAATGTTACCAAATTTTCAAATCTTTTTAAAGCGTACTTTTCGAGAAATCGATCGCGGCAAAGAGCACTAAACCAAAAACGCTATTCGATTTATGAAAGAAACACCCCTATTTTATTTTATATTTAAATTTTACACTAAAATCTCTTTCTAACCACATATCACAACATATTGTTTGTTTTTAACATAGCGGCCATGGATCCTTTATTGACGAGATCTGAATAAGGAAATTCCTTAATAAATGGTCTATGGCCGCCATCACTTAAAAACTAAAAGAAAAAACAATGGGGGTAACAACATTCTTTGTCACGCTTGTGGTTTGCTTCTGCGGGTCGGCCTTGTCGATTACCGGAGTAAACCAGCGAGGAGCGCGACCATAACTTGGATGGGTGATCGGGTCGTTGTCGGTTTTGGGCAACGGCACGCGGTGTTCTGCTCGGGCGTAATTGACCGAGAAGCAACTATCCAAGTTATGGAATGAATAATGTGTGAATGAAAACGAGTTGGGATCAGGACACACTAAGCCTTAAGGCTGCAGGACACCACCTAAGGGAGGGGGAGCAACAGTCGAAACCTGTGTGGGATGACCCCGAAAGGGTGGTAAAACCAACCAACCATCCTTTTTCACCCAGTATGTTTTGTGTTGGTACCTTTCTTTTAATATTCAATAATAAGAAGTTGTTTAAAATATATTATTTATAACATAACATTTACCTTTTTAAGCCTAACTCCCCAAGAAAGTGTATCAAAAGATAAGATTTGAAAATTGTTGTGTCGCTTCACAGTAATATAATGCGAAGAATGCTTACAAATTTTGCTATTATGTCCCATAACGCTCTTTAGGAAAATGAGTATACGCCTTTCTGGTCCCGCCTGTGAAATCTAAAAGTCATTCCATTCTTGGGATCTGGAATTGTATTACTACCCGCGAAGGGAATTTCTAGACGAAATTGGGTTTTGAAACGACTAATTATTAGTAATTGAGGCCAAAGTGTTTTTGCACTCTGTTTATTTTATTTAGTGATCCAAGAAAAAGAAATTATATTAAAGGTTACTTTTCCTAATCTTATTTAAATTGTTTTTTTTTAATTAAACACAAAAAAAAGTTTTTTATTAACTAGTGCACATATTTGTTTTTTCATATACAGGTTGCTCTGAAAGATCTTTATAGTGCCACCATAAATTTACCGCGCTAAAACTAAACGATCTAACGCATTTTACCTATTCTAAAAAATAATCTTTAACAAAATACAGAGTGTCAAATTAAAAAAAAATAAATCAAACTTTAAAATCCTGTATCTCGCAAACAATCAATTTTTCAACAAAGGTAAATTGCATTAGATCGTTGTATTTAGACCCAATAAATAAGTGTTAACATTTTGTACAGATCTGTTAGAAACTGCCAGATGGCTTAGATAAAGTGTAACATTTTTATATAAAATAAAACCTTTAATCTAAAATATCTGAAAAATGGTTGCTTGTAGTAATATTTACTACATATTACATTTTATGTCCAAAAAGTATAAATAAATAGAGAGTTTTTCTTCTTGGCCCGTGAAATACCAAGGCAAAAAAATATGAAAATTTAAACATAGGCAAAGAACTGCAGGTTACCCTAAAAACCTTTTAGGCCTAATCTTTGCGAATCCAATATTTAAGAAATTATTCAAAACATAACTAAAATAAAATGAAAACTTTGACACTCTCTATCTTGCAAACGATACATTTTTTGACTAAGGCAAATTGTGTTACATTGTTTTATTTTGGTTTAAAAGTTTTTGGTAGCATTTTATACAAACTTTTTAAAGATACTCTTTATAATATAAAACACACTATCTTTTTGATTATTTTATTTTTAGAAACAAATTTTATCTGAATTTTTATTTTATTTAGGCTTAATTATAATATTATATTAGTATTATTATTATTATTTTTATTTAAACTTGTTTAGGAATAAAAAAGTGTATACAAAACTGTTTGAGATATTTTAATAAAATTTAAGACGCACCTATTTATTACCAATAAGCACTTTGGATGTAAAAATGTTTTAATTACTTTTACCAGTGGCGTCCGAACAAGATGTATAATAGGGATTTAAAAAAATAAAAATGTGGTATGTTATTGCTTTTTTAAATGATATACTTTTTACTTTCCATTTATTTTGCAACAAATTTGATTTACTTAGTTTTCTTTTTTGATGCATCGTTTTCGCGTAAAAAAAAAACACCTTTTTGATGCATTTTTGTTATAGCGAAATTATTTGAAACTAGTAGTATGGTACCATAATTTAAGTTTTTTTATGCGAAAATTGTGCATTGAACTAAACAAAATCGGGAGGTTAAATTTGTTGTAAAGTAAATGAGGATATTTTTTGAAAAAGCAATGACGTAAAGTTTTGTTTTTTTTAAATATTCAGTATTCACCCCGTACGGACGCCACTGGTAGAAATATTTAAAAAAAATCACACTAAAAAATTCTATGGGTGTTTAGTGGGTGTGTGCCAAATTATGAGAATATTTTGAACAGTTTTAAAGGTATAATATGAAAACGATTTTTTCTCAAAACTTTAACACCCTGTAGTAGTAATTTAAGAAGTTTAAAACATATGTTTATTTAAACTTTTCATTCTATAATGGGCTTAGAAATCATATACTGTAATTTACTCATTAACTAAATTAAACCTCCTATTAGACCACGCTATTCAAGCCGTTTGTGAAATACAATCCCACAAGGATAAAACTGGCTCTTTGGTAAATCTTGGCGCTTTGGGTTTTCCTCACTCAGCCTTGCAAAAAGCAGACGACAAAGGACTGACTTAGTTGACCCACAATTACTTTTACTGCCCTACAATTGTCGTATGGAAGGTCTTTTCGATAAGTATGGCTTAAATAATGTTTTTTGCTTATCGCTTTTCTGGTCTTGGGATTCTCTTGTGATCCATGATCATCATGACCTCACTTGGCAAGACGATTTTACATTAGGACTCGGGAGCTACCATTGCCCTACCAGCGCCCTCTTCTTTTAGTTTATCGGTTTCTTCATTACCTTGATGGCCCTTATGTCCTGGTATTTAGGCAATGGTTAGCCTATTGCACGCACTTACCATTTTCAGAGCAATTTTACATGGTGTAATTGTCCTGCTGCCTAAATAAATTTCTCTAATTTGATCAATACATGGTATATGTTAGTAATTTAAGAAGTGATTACTTGCATTATTCATAGCCAAAAATTGACTATAGAATATATTCGGAAATTAATCGCTTTTAAGAAAATTGAGTCGTAAATAATAAAATTTTCCCAAACATTTGGCAACGTTGCAACACAACAGGAATAAGAGCGCATGAGGTCAGTAAGAGATTCATCAAATTGTTTTATTTGATAATTAATAACGCTTTTAGTGCATTACATTAACTTTACACTGATACAGGAATACATACTAAAAATAAAATGTGATTTAATTCGAGTAAACTTTGCTTGCTTTAACGTATGCAAAAAATATTAAACAATATTTTTTATGATATATTACGTATTTATTTTTTTGCCTACACACACCACGTCGCGTACGACAATTGTGAAAGAAATTTTGTTCATTTGTTTCTCTTCAAAAAATTTTATTTAATAGACAAGAAAGATATTTTTTTAAAGACAGTTAATTGGTAAATATGATGTATTGGTTTATTTCACGCTATTGGAAATATGATTTTATATTATGAAGGTGCAAAATAAATTAATTTTATTTCTGGTTAGAGCTAGTAGCTAAAAGTATTGTAAACAATTTTTTTCAAAGCAGCTAATTTTCGGACGTATCCTTTTTTTATATCTGGTTTAATTCTTCAAAAACCTTTGTTAAGCTAGTAGCTTGGTACTTTTATAGTTTTTTTATCATAAACTGTGTTTAGGTAAGTTGGCATCATATAAAAATATTTTTATTATTAATTTTAAGTAAAACTTTTTCTGTTTTTTTTATATATAGAACAAGGGTAGCTTGTTAGTCGCAGACTCGGTATTTAAAGTAATTTTTTTATAAAAAACTCACCTGGATAATGACAACTAGTTAAATAAAAGAAAATAAGTTAGTTTATTAAGGGATTTTTAAATATTGCTTTCTTGAAATACCGCCTCTGTGGTATCAAGTTAATTAGAATATAATATATTTTAGTGCATGCTAATGAGCCAGCCTTGTGTTAGTATATTAAAACAAAAAAAAATGTGAATTTGAACAGTATTTTGCAAGCTTTTATCCCGCCTGGAAAAAATAGGATGATCAATATATTTAAAAGTAGCCCTCGTTTTTCGTTAAACCGAAAGTAATACAATACGATCCAGTGAGGAATTTTTATGTCACATATTGGTATACAAATTTTTACCCATTTTAATTATCTCAAACTGATTGTCATTAAGCTTACCCCAATTACCTTAGAAAACTGTAATTTGAATTAGACAAGCCTAAAGATAACATTTTAGAAGAACAACTAAAATATTGTTTTTTAAATAGCTTTACAAAAATATTTAAAAAATCAGTAAAAGTACTATAACCTAGGGTTAAACAATTTACCAAAACACAAATTTAAATCAGTTTATAATTTGCATGCTAGGGACACAGGGCAAAAAATATATATTTACTGGTACTTTTAACATTCAAATACCAATAATGTTCTTTTCAAAGCTTTATAAAAACTTTTTTTTATACTTTAGGGTTTTTTAACCATGCATACAGATCAAACTTTGGGCACTTTTTAAGTATAAGCACAGTTGTACTGATCCAAAATATTTAGGATTTCTTTATTTGAAGGTAAACAAACTTGAAACTTAGATGTTGCTGGAAAATGTTATCACATTAGGGACTAACAAATATTATTTGATCATACGGTTAATATCATGGCCTACTTTGCAAAATTATATTTATATTTAAATCATCATTTAATGTTCCTAAAGATATAACATATTAAAAAAAATCGTAACCGACAAAATTTAATGATTTACACACATACAGGCTGTTTAATTAAAAAAATTACAAGTTTGGTTTATAAATAATAATTTTTAAAAAACGGAATACCACATATACTACTAATTATAAATTTTGCACGGTATATTCAAGAAAAAAAATCAATGAAAAATATTTTGGTGTTATTTTTTGTTTTATAGAGCAAGAGCCCGCGACGCCCAGACCTTCGTTATTTTATAAAACCTGAAAGTTTTTCTATGTGTTCCCCCAACACAGGTAAGAACGATCAGGGACTATAAAATATGGGTAGTGGTTACTTTGGCAGGTAACAGGTAACAAAGGTGTATAAAATAGTACCCCGAAATTGTTAAAGTATAAGCGTCAGTTTTCTGATATTTTCTTGGGAATAATATTAGAAATGACGTCATCCATTGCCAGACACTTAGTACGGTTGCAACCCCTTGCCAGACACCCCTAAAGTTTAATAAATTATAATTATACTTTCGTCATAGTATAAAAGCTGAATTTTATATATGTTACTTGGAGGACTATTAGAAGATATTACCTGAGTAGCCAGACAGTTTCAATAGTTTTTACATCTTGCCAGACACATTGAAAGTCTATCGTAGGTGCGAGAGCGAGGCATACATGTTCATGCGAATGCGAGTGAGATAGTGAGTATGGTCTATTGCGCACCTCTTACGGCGCAACATTTGTCATTTATACTGTAGGTTTTATGTGTTAAGTATGACTTAAAAATAAAAAAAAGATTTAGTAAAATTTTTATGCCTACAAATGATGAGTTTGAATCTAGCGGATATTGATTAATTTTTATAATTAAAAAAAAAAATAGGCAAAGTCTTGATAAATCGAGAAAATAAATATGCAAATTTAAATAATTTAAAAATCTACAAATCGATTTCTTTTGTTTGATTTTTTTTAATTATTTATTTTTTTCTTTTCTATTATAAAAATTTATTAACCCCGGTTAAATTCACACTTATTATAAATCATTATTTTTATTTATAAATTATTCTATGATATTTCCGAGATTTGGTGATTTTATTTAAAAACTTGATTGTTTATTGGAAAGGAAATTAAAGAAGGGAACAGTAGTTTTAGTACTAAGAAATTCAATGAAAAAAATAGTTTTATTATGTTTAGTTATTTTAATTTCATTAATTAATTAATTTTCATCGTTGTTGTCGATATCTTCAGAATCTTCGTCACCACTACTCCAGTCCATGGCTTGATCATCTTCAATATCGTCTTTTTCTTCAGCTTCTGTAAAAGTTTAACTAAGTTAATATAATTATAAATAATAACAAAATCATGTACAATAATTTTAAATAATTATTACATACCTGATGGAGTTTTGAGAAAATCACTAACATAGCTTGGTAGCTGATCCCCTTCAAACCATTTAAAATGGTATTGGTTATTTTCCAAAAGCCATCCATTATTTTCTGGTTGATATGCAGTTGGATTTTTCAGATGAGCATTGTTCCAAATAGCGCAGATATAGTTTGCTCGCAGAAATTGCTGTAAAAGCTCGCTTTTAGAAGGTGGTAGACTGCTAGCATCGAAATTTCGCAATTTCTTCCGATCAAAAGCTTCGTTTACATCGGAGACCGTGTACGAATCGATGAACATCTGAAGTCGAGCAGCATTAACATCACTTATATCGCCGACATTGTAAATATTACATATAAATTTTTGAATAATATCAAAAACGTTTTGTTGCTCATCATTATCTTCAATCAATTCACTGCTACCGAACTTCATGAAAGCTTTCTGATATTCTTGACATTTTTTCAATATTTTATAAGGTTTTAATTTTCCCTTCCTGAAAAATGCAGGATTATAATCACATCCTGTGATTGCATGAAATCCGGGTAAGCTTTGGGAAAACGATTCTCCCAATTGTGCGTATATTTTTGTTAGGTCCACATATCTTAAATTATTTCCAGTACCCGTGAGTATCCAAACAAACGATTCATTTTTGAGGTGGTGCATATGACCAAGCATTATTGCAGCAATATCAGTCTCAACACTTCTGATTACAATATTTGCTTGTAGACTGTGAATGAGATGGTTCCATGGTTGATTCGTCAGGAACCACCGGTGTGGCTGGAAAGTCATTGTCTGTAGTTTCACTAGCTGATTTTTTTTCACTATTTTTTTCAGAATTTACAGGTTCAGAAGAAAAATATTTTTCATAAGTCCTGTGAATGCTTTATAGCATTCCCAGTGATAACCACTGTCTGTCCATTCATTCGGCAAAGTAATGTTTTTATATTTAAGGTTATGTTTTTTCTAATTTTTAAAATAGTCTGACATTTTTTTAATGTTTCCTCCGAAAACAATATTATTTTTCCACTACTTTCTTTACAAATAAAACAAATTAATACGTCTCCCATAATAAGATTTTTCTAAAACTGCACCACGTTTATTTCACAAAAAATAATAAAACGTAAACTGAACGTATAATAGTTCAACACAAAATACTAAAGTATAAACGACAGATGTTGCGCCGTAAGAGGTGCGCAATAGACCATACTCACTATCTCACTCGCATCCGCATGAATATGTATGCCTCGCTCTCGCACCTACGATAGACTTTCAATATGTCTGGCCAGATGTAAAAACTATTGAAACTGTCTGGCTACTCAGGTAATATCTTCTAATAGTTCTCCAAGTAACATATATAAAATTCAGCTTTTATACTATGACGAAAGTATAATTATAATTTATTAAACTTTAGGGGTGTCTGGCAAGGGGTTGCAACCGTACTAAGTGTCTGGCAATGGATGACGTCATTTCTAATATTATTCCCAAGAAAATATCAGAAAACTGACGCTTATACTTTAACAATTTCGGGGTACTATTTCATACACCTTTGTTACCTGTTACCTGCCAAAGTAACCACTACCCATATTTTATAGTCCCTGATCGTTCTTACCTGTGTTGGGGGAACACATAGAAAAACTTTCAGGTTTTATAAAATAACGAAGATCTGGGCGTCGCGGGCTCTTGGACTATTAATTAAAAAACGACTTTAGAAAGATAAAAAATTCTTACTAAAATTTTAAAAATAAAAAAAAATAGAAAATTGAATTTGCCTAATAAGATATGGTATAAAAGTATAAAAGCTGGTGTGTAGTTAGTTATTAGCATTAAATTGTGGTTTAGCGGAATGTTATTACCCAACTTTATTTTTTTATTTTTTTTTTATTTATTCCTTTTAAATCTTTAGTAAGTTTTATTTATCTTTTTAAATTCGGTTTATTTTTTTAAATTTTACTCTTTTTAGTTTTTCATAATTAACATTTAATCGGTAACCATGCACTTAAAAAACAGTTTTAGTTCTTTTTTCTCACGTAAACTCTTCGCCCAAAACGGTGCTACCCCTAACAGGTATAGGTTGGGTATAAATGAAAACAACCCACAAAAATAAAATACAGGCAATTACACCATAAAAAAATAAAAATATAATTTATTAGCTAAAATACAAGGATATAATAAAAAAAATGACATTACATTTACTATCTTTATTGTTTGAATATTCAGCATGGGTAGCATATATCTTCAAAAGGCAGCTGTGCATAAAAAATATGTCTAGTACTTATGTATTTCGCAATCCTAACTAAGTTTCTTATGGTACCACCGCCAAAGTGCACTTTTTTAAATAAAAGAATTATTTTTAAAATCGGTCCACAATTGACAAGGTAATCAATGTACATACATAAAAAAACAGGTGTCGGACATATAACCTCCTTCTTTTTTTGAAGGCGGTTTAAAATTACAGGTTTCTATTTCTAATAATAACCGACGGCACGAAAAGGAGCATAAAGTTGTACAAATATAATATTTATTCAGTGGTTAATATTTGCAATGCTTCCTGTAGTCCTATATTTCGAATAATATTAAAAGAAAAAATTGTTTTATATGTCGCAAAAGAAAATAAAATTATGTTTTCCGTTTCTAAAGACAATAGTTGGTTTTATGATTCCCATTTCTACAAAACAAAAGACTTAATTCTGTGTATAAACAGTAATTCATAACCATAAAATGTTTTGCTTCTTGGATTACCACACTAGATTATTTCATTACGTTGAAATATAATGTTCTTCTGTACTCAGTGAACTAAAACCCAATGGCCACAATAACATTTTTCAAGGTATAAAATCAAATTATATCCGGCTGTAAAATTTTAATATTGTTTTTCCAAAGTTAATGTAAATATTTAACTGGATTTAATATTTTCCTAAAAAGAAACTTAATCATATTTAAAATATATTGAAATTATGCACTGACACAATATTGAAATTGGTTTTATTACACCCCTTATGAATAAATTATATAGGCGAACAAGTAAATAAATAAAATATAATAATTTTAAGTTAAAACTGTAATATATTAAGTTAAGTACGGTACTGTGCATTGAATAGTGGGTTGCCTAGGTTAACTTTATAAATTAAAATATTATTCTAGAGTAGACATAGGATAAAAATATATTGTTTTCTCTCTCTTAGTAATGACTGTTTTTTGGTAGAAACATGTAAGATTTTTAAGATAAGATAAAAATCGGGTTTTTACAAAGTCATCTCGTGTTTTTTATTCTCCGATACTACAATTTGGCGACGAGTGATTAAAAGGATATTCCCAATGTAGTATTTTCGTGTTTTCGGAAAGTGTTCTGATAATTTACGCAAATTTAACTTGAGTGGTTTACGTACATTTACGCTCTTTGTGTAAAAGCCGGCAGCCGCAAGCCGCAACGACAGACTTTATTTTGTTATTATATTTTTTTCTTTTGCAAGATGGAAAGTTCTGCAAGTGAAATTACAGCAAACGTTACAGTAGTAAATACTGGTAACATAGCTAATTTAGCAATTTTTAAAATTGGAGATGATTGGGAGATTTTTTCTGAGCGTTTAGAGCAATTCTTTTGGCAAACCGAGTAGAAGATGGACGCAAAGTATCGGTATTGTTAACTTCTATTATTGAAGATGTTTATATCATTTTGAGAAATGTTTGTCACCCAGATAAACCAAGTTCAAAGACTTACAAAGAACTGATTGAGTTGTTATCCAGCCAGTTTAAACCCAAGATTTCGGTATACAGAAAAAGGGTATATTTTGATTCAATTAGACAAAAAGAGGAAAGTATTAACGAATGGTTCGTAAAAGTTAAGAAAGCAGCCTCTGAGTGTGAATTTGGTAATTTATTAGAAGCTAGAGTTTTAGACAAATTTGTTGTGGGTTTTTAGTAAAATTCCTTAGTTTGGATATAAATGTGGTTTAACTAAATTTTTGTTTGTGTTGTGAGACAATTATGAGTAAAGATCATAAAAATAATTTCCTTTTTTTTCCTTATGCTTATTGTCAGTTTTTTCCTTAAAAACTAAGCCGATATCAAATTTAAAGAAAATATAAGGACTGTTTAGAAGTCAGAAAATATTTGTTAGGGGGTCATTCAGACCAGAAGCCAGGACCAATTTTAGATCGTCTTTGTGAAGAAAAAATTTCAAGGTGTCTAAAGGATATGGTTGAAATTGCTTTAGTAAAAGAAGCGACCCTTAGAGAAACCAAACCACAGATGTCAAACGTTTACCAGCTACAAGGTGAAGTTAGAAAGACTTACAGTGATGGTAATCGCAAGGGTTCGGGGTCAGTGAAACATAATTTTGGTGGTAAATTAAAGGACAAGGTAACTGATAGAAGGGACCAGGTGAGTGAAAAGAAAAATTTATGTTTTGCGTGTGGTGAAAGCAATCACATTTTTAAAACTTGTAAATTTAAAAAGTATACGTGTTCAAATTGTAAAAAAAGGGACACATAGCAAAAGTGTGTAAGATTCAGGTTGAAAAAAACATTATTTAGAATCTAAGGAACCTAATGATAATGTTACTGAATTTTTTAATATTGACATTTTTAGTTTAAGTAACAATTTTGTTGCACCAGTAACTTTAAAAGCTTTTATCAACAATATTCCTATTTTGTTTGAGGTTGATACGGGGGCAGGGTTGTCATGCTTACCTTATGATATTTATCAAAAATTCTTTAAACAGGTTCAAATTAAACCAACTAACATCATAATAAAAGTTTATCATGGGCCAGAGATTGCACCACTAGGTAAAATAGATGTTGATTTTACGATTAATAAAGATACAAAAAGTTGTACATTTCTCATTGCAAAAGGAGCTTCAAAAGCTTTAATAGGTCGTGATATTTGGAGAAAATTTTTGTTGACCTTGAATGAGAGGAGTGAAGTGCTTTTGAATGGTATAAAAGTTTCGGAGAATGAGGAAGTTTGTGAAGTTGACCATGTTAGTAATGTAACTTTACAGGGGTTTTAAAAAAGTTTCCAGATTTATTTAAAGATGAGTTAGGGCAATATAAGAATGAAAAAATTAAATTAGAAGTCAATGCGGAAAATATTAACCCTATTTTTAGAAAACCAGCACCGATTCCCTATGCTTTTAAAGAAAAGGTTCAAAACGAATTAGAAAGGCTAGAGAAGGAAGGGGTGATTGAGAAAGTTTCGAATTCAAGTTTTGGAACGCCTCTAGTTCCTGTTGTTAAGCCTAATGGTGTTGATATTAGACTTTGTGCTAATTATAAAGTAACAATTAACAAATTTTTGAAAGATGTTAACCATCCACTTCCTAGGATTGAGGATATTTTTGTAGCTTTGCAGGGTGGTCAGCATTTTACCAAGTTAGACTTTTTGAATGCTTATAATCAATTGATTTTAGATGATGAAACGTCTGAACTTTTAGCATGGAGTACGCCCTATGGAATTTATAAAGTAAAGAGATTGCCATATGAAACAAAACCTGCATGTAGTATTTTTCAATGTGTGGTAGAAAAAGTTTTGTTAGGTTGTAAGGGCACTGTAAACTATTTAGATGACATTGTTGTAATTGGAAGGAATGAAACTGAGCATTTAAATAATTTAACTGAAGTTCTTGATAGATTGAACAGGGCAGGATTTAGGCTAAATGCGAGAAAATGTGTTTTCTTTCAGGATAAAATTTCTTATTTAGGTCATACTATTTCAGCTGTTGGTTTAGAAAAGATAATAAAAAAATTGAAGCAATTTTAAAAACGCCAACTTCGCGTGATAAAACTGAAGTTTGTGCATTTGTAGGTATAATAAATTATTATTCTAAATTTATTCCTAATTTAGCAAGTAATTTAAAACCGTTGTATTGTCTTTTGGAAAAAGATAGATGTTTTAAGTGGAATAAAGCTTGTAAGGAATCTTTTGAATTTGCAAAGAAAGCTATAACTTCTGATCGGGTTCTTATACATTTTAATCCAAATAAAAAGTTACGTTTAGCATGTGATAGCAGCGAATACGGAATAGGAGCAGTTCTGTTACATGTGTTGCCTGATGGGGTTGAAAGACCTATAAGTTTTATTTCTAGGGTACTATCGAAAGCTGAGAAAAACTACAGCATGGTACATAAAGAAGCACTCAGTATTTATTGGGCAGTAACAAAATTTTATGAGTATTTAGCAAGACGTAAGTTTGAGATTGTAACCGATCATAAGTCATTGCAAACCTTATTTGGGGAGCATAAGAGTTTACCTAAAATGGCAGCGGGAAGACTTCAAAGGTGGTCTTTATTTTTAAGTGGTTTTGATTATACTATTCGGTATATTCAGGGTGAGGAAAATAAGGCAGATGGTTTAAGTAGATTACCATTACCAATGGAAGAGCCGAGTACTGCAGTGGAGTATGAATATTTAAATTTTCTTAAGTCAGTTTTTCCTATTGATTCACATAAAGTAAGGTCAGAAACAAGACGTGATGTTAATCTTGGTAGAATTTTTAATTTTATTAGAAATGGATTTCCAAATAACACAAAAGATGAATCATTAAAACCATATTTTAGTAGAAAAGACGAGTTGTCAATCGAAAATGATATTATTTTATGGGGTTATCGAGTCGTAATACCTAATAATTTAAGAGCACAACTGTTGTCTGAGTTACATAGTACTAATGAGGGTGTATGTAAGATGAAAGCGAATGCCAGATCTTATTTTTGGTGGCCTTCACTGGATAAAGATATTGAGCGATTGGTGTCTGAATGTCGAATTTGTTCTACTTCTAGATCAGAACCTAATAAATCTATTTTAATGCCTTGTGTAAAAGCAAGCTATTTCTATAAAAGAGTTCATGCTGATTTTTTAGGTCCGATTCGAGGTAAAATGATCTTAATTATAATAAGTACCTATTCTAAGTGGCCTGAAGCTTTTATCATGAAAAATACAGATACATTAAGCACTATAGATAAGTTTCGTGAGTGTTTTGCGCGTTTTGGTTTACCTAAGGTTGTGGTAACAGATAACGGTCCACAGTTTTGTGCAGATGAATTTTCAAAATTCTTAAGTTTAAATGGAGTAAAACATCAAACTTCTCCTCCATACCATCCTTCAACTAATGGTATAGCTGAGAATGCTGTGAAAAATTTTAAAAACAGTATATGTAAAGCATTTAAGGATGAAACTAATAGTGACGCTTCTTTTGAAACTTTAATGAATCGTTATTTATTTCATTACAGAAATTCAGTACACATCACTACTGGTATCAAACCAAGCAGTTTAGTTTTTAAACATAATATTAGATATAGGTTAGATCTTCTTACCGAAAGAAATGTTAATTCAGATAAAAAGGTAATGAACTATGATGGTAAGAGGAATAAGATTTTTAAAGAGGGGATGTAGTGTTATGTAGAGATTATCGAAATCCTAATAAGAAAGGTTGGGTGGAAGCTAAAAAAGATGAGGTTTTAGGTGATAGAATATATTTATGTAAAGTGTTAAAAGATGGGTTTATTTGGAAAAGGCACGTCAACCAAATATTGAGTAGTGACTTAAAACCAGTAAATAGTGATACGAGCTCTACTTTGGCTGATATGTCTAATAATATTATTAATCGTAATGATTGTACTACTTCTGATAAAATGTTTATTCCTTCTTTCCATTCAAATGTCAATGATAATTGTAAAATTAATAGTGAGGATAAGAATAGTTCTACTGATGAAGTTAAAGACACTTGTGAAAGTGCAGTGTTAGTTAGTAGACCAGATAAAAATGTTTTGGTACAGAATAATAGAAAGGATGATAAGATTATAAGTTTAAATGTAAATGAACGACCTAAGCGACAAATTAAAGCACCCGTACGTTTGGATTTATAGGTGGGGTAGATTGTAATATATTAAGTTAAGTACGGTACTGTGCATTGAATAGTGGGTTGCCTAGGTTAACTTTATAAATTAGAATATTATTCTAGAGTAGACATAGGATAAAAATATATTGTTTTCTCTCTCTTAGTAATGACTGTTTTTGGTAGAAACATGTAAGATTTTTAAGATAAAATAAAAATCGGGTTTTTACAAAGTCGTCTCGTGTTTTTTTATTCTCCGATACTACAAAAACTATTACTAAAATATCTTTTATATTTTAACGGACATTTTCATTTTATTTATTTATTAATTGTATGTCTCGTATTGGTATCGCAGATTTATTTAATTGGCGGTAGTTATTAGGATTCACACCAAAAAAAAAATAAAACAAGTAAATACATCTAATTGAAATTATGTGTGTAAAGATAGAAGTCAGACAAATAATGCCGGCATGTTATTATGTCCTGATGGGATATCGCATCAGTCTTGCTTTATTGTTTCTTTAGACCGTCCTTCTTCCGCGCATTTGCACAAATTGCACATGAACTCTTTACAACGTCTCAACGTTATTATTTGTTAAGCTGGTTTTACACTTTTAAACATCTTGTCGAATAAATATAACCAAGTTCACCTTGAAAAAATTTAATGTAAAACAGAAAATTGTCGCCATGTCTAATTTGTTTGAAGAATTAGAACACGTCTTATTTTTCATTAAATATTTTATGCAGAATTACCAACCTCACGGATTTAAAATTGTCAGTTGGCAACTACTTAACCTTAAATTTATCGTGGGTGGCGGCGTATTTTGTTGGGTGTTTATTTAAATTGTGTGTTTATTTAAAGATTTTTATCACAGCGTTTAACTTTTAGGTATTTGTAGTTATTTTATAGGTGTGTCAATTTTTTTACTTTTATAAGGAAATATTTCCTGTAGTTGGTAACATCATCGCATTTTAAATTTAAAATTCTAGTGTTATAATGATGGTTTTAATTTAAAATTTTAGTTTAAACGAAACTTATACAACCGGGCCCGAGTTTAAATTTAAGTTAGGGTCATATTTGCCTATTAATTTTTTTATGATGGACTTTAAGGAATCAATTTAAGTTTAACTTTGGGATATAAAATTAATGCATAAATACCATATCTAAGAGTAAAATTGACAAATGAAAATTTAGAGATGGCGACTGGACGTCATCTTGACAAAGAAAGTTAAATGGAAGTGGGGTTCTTGTGGCACATCATTTTTAGAGTACCTTATGACCCTATAACATAAAGTCAATATCTTTACCTAGTACAAAATGGCGGGACTTTAAAAATTACCTAAATACCTGGTTTGGATGGCCATATTTTTGACTAATAAACTTAGATTTACCTAAAATGGTGTTTTCTTAAAGCTCTTTAAAAGATCTTTTTAATGTTTATACTTGTAGTACTATACAGGGTAGGAAAAAAGTTTTTTTTTTATAAAATTCCCTGTATATTATATTACCATTAAAAAGATCTTTAAAAAGCTTTAAACAAATACCAGATTTAGAACATCTAACTTAATAAGTTTTCGAAATATGGTCATCCAAATTTTTGAATTGGGTGAAGTTATTGAGTTTAAATTCTAGGGTTGTAAAGTACTCGTCGGGAGCTTTATGTGTCTCAAGAATCCTCTTTTCACTTAATTTTTTTTTCAAGATAACGCCCAGGCACCATCTTAAAATTTTCATCTGTCAAATAAATCGACAATATAGTATTTATGCATCAACTTTATACCTCAAAATTTTACTATTTTAAACTGACCCGTCAAAAAAATTAAAAGGAAGGGGAAACATTAAAGAAATTCGATGTATATGGTAAATTTTAAAAGAAAAAGGAATTTTGACAAAAAATAGTAGTACTTTATTTTTTACCCAAGAAAATAGTGTTTTAAAATCTTTTATACCTTTAAAAACAAAAAAAAGTTACGAGGATGTTAATTTATAACGTTTATAATGAAAATTAAAAAAATTATATTTAAATCAAAAACTTTAAAACTAATTAAAATGGATTAAATGTGACATGTTTTACCGCTTTTTACATATTCTATTCAAAAAATGGTTCGACCCCAAAACATAGATTCATGGGCTTTCGGTCAAAATTAATACTGGATTTCCTCAATAATAAATAATAATAAGATTAATGTCCTAATTAGTTTTCACAAGAGCTTATTAATAAAGGTTTAAAATCAAAATACTCATTAATTTAGGTAATCGGCTATATTCTTCCCAATTAAACATAGAGAGAATATAGAGTTTAGTCCAAAATTTAGGCATACTGGTATTATCTGCCATGTACTTAATAAAGTAAAATGCTATAAACAAAATACATATGCCGGGTGACTATCCAGCATTTTATTTCGCTAAGTTAAAAAGTATACATTTTAAATTTTCTAATATGTTGGTGTGTCATGAGATGCCAATTTTGTATATAAAAGTTTTTGCCTATTACGTCCAGTTTATTTGAAAGTGATGAAAACTTTGATATTTTAAATAAAACACCCTGTATATTTTTTAAAATAAAATTTTACGTCATTCTAGACATAAAACCTTTTGTATATTTATAACCTGTCTATTTTATTTTCAGAGAAAACGGAATTTTAAAAAGAGCCGAACGAAAATTTCATGGATATTGTCTCGACATCTAGACCTCTCTAAACGCCGTTTTTTTTATGTTCATACAGCTGCAACATTCGCCAAAATTCTAGGCAACAACATAACCTACAAAATTCTATAATATTTTTATTTCGGTGGTAACGCTACGATGCTTGGATTCTTTTGAAATTTTCGTTGTTTTTCCTTTTAATAATATAACATTTTTCTGTTGTGATTAATAAAGAATATAGCACATTTATTTGGCAATGAAGACATGCAAATTTATGAAAAAGGCTAAAAAAGTTAATATAAATTCAAATCAAAAAACACAAAATATCTAAGAAAATGAACACAAAAATTACGTGCCAAACAGCTATTAAAATGACATAAAAATAACAATAACAAAATTGTTTTTGAAATGACATATGACAAATAACCTCTTGTTTCTACGCATGTGCGCACGCGAATATTCGCCAGAAATTGAAATGATCTCAAGTTTCCCGCCCACCAGATTTTAAATTTTGCGAATTCGCAACATCTTTAAACTATCTTTGTTTTGAATTTTATATAAAATTGACCAATGAGAATAAAATTGGCGTTTCGCAATTCGCTTTTCGCGTCTGTATGAACTAGCTTTTACCCTAAGCAAGCAAATCCTGACACAAAAATGTGTCCCCTAAAAATAAATATTTACGTGTTTTAGGATTTTTTTATAATTGTACAAACAACGAAATTATTAAGGGCGGCTAGTTTTAATTGGTGTGCCCTGTATGTATGTCTTAAAAAGTGTGTAATTAAAGTTACACTTAGTTTCCTAAGCAAAGAAGACATTTAATTGGTTTAAAACTTTATTAACATGGTCACTTACTAAACTCTGTCCAAGTTACATATCGAGGATCACACCACAGTACGTCTTAAGTCGCAGAATATAAGTTTTAGAGGACAGACTAAAAGCTACTTAATACTATTAGTTTGGTAAAAAGAGGCAGTATTTTTAATATTACTATGTTATCAAAAGACCAATGATATATTTTGCAAGTAAATATAATTTATTATTTAAAAGTTACAAGGTATTAAAAAACAAATATAATTAATTATTTAAATGTAATCGTAATGTAGATATGCAAAATTTTATTTTAGGATTAAAGCGTTATGCCTATGTATCCTGGACAGAGTATAGGTGGTTTTGTAAATCAAAAATGGAGACAGTATTGTTTGTGCGGTCGCAACTCTAAATACCTTAGTAAATTTTATTGTTTATAGTACAAAGAAAAAACATTTGGGTAAGAAGGCAACCTAATTTTTTATAATTTTTAACTTAGCGCTAACTCTTACTTTAGAATTCTAAATTTAATATTTATACATTAATACTACCTACACTATATTACATTTAAAAATATTAATTATAATTAAAACATGTTTCTTCCAAAAAATCCTATAATAAAATGCAAAAAAAAATATATTTTGCTTTACCATTTTCTTCCAGTAGTATTTTGGACTTTTTATTGTCTTAAAAGTTTTTTTACAAAGAAAATATATGTAGAAATACCTAAAAATAGAAAATTCGAAAAGACCTTTACTCCAAGTATTTGTATTGGTGTAAAAAATGAAAACTGAAACGTAATAAAAAAGTAGGTATTTTGCTTTTTACTCACGTATCTCTTTACCATTCGGATTTCAAAGAAAAGCGTATACAAAAGAAAACAAAACAGGTTTTATGAAGATTGGCATCCTGCCCTGTGATTTTATTACTTTCCGATAGGTAATGTAAACTAACCTATAAAATTTAAATATCGGTATTAAGTATCTGAGAGCATCCTCACTTTTAATGGCCCCAACATTTTTAATATCTCTAAAACTGTCAATGTAATAATTTATGTGTTTTTCTTGATACTATTTATTTGCAACTAAACAAAAATTTATTTATTTGTCAAATAATTTTAAGATTTTTACCATAATGATAATTATGGTGAATTTATTATGTTTTGTAACACATTTGTCAATAATCCTTTTCTTGGCTTTAATTTAGTAAGTTATTTAATTAGCTTTAATAGTTTACTTTGTTTGGGCAAGTTTTTGTTTTAATTTATTATAAAATATGTACCTTAAACATATAATTAAACAAGATATTTATTTTATATTTATGTTTGTAGATTAAGATATGTTTAACTTTTGTACGACTTTAATAGCTTTAGTTTTTTTTTATTACATATTAGGACATATGTGTTTTATTTATTTACAATTTTGGATATTTTGTCTCTGTTACGTATTTGAAGTTAAAATAATACCAAGTTTTGCTATTTGCCAGCAAAAGCAACAAGAGAATGACACCTATTTTTTTAATATCTGCTTTAACTCTTATTATTTAGTCACTCTTTAACTTTATAATTTACATGGCACATAAAAATAAAATGGACTTTTCCTACTAAAAACAAAATGTTGGGGAATTTTGGATTAAAATAATAACGCATTTTTGTATCCATATAATGCTAGTACCATCATAACATTAAAATTGTTTTATGTAGAATAAAAATGTTTTACATATAAATTTGTACTACAAATTAGATTAGATTTGATTAGAAGGTGAATTGTATATCCTCTATTACTGCAAACTGCTCAGGTTTATTGTGTGTCCTCCCTCCATAGGTTAAAGCATTTATCAGACTGCACAAGCTTAAAACCTGCTCCTTGGTAAATCTCGCCGCTTTAGGTTTTTCTTTACCAAGCCTTTTCTTTACCCTGCAGACTTTGCGGACGACAAAGGACTTCATAGTAGCACCCTACGTGTTCTGCGGTTTCTTTCTCCTTCTGGCAAAACCTGCATAGGTTTTCTTCTGCCAAGCCTATGGTTTCAAGGTGTTTAATTGGTATGCAATGATCTTTAGTCCGGCACCAGCTTAGAGCTGAGTTTGAATGAACTGATTGCGCTAGTGGCTGCCTGGCTGTCCGAATAAATCACTATCCACATAACTCCTTTCAATGATTTTCCTAACACATTGTTCCACTGCTACAATTTCGGCCTGAAACACAGTCTAAGACCCAAGTTTATTTTAATTATTAGTTTCTAGTCTTTATATATACCTGTTCCAACTCCTTGCTCTGTCTTGGAGTCGTCCGTATACCAGATTGGGTCGGCTTCAATGGAAGAGCCTGCCACCCAGTACTTTCTGCCCGGTATCATTGTTTAAAAACCTTTGTTTAGCCAGTATTTTGGTACCATTTTGTCCGAAGGCATCTCACACCGTAAGTTGACTTCTTGGTCCTGCTTAAATCTCCATTGTATGACGTGGCGATAGGTTAAGCAGCACTTTCAGTGTGGGTCGATTTTATGGCCCTCGTAATACATAGAACAAGTCTTTGTATACTTTTTAGTTGCCATATTGCCGTCTTTTGTAGCGTCTTTGCACCCCAGTCAATTAAACCGTAGGTTACCATTGGTCTGACGACCATTTTGTACAACCATAGGTTCATCTGTGGGCTAAGTTTCCAATTCTTTCCGCAAAGTCTTCGGCATCTACCCAGGGTAGCTTTTGCCTTCTGAATGACTTTGCTTAAGTATGGTCCCCAGATCAGTTTTTGGTCAAAGATGACTCATATTTGATCCCTTTTGAGAACGGGATTTTCACTTTGTTGAGCCTGAAAGGTCTTGGTCTTTTCAGTGCACTTCTTTTTTGTGAAAGGGGCAGTTATCGTCGTATGAGGGTTAACTAAGAGTCCTTCCTGTTTGCACCGTTGGTCAACGGTGTTAACAACGTTCTGCATTCTGGCTGATATGTGCTCCAAATGACCTTCACTGATAACAATGACAAGGTCATCGATATACCCCAGCCAGTTGTACCTTGTACCAGTTAATTTGCCGAAAAGTTCATCTACCAGGACAGCCCAATATAATGGTGATAGAACGCCTCCTTGTGGGCAGCCCCCGGCATACCCCAGCCAGTTGTTCCTTTTACCAGTTAATTTGCCAAGAAGTTCATCTACCAGGACTGCCCAGTATAATGGTAATAGAACGCCTCTTTGTGGGCAGCCCCTCTACCCTTTAGCCTTCATTATGCCTATGGTGAATCTCATGACCCTGTTTCTTAAGCTGACTTTAATCCAGTTGCAGATCGTATTAGATACCTTTTTTCCTTAGCGCGCTCATAAGTGACAGACATTCCTGGTTGGTATGCCTATGAGCGCTTGTTCAGTGGGTTTCTATTAAGTATGTTTTCGCTTACGTATCTATCCACTATTTTTCACGTTTTCAGCAGGAACGAGGATAGACTGATTGATCTGTATGACTTAGGCGTCTTGTCTAGGGATTTTCCTCCCTTGGTAGGTAGATCATCCTTGCCTTTTGCCATAATTTGGGTATGTAGCCTCAGACTACACATGCTCTCTCTTGCCCTTTTTGCCATGATTTTGTGCACTCCAGCGCACATGGAGGTTTCTGAAATCTCTTAGCAGAATTGTTCCCAGGACTTTCTTTTTGCCCTGCGAATCTCTTTGTTATATTGCGTGAGTTTTGCTTTTTACGGGTTCCAATCATGGTTGACTTTGGCTTTGTTAAACAGCCTTCTAACCTTGGCCCTAAGGTTCTAGAGGTGATTATTTTACTCTGCTGTCCTTTTTTTATTTGTCTTACTGTTTTAAAACAGTTTGTTTTGTAAGCCACCTGAATGGCTTTGCTTATTTACTCTACTGCCAAATGAAGATCTCTCGGTGTGGCTATTTTAGCTATTCCTCCCCAAGCAACTTTTGAAGTGTTGCCTCAAAGCCATCCGAATATTGTCCTCCTGGGGTTGCGGAATTTGCTTACTGTCCATTCCTTATGGGCGATAATGAGCTCGATGGCTCTTCGGAAACATGTCAATTACCTGAGGGTTTTTTATCTTTCTGACATCTCACTACGGCATAGGCCTAAATACCACAGTACAAGCACTGAAACGTGCAGTTATGCATTTCACAGCACCTTCTAGACAACGCGGTAGTGCCACCACGGTCGTTATTTTTAAATAACTACTACCTAAATATGTCTCCCCACTGGGAATCGAACCGGCGACTTCTGGCTTCAAAGATCAAAGCTCTGTCCACTGCGCCACGGGGGAGAATCTTCAGGAATACCCTTGTAGGCTTCCGTAACCGCTGCTTGGACTTGTTCTATCTTCTTGGTTGTTATCTGGGCCTTTGGATAGCCTTCTATAACTATGACAATCTTTTCGCAGCTAGCAGCTTCCTTGTAGGACCTTGGCTGCTGTCCGCTTGCTGTTTTTGTTCCAGCCACCTCTCTTGGCCTTTTGCTATAAGGCCTCTGTGGGGTGCTGTCTTCAGACTTAGGTCTTTTTTAGGTTTATTTTTATCTGCCATGACATTTATAAAATTTGCCCTCATTACGGCCTCTTTGGCTTTAAGTAAGCTTTGGCCTTTATCAATCAGCTTTTGTAGCCTCTATCTCCGTCATATTTTTGATTTTCTTTAGGGAATTGGCTTTAAAGCTTGGCTTAGTCTGAAAATGGTTTTTGCCTAGACCTGTGTTTATTTTTATTTTTATTACTACTCATATTGGTCACTTGAGTGGCGGAGAAATTAAATCTTAATCCCTGCTAGTAACCCGCTTGGCAAGGATAAGCCTGTATACAGGGGGTGTCGCCTAATGCCCCCGAGGGTATGTTAGAGACCGCATGTTACCCTGCGGCCATTCAAGCCCTCAGCACGTTAACTATGACCCGTCGGGCCTTGCCTTCACTTTGGGTTGCATAAACTGTGTGTACTGCTTACCTCCGGTAAGAGGGTGAGCAGGTGAGTTGTTTGGATAAGTGTGGGTGTGCTTGCTTCTCCTTGACTGGGTTTGGGACCAGCTAAAGTTCGTTACAATCACCCACAGCTCTGTAAAAACTTAGTCGTGGGCGATCCCCGCACTGACATTAGGAGGGTAGTTACTACAAACTAACATATTTATTGTCAGTCTAAAGAAAACTCCAGTACCATTTTTATTAACTTAAATTGGGATCCTAGTGCCTAGCATTATATTCCTAATTAGGATCTAAGTTACAAATCTGTTTTGGTATTGGCACTTTGGCAATTTTACCACAAAAGAACGTGATATAACACAAAAATAATAACTTAAAACAATAAAGTACGCGATTTTTTAGTAAAAAAATCCCTTTGGTGAAATATTAAATAAAAGTAATAAAAGCAATAATATATAAATTATATTCTGTTCAATTTAATGGCTTTATAATACCTTGTAATCTCCGCCATTTTCATAACACTGGTGACTGGCTGTCAGGGACTTAAACCCTTTTAAAAAATAACATCCCGTACCCCCGCGTTTCTTATAAATGTAAGTATTGAGCAGAAAACTACGCAAGATACCTATGATTATTTTTAGCCATTTGCGATGGTCGAAGTACATGGAGAGTCTATTTTTTTCTTTACGATCTGATGGATTATCCACCTTTCATCCTTCATGTAACATACATAACATACATATAGGTATTTTTGGAAAAAATTAAAGTGGCTTAAATTTTTTTCCTGAAAGGCAAGCTATATACGAAAAAAAATGAAGATTATAAAAACTGCATTTTTAGTTGTTTAATCGGAAAAAAATATAAAAACTTTGTTTAAACTTAGTGGTGTACATTTTTTCTCAATAATATGGGCTGTGGTACCCACTGAAACGTCACTGGACCCAATAATTTTGTTCTAGGTAAAGCTTTACAAGGGCCTTGTTACATTAAATAAGTGTACTAAATTTCATCTAAATCGGTTTAAGGGTTATATTTAAAAAATTTAGACTTTTTTTAAAACTTTTACTATTAGACTTATTTTACCATCTTAAAAATGAAACACGTCCAGAACTATTTTTCATAAAAAAAAAATATAAGAAATCACCCCTTGAGTTTCGTACCGTAATTAAGAAATGCCCTGTATTGTATCACTATAAAGGTAACATTTTAAAGACCTTTAGGAGTTTACCACATTTAATGTTTTTTTCTAACAGATTAGAAAATAAATATAAGCTTTTAATTCTTAGTGCGTATAACAAATATTTTTTAGATTTATATGGTCATATTTCCAAAACTATATGGGATAAATATATCAAATGTGGTATTTTGTTAAACCTCTTTAAAATATCTATAAAACGGTTATATAATATACAAGATGTTCCGTTAAAAAAAATTAATAATGGCCATATTTCCAAAACTGTAAAAAATAGATAATAATATATCAAGTGTGGTATTTTTTAAAGCTTTTTTAAAGACTTTTTAAATAATTATATATTCTGCTTAAACAAAACCAATGTATACCTTTAAATTAAAAGTTAATGGCAAAAAAAGGGTACGCCACTAAATTTTACGTAAAAATACCTACAACTTTTCTATTTACGATTTTTTTAACTCTAATGTGTCGAGGGTGCCTGAACAAATTAAAAAAATTGGAAAAACACGTTGCATTTCCAAAAAAATCAAGTAAGCCATGATTTACTTTCACCATTGACATTGAGATTAAGCAATCAGATTTGTTCTGTTTATTTTCTTTTTAGTTTTCGCCATAACCTGCAAGGTTAAAGAAAAGGCGCCACCCTGTACATAATAAATAAAAGTGTTTATAAGCTTTTCGTTTTCATATAATTAATTTTTCTTTACATTAAGGTAACTAAATTAAAATATTAAAAAGTAATTTAATTTTTAATTTATATTTAAATATTAAGCTTCTTTAACCAGTTTAACTTTAGGTGTAAAATGTCGTTCTAATTAAAAACATCCCCATTTTAATTGCAACTTTATTATTTATTGTAAGCTAAGATATTATTTTTTTCCTATTTATAAAATAGACCAGTGGCGGCTCGTGGCTAAATATTATGGGTGTTCTGCAATTAAATTACTCCAATAAACGAAATGATATATTCGCGGTGCATTCGCCATTTTATCGAAATTACCCCAAATCGATATTCAGTTATCAGGTTTCATCTTTATGTAGGCAATTTTATACAATTTATAATTTTGGATAAAATATATCTGTTTTTTTACTTTCTCATTGTGTATCTAGATATTTTTCCAATATGCAGTGTCTAGTTGAGCTCTTATGTTAACGGTCCCCGATAAAGCATATTCGCATTATAAAGATCATTCTTCGAATTATCGTGTTTCTTTATTTTTTTCGATAAATGAATCAAGTCTTTTACACCGACTTCTGACCAGGTCTTATCGCCTGCAAAAGTACACCTGGAAATTAAAAAATGGCATTTTTCCTATTACATCCACAAATCCAGTCATTCCGGAAATAAATGTCTCTATTAAAATGACGCGTATAAGGCTTTCCTTTGCTAACACAGGTTACCTCAATCACGATATCCGGTAACGGTCTACCACCAGTTTTTAGTTCAAGTTTCTCTTCATATGAATATTTAAAAAATCGTTTAACATTCACTAAATTATGCGCCACATCCATTGTCTATAAACACTAAACACACAACCAAATACGAATAAAAAATATAAACTTGTCGACTTCCACACGCGCGATGTAAAAATATCTAAATTACCTGTAAAGTGCTACCGCGAATGCCGTACAACAATAACCAAAATTTAGGTATTTTAGCAGCCAAATTTTTCCCAACGACAAGTGCATTCGGCATAGTATTTAAGATGGTCCTCTGCGCAGTAATCTATGATGCGTCGTCACTGGGTGAAGATACGTGTACCTACTATACAAGAGTTCTCGGCCAAAAACTGGTTATTTTAGTTTTGTTTTAATGAATATTTAATATTATAATTGTAAAATGATGAATTGAATGTTATGAAAAAATACCAAGCAGCTTAAAAATTTTGGTGGTTCTGCAGCACTGCAGCTCTTATGCACCAGCCGCCCCTGAAATAGACATTTAATTTTTTAAGTAAACAGAAATTTTGAATAGGAAGCGGCAAAATATGGCATTAAAACAAGGGTAAACAATGCTGCCTAAAAATTGTGGGCAAAGCTATATTTTAAATAAAAAAATAAATCTAAATCTTGTGACCTAACCAGACACCAAAAAATATATATTTTTTAAAAGATATTTTTGGTTTGCCCTTTAAACCATAATACGAATTGGATAACTTGTAAATTGAGCTTTAATTTGCTTTTTTAAAGTTAAATACGACCACTTCTTGCTAAGGTATCGAACTTTAAATGAAAAAGAATCTTTTTGTCTCTAACCATCAATATCTCAGCAACCGCTAATTGCACCAAAAAATAAAGGAAGATTTTACAATCTTAAATAAAACTTACCTTAAAAATTAAATGCGGTGTTTGGAAAAAAAATCAATAATTCAATAAATCAAAAAATCAGGACAAAAAAGGTTTTTTGTAGCATTTGGGATGATCTGGCGACAAACTGAACATATAAAGAAAACCTGTAAGGTTAGGTGTGGCTTTTATAGTTTAATATGCCCACAAAACTCCACAATGTTTTGATTTCATTTACTGAGCCGTTTTTTTGTTTTGTTAGCATAAATTTCACAGGTAAGTATTTCTAATATTTATTTTCTATAACATACACTAGGGTTAATTTTTAAAGTTACGTAGTTATAAGAAAGCTTTATATCTTATTTACTTAATTAATCTAATTTACCAAAAGTTTATGAATAATTTACTAGGAAACCTTTAAAAATTTATAAACCTAAAACAAATGTACATTAAGGTTTATTCATTTTTAAACTCAAACTGTTTTTCCTCATAATACTACAAAGCGAGTAAAGCTCGAAATGCCTTTATTTAACATGTTTTGCTCGTTTATTTATTTTAAATATTTTAAACTTATCCAGTTTAAAATTTGCAGTTAAATATTAAAATATCTTAAACCAAAATATTGTGTTACCTCTTTAAATAAACACGCCTAATCTTATTTTAGGGCTTAGTCGGATTTTATGCAAATAAGGGCCCAAAGGATTTGGTTGGGTCCATCCGATTTCTAGAGCACTACTATCCATTTATTGTAGTATACTTTTAAAATATATTTTATGAAGGATAAATATTATTATAAGGTTTAGCAGGGCTTAATTTTGATTGCCAAACCGTCACTTTATTTTAGTAGTATTAGAATATTTAATATCCAGCATAGATTTATTTAAAACTTTATCAAATTATATGAATAAGAAAAAATATAAGTTGTAGGGTGTTGCAAATATTTTATTTAATTTTGGAAAGAATATTTAATATACAAAATAACGAAACCCTTAATCTAGATATAAAATAGTAATTCATTTAACAAGTGTATAAAGTAATATTTTTTTACGAATTAAATGAAACCATACGGAAAAAAGACACTTTTGGGTGAGTTGCTAACTATTTTTTTCAACGGCGATTTAAAAACTTTTTGAATTTACATTTAACACATGCTTTAAAAAATATACTCAAAAACAAATCGTATTTTTGTTTAATACAACCAATATTTTGCGAAAAAAGCATAGCCATTTATTTTTAATAGACAATTTTTTTCTTTATAACTATGTACTTTACAATTAAGTTAAAATGTGTTCCACATATTGCCAAATAAAGTAAAATTTGTGTATTTTGTATTCAAAAACACTTTTAAACAAACTTTGACGTTGTTTCATACTGTATTTATACATTTTTTTATATATACAGGATGATTAAATTTAACCGAGGATCACGAAGTTAAAATATTGCTATTTAACTAAAATTATCTTAGTACAAAAGTTGATATTAACCAAGATACAGGATACAGGATATTAAAGTTAAAAAAATATTTTTAAATTATTTTAACAATATTTGACACGTTTAAAATAGGTTTTAATAAGAGGATACTACCTACACTACTTTGAATTTCTTTAAAACGTCACCAGGTATAGCTGCATGTACTAGGTACACGACTTATTTTTAAAAAATATTAAAAAAAAAATACAAGTATTTAAGTCCCGTGTCAACAAACTCCCTCTTACCTCGCTTAAGACACCCACAGTACGTTAGTATTTAGGCTTTTAGCCTTCGTGGTTTGTCCAAAGATAAAAAAAAAAAAAACTTTTCTTTTTTTTTTCTGCGATAATGAATAGTTGGGGATACCTGGAATATTTTTCAAAGTCATTAGAAACAAGCATATTTTTCGAAGGTAGCTTTTTTGACGAGACGCCCAACTTTTTTCCTTACAACAACTTTTGTTGGTGGTAGCTTACAGGGGTATTAAATATGTTGATTTGATAGATAGCAAAAATGTATTACAAACAGGGATTTCTTTGTTATTATTTAAACTAATTATCTAAATAAGCCAGAAAAAAATATATTTGTCCTACAAAATGTAAGTTTTCGTCAAAGGGTCCCCTACCACCAACATGTATGGTTAACGATTTCGTAAAAAATAACTACTAACCAGCTGATTTTTTTTCTTTTGATTAAATACTTTTTATATAATTTAACACCTACATTGTTCTACAAACTGCAAGGTACTTTATTCTGTTTTTTTTATTTATTAACATATTTCATCTCTGCCACTCCTGTAGTCTACCACCAATGAAAATTGTTGTAGGGAAAAAAGTTGGTCGTTTCGACAAACTAAACCAACTTTTGAAAAATTAACTTGTTAGTAAAAACTTGGCAAAATGGTCCATGGATTCCTAACCAGAACGTTTCTGTGACTTTTTGCTGTAATATATATAACTGTTAATTATTATCATTATTATTTTTGTTATTAGGCAGGTTTGCATCTTTATTATTTTTAATCTTTTACATTTTTTCTTATGATAATATTTAATATTTTTAAAAAGTACTTTCCTATTGAAAAACAAAATTTTTTAGCTACCTTGTATACCACTGATAAAACTTAGATCTGACTATTGCATATTAATTAAACTTGTTTTCAAATTCATTTAATTTCTTACTTTTTGGTTATTGCTAAATGGGTTCGTCAGTCCGTTCATTTAATCTAACACGTAATTTTTGCTAGTTCTTTTGTTTGTTACTTTTGAACAGTTTGGCTGCAATTACAACTCTAAAAACATCAGAATTTAACAAATTTACACGAAATAAATCACCCAAGTTTAGGTTAAAGAGATAAACTTTTTAATAAGGAGCGCCTAATTTTTCATATTTATCCGAAAATATAAGTTATATTTGTGACGACACCTTTTTCCCATAATATTTTTTTATCTCACAAAATAAACCGATACTTTCATAAAATAAAATAACATCACCTAAGGAAAACATAAAAAATTGGTATCTTACCCTTAATAACGATATAAACGTAAATTTCCAGGGGTGAGTGAACCCTGTTGACAGGTTTAAAATTCTTTGGAACTGCATCACTAATTACTACTAAATTTAATTATAAATAGTAAAAACTAAACATGTATATAAAATTCCAATGGATTAAAAGCAAAAATAACACCAAAACCGCGAAAAAAGCTTTTAGTACGATTGTAAATAAAGAATTTGGAAAAGGATTACGTCACAAAATTTAGCAAATATAGGCTTAAATTGGATTAAGCGCTCCTTATTAAAAAGTTTATCATCTTGGTTTAGCTAACATTTATATCTTTGGCAAGTCCGCCATATAAGATAAGAAGTGGAGACACTTTATTTATCAAGTTAAGGTACATTTTCCTAGCTGCGGGTTTTCTCCGCCGCCTCGACAGAATACCACTTACCATATAGACAATGGAATTGGAAGGAGAAGGCGCCTTTTCGTTGACCTTGCAGGGTGTAGCGAAAACTAAAAAACATAAAACTAATCTGACTGCGCAATCTGTATTTTGATTAAGTAAAGATAAATCAAGGCTTACATTATTCGTTTTGAATATACAGAGGGTTTTTCAAATGATGTCAATTTTGCCAGGCACTTATAACTAAACGTGATATTAGAGATAGGAAAAAATGTAAAAAGAAGAGTTTTAGGCATTTTCACCTAGAATTGAGTGGCGTACCTTTACCTAATACAAAATGGCGTTACTTTAATAGTTACTTAAATACCTGATTTGGATGGCCATATTTCCGAAACTAATAAAATTAAATGAACTTTATATATTATTTTCTTAAAGCTCTTTAAAAGAGTTTTTTAAATAATGATACTGATAATGTAAGATGTTGTCAACTAAACGGTCTAAGTTTAAATGCGTCAAAAACAGAAATTGTACATTTTTCCCCAACTATTAAGAATTACAGTATTTACATTCACCTGAATGGAAAATCACTTAAAGAAAAAGACTTATCCTTATCCTTGGGGTTGCACATGGACTCACAGTTAAAGTGGATTAAACATACAGATAACTTATGCACAAGATTATCTACCAAGTGTTACGTTCTGCGAAATCTTCGCAATTTTGTTAACATCGAAATTTTAAAAATTTACTATTACGCACAGGTTTACTCTGCTATAAACTACTGTATTATTTGTTGGGGAAATTCAGCAGGCGTCAAAGATCCTTTTTTAGTTCAGAAACGCATTATAAGAACTATTCTTTATAAATCTCAGAGAGACTCGTGTAGAGAACTTTTAGGCAACTACAGATTTTGACAATACCGTCTATGTATATTTTATCTTGTGTTTTACATATTAAAGAAAATCCACACTAAACTGTTAGGTTTTCGGACAGAAACTTAGCTTACAACCTAAGAAATACATCCGACGTCTTAATAACACAACATAATCTCTCTATTACGGCCAACAGTTGCGTAATTATGCCATCCAAACTGTATAACCACCTGCCCCAAGATATTAAAACCATACAGAGCATTTCAGTCTTCAAATCTAAAGTTAAACAAATTTTACTTAAACATAGTTTTTATTCTGTAGCGGAATTTTTAAATTGTAAAAATTTGTAGGTAGTTTAAAAGATTGATATTTGTGTATTTATTGGTGTTTAAATATGTACTTTTTAAATGGATTGACGTTTTCTATACATACATGTATGTTTAAAGAAATAAAGGATTTTGAATTTGAATTTGAATTTGAATTTGAATAATATACAGGGCAGGACAAAAAGTATATATTTTTATAATGAGCCACCCTGTAAATTATATTACCAAATAAAATACCTTTTAAGACGCTTTAAGAACATACCACATTTAGTACATCTTACTTCTTTAGTTTCGAAATATAGGCATCCTAAGCAGGTTAAGGTATTGAATATTCTAGGGTTATAAAGTACTTGTCAGAAGCTTTAAAATGGTATGAAAGCAAACCCTTCTCACCCATTAATTGTTTTTTAAAATGGCTTCCAGCCGCCATCTTGAAATTTTTATCTGTTAATTCTACTCTAGAATATAGTATTTAATGTCCAAAAGTTAAACTTTTTTAAATTAAACCGTTTAAAAAATAAAAGGGTGAGGGGCATAAAAAATGCACTGAATTTATTTAGTCACATTGGATTAACATTGAATTAAGAGTGACCCCAACCTATTTTTTAAGTTACTTTTAGTACCTAAGCCCTTTTATTTCGTACACATATTGTAGATGTGCAATAAAAATAACTAGTCCGATATCTTGGTTGTTTCGCTAGGTTGGATTTAGAATGACATTTCTTTATTTTTCGAGTTACTTTTGGCTATAATTTTTTTATTACCTAATTATACCTAATACTATATTGTAAATGTGCATAAAATAACTGATCCGCCATATTACCAAGTCCACCATATTGTATTATAAATATCATTACACAGTTAACCATGCATTGACATTCAAACTAATTGTGCTTACAAAATTGCAGCTTAATTAAATGAGTATATAGACAGTTAAATTAATGTATTTAAAAATCATAACCAAATCCTGTTACACATGAGACGTAATGAGCGCCCTACGCCTGACAATAGATGTTGCATTGAAAGCAATGTAACCTAATTCTGCGTCCACACTTGCACATAGCACGGACGTGGACGTGGACATGGACGGAATTCAAGGAAGATAAACTTTTTAATAAGGAGCGTTCGATTCTTTATATTTGTCCGAAAATATAGGTTATGTTTGTGACGTCACCTTTTTCCCATAATATTTTTTATCTGACAAAATTAATTAATATTTGCATATCATAAAAGAAAATCACTAAAAAAACATAAAAAAATGTATCTTACCCTTAATAATGACTTAAACGTAAATTCCCTGTAAAAAAATCCAAAGGTCAGTGACCCCTGTTTACAAGTTTAAAAATTCTTTGTAACTGCAGTATAAACATTAAAAACTAGACATATATAAAAGTCCAATGACTAAAAAGCAAAAAAATTACACCAAAACCTCAAAAAAAAAAACCTACCAGTACGATATTAAACAAAGAATTAGGGGAAAAGATTACGTCACAAAATTTAGCGAACATGGGCTTAAATGGGATCGAGCGCTCCTTATTAAAAAGTTTATTATCCTTGGACGGAATTTACATCGTTTCAAGGCCTTGGTGATTCAGAGCTTGTCGGTTTTTTAATCAAAGGAGCGCGCAAATAGGTTGGTCTGTTTATACCGATGTTTGGAAAACTGTTGCAAATCTGGACGCGGCTTAACGCGTACGCGCCGCGCCTCATATAAAAGGTTACATTACTTTTGATGCATCAGGCTTAGGGCGTTTGTATGTCACCTGTGTAACGGAACTAACTTGGTGATATTTAAATAAATTTATTTCAAATGCCTTCTACAGTATATTTTATTAGTTACTGTAGCGCTTTTATTTTCGCAATTAAAGAAATGTCTTAGCTATAAAATAAAATAAAATTAAAACTGTTAAATATATAATTAAATGAGTCTTAAGAGGCCAAGGTTTAAGTTAATGGCAAAAGTAAAAAGAAATGTAATTTTCTTTACCAACCTGTTACTAACATAAAACAACATTTAAAATTTATCTTAAAAATGAAAAAAGGTTTTCTGCTTTGTTTTTAATACCAGTTTTGTTGACCCAGAATAATAAAATTTAAATTTTCACAAAAATTAAATATTTAAATACAAATAAACCAGGCTAAATAGGTGCATTTAAAATTTATTATCTATATATATTTTTAATTTAACTAATTTTCCAATTGACTTGTTATTTGGACCCCATTAACGCAAAATCAAAATTAATTGATTTATTTTACGTTTATTTGCCATAAAAATAATATATATTTAAATAAAGGGTGTCATTTTAACGTTTCAAATATGGTTCAAATAAAATATAACATTACTTTTTAATAACCAGAAGGTAGTTTTATATGGTAATTTATTTTAGTGATTTATTTATAGCATGTCGTCATGTAATATAAATTTTTAAATTTATAGTCCAAGAATGTAGTCTTTAAGTAATTTGGGATTTTAATTAACACTTGAATTAAACATTAACTTTACAATTAAAGTGGCCGCTAAAATAAACTTAGGACTTCCAATATCTTTATAAATTTATTCACACAACGTTTCGGCCAGTAATATCTCTGTTCGTTCTCAAGTGTAAACTAAACCTGCGAATAAATTAATAAAGATAATGAAGTCCGAAATTTTTCTTTTACCACTAAATCATTGTCTTCCACATTCAGACAGACGTAGGGTGTAATTAAATTGATGGCTAAAAATACAGGATCTGATTCCTAAGCCCATTTTAATAGGATTTTTTTTATTACCATATATCCTAATCCTCTTAACTTTTAAGCTATAGGTTGTTGAAGTTTAACTTTAAAACGGTTTGAGATATTTTAATGAAATTTGGCACGCACCTACTTAACACCAATAGAATTTTTTTAATGTAGAATATTTTTAAATATGTTTACCAGTGGCGTTCGTTTGACATCAATAATGAAGATTAAAAAAGAAAAGAAAATGGTACGCCCATGCTTTTTTCAAAAATAAAAATATATATTTTTTAAATCCTTACTTATTTTGCAAAAATTTTAATTTCTTATCTATTTTTTCTTACGACGCACTGTTTTTGCATAAAAACTAAAAATAGAGCACTAGCCTACTAGTTTAAAATACTTTAGCTATACTAAACATGAATCAAAATTTTAATTTTTTACGCGAAAACGGTGCATTGGACAAAAAAAATCCAGTCAAATTTGTTGAAAAATAATAAGGAATTATAAAAATAATTTTTAATTTTTGAATAATATTTCATATTATACATGAATTACGGATGCCAAAGGTAAAAATAATGATCTAAAAATGCCTAATGGTAATAAATAGGTGCGTGCCAAATTTTATAAAAATATCTTGAACAGTTTTAAGGTTAGGATAGTTTTCTCCTTAAACCTTAACACCCTGTAGCTCAAAAATTAATAGGTTGAGGACATATGATAATAAAAATATTTTTTTCTTAAATGGGCTTAGAAAAAATATTCTGTATTTTAAGCCATGAATTAAATTACACCCCGAATATCAATTACAACATCTAAACCAGATAAGCGATGCCACTATAGACCAACATTAATTTTAAAATTACACTATTAGTTATTTTTTTGTTATTAGTGTAAAAAGAAAGTCAAAATATTATTTTATTTATTTTTATTTAAATTTACTCCATATTTGTATTTCTCTCGCGTTTTAAAACGTTATATAACGAAGCGTTGGTACAAACAGTTAAATTATACCTAACAACACACGCAAAACAGCTATTGCAAACACTTGGTCTTTCGGCGAATATTGACGTATTTAAAAAAGAAATAAATAATATAAGCAACAAAA